>CAWUFW010007604.1:600000-988164 GCA_963921515.1 Calotriton arnoldi | reverse complement strand
TGCTCTTTCAGTTTGCCCAGGAATGGTCCATTTGCTATACATCAAAGCCAGCACGGGTCTGCTTACGTGCAGCGGTGCACTTTCACAGCTGGACGGGCCGTTTTAATTTTGAAGAAAAGGTTGCCCTCGAATAAAAGTGCACTCACGAAGCAGGTATATTCCTCTTTATTCCAGCAGAAACAGCAAGGCAGGCCTTACGCGTTTCGAGCTTACACAGCTCTTGTTCACAGGCCGATGTCGAGTGAGACACATAAAAAGCAGAATTCGCACCTGATCGTGATTAAATACATTCCGCCCCCAGTGAGCCTCAAGGTGAATTTTTTCGAGTGCATTGTGGTGCCAGTAGTTCTGCTGCAATTTAATCCCAAATAGGTATGTCCCAAAGTCGACAACATAAACACACAGTAACCCCAGTGGGTGAACCAAAGTACATTACTGTTCTCTTGCTTTATTATCTTCAGAGCCTGTCGCCCCATGCAGTGGCTATACATCAAAGCCAGCACGGGTCTGCTTACGCGCAGCGGTGCACTTTCACGGCTGGACGGGCCGTTTTAATTTTGAAGAAAAGGTTGCCCTCGAATAAAAGTGCACTCACGAAGCAGGTATATTCCTCTTTATTCCAGCAGAAACAGCAAGGACTTCAATTTCAAAAAGGCAGGCCTTACGCGTTTGGAGCTTACACAGCTGTTGTTCACAGGCCGATGTCGAGTGAGACAAATAAAAAGCAGAATTCGCACCTGATCGTGATTAAATACATTCCGCCCCCAGTGGGCACACAGTATTGTACTTTGGTTCATCCACTGGGGTTACTGTGTGTTTATGTTGTCGACTTTGGGACATACCTATTTGGGATTAAATTGCAGCAGAACTACTGGCACCACAATGCACTCGAAAAAATTCACCTTCAGGCCCACTTGGGGCGGAATGTATTTAATCACGATCAGGTGCGAATTCTGCTTTTTATTTGCCTCACTCGACATCGGCCTGTGAACAAGAGCTGTGTAAGCTCGAAACGCGTAAGGCCTGCCTTTTTGAAATTGAAGTCCTTGCTGTTTCTGCTGGAATAAAGAGGAATATACCTGCTTCGTGAGTGCACTTTTATTCGAGGGCAACCTTTTCTTCAAAATTAAAATGGCCCGTCCAGCCGTGAAAGTGCACCGCTGCGCGTAAGCAGACCCGTGGTGGCTTTGATGTATAGCCACTGCATGGGGCGACAGGCTCTGAAGATAATCCAGCAAGAGAACAGTAATGTACTTTGGTTCACCCACTGGGGTTACTGTGTGTTTATGTTGTCGACTTTGGGACATACCTATTTGGGATTAAATTGCAGCAGAACTACTGGCACCACAATGCACTCGAAAAAATTCACCTTGAGGCCCACTGGGGGCGGAATGTATTTAATCACGATCAGGTGCGAATTCTGCTTTTCATTTGCCTCACTCGACAAAAGCGTTGAAATTGAAGTCCTTGCTGTTTCTGCTGGAATAAAGAGGAATATACCTGCTCCGTGAGTGCACTTTTATTCGAGGGCAACCTTTCTTAAAAAAAAAAAAATATATATATATATATATGCCTTTTTTAAGTCTTCTGTAAAATCTCCTGTTAATGAGTTATGATGAGTGTTCTGACTGGGGTGGTGGCAGAGGTTGTTTAAAGGATGTATTTGAGTATTTATGGTGGACAAGGGTCAGATGAGCAGCCGGCTGGCCTGCTTGTTTTGACAAGATCCAAAACTTTAGTTTCTGATAGTTGTTTGAAGTAACAAAGAGGTTGGGTTAACCTACCTTTAGAGGGGATTGCTGGAAAAGGACTTGTGCTGGTTGTTTTCATTTTGTTTAAATAGGAATCCAACATGTCTGCTTTAATTGTGTAAAGATTTGCCAGTTTGTCAGAAAATTCTTGAGAAACGGGATGGGTCCCTTCTGTGCATTTAGGTTTTTGAAATTCTGTGAGAATTTTATAAAATTCTTTATTTGCACATTTTGCTTGAACAGTAGTTTTTTTTGCTTTTCTGATTGTTGACTTGTATGTTCTTTTATTTTTGTATAGGCATAGTTTGTCTTGAGTGTTATTTGTTTTGAGCTAGGTACGTTGAAGCTTTGTGATTTGTTGTTTTATCTTTTTAGGTAAGCATTCATCCTAGGGGCTTGGTTTGGTTTGTCATGTGTTGTTTCTTTAGTGGCATAAAGATATCAAAAGCTTCCTGGAGCAGCTCGTAGAGTTTTTAAACTAAATTGACTGTGTCCAGATCTGTGCTGATTGTTAGTTGTGTTTCTAGGTCCCCAAAATTCAGTTTGTTCCAATGTTGATATGTAGTTGCAGGTAAGGTGTGCTTAGGTGTGGAGGGCTGTGGTCTCTTGTGCTGGAAGGCTACCAGGTGGTGGTCAGACCTTGTGATGGGAGTAATTCCTTGGAAGGTAACTAGGTCTAGATTGGTGAAAATGACATCTAGGATGTGTTTCATGCTAGGGAGTGAAATTTCAGAATTGTGTGAGAGAAAACGCAGATTTTAAATTGGAATCTGCACTGTCACTGACACCAAATCCCCTTTCCAAGCTCAATCTTACTGTGCAGCTGTACAATGGGGCACATTTTTTGCAAGACACAAACATATCGCAATTTTTTTTTATGGTTCAATTCTTTTTGTTTTGAGGCCTCAACATGTGGCAAACCAGAACAAGATGTCCTGGGTGTCTAAATGGTAAATCCCAATTACAAACATCAAACCTTTTGGCTTTACCAAAGTGTATTGTACTCTGATTTCACTTAGACCTAACATACAGAATACTTTTTATGTACAAATCGAATTTGAGGTGCTTCTACTGACATGTTTTAACATTTTATGCCAAAAATGTGGCTGCTTGTTTCGCCAAATGTTGTCATTTGTGTTCATTGAAGAGACAAGATACATTCGTTTGTGAAATGCGGCCTGTTCTTAGTTTATTAATTATGCCACAATATCTTTACAATAGCATTTCGTCATTTAGTCAGTTTGAGGGGGACAGAGTTATAAAAAATAATACTTATGAACTGCTAAATCATAGTCTGTTTCTGGCTTCACCCCCTTGCTGCAACTACACCTCCCTGCCCCCTACTCCACCCAAAATGTGTGGGTCCTTACAGAATATATTTTTCATTTATAGCACTGATCTTAAATCAAAAATGTACTGGTGATTAAACTATGGCTAAGTTTCCAGGTGTTCTGATTTGCCTCAGAAAAATACACGACAAAGCGTTGCGCATTTAATGACCTGTCTGAGGTGGATTTCAGTAAATGAAGCTTGCTCTAGGTTTTCATGCAGCTGCTGATGACTAACCCTTTCTCCACACCGCCATGTGCCCCGCCACATGAAAGGTTTTGGGAATCTGACGAGAACTGTAAAATTACAAACCAGACCCCTTTACTTTTATCTGCCTAAATCTTCAAATACACATGTGACCGATCAGATTCCTGAGTGATTGGTGGGCATTTCTTAAAAATGACGTTTTCAAACATTGCTATATGTCTTGGTCTCTGACTCTGCTTTAATAGGTGAGTCGGTGACGGACAAAAAACGTTCATCAAAGGAACCTGAGGGAGACAGACAGACAGGAGTGAGGGAAAGAACTATTAGCACAGCTCTGTGACTCCTGGCTGGCTCCTTCCTACAAGGCCTTGCACTAATTATGCTGATAACTAACATTAGGCATGTTGTATAACACTCTCCGAACTATTTATTGCTGCAATAAACGACTGTGGGCCTGCCATTGGCAGAGTTTGTTTGAGCCTGCCTTGTAGATAAACATTACCTCATTTTGTGTGGAGCACAGTGGCTCTGACCTGGGGTTCTGGTAACACACCATTAGGCTCACTAAACTGTTTTACAAAGCTACTTAAGCTACCAGACAAAAAGAGTTGTTGGGACTTTACTTAAACGGTGCGGTTTTCTCCCCAAGGGGAACTGCATCCAGAGAGTAGAATTATTCACATCATTGACAAAAAGTAAAAAGAAGAAAGTGGTTTGTGTCAAAGGTCTACAGCTGTTTAAATGATGTAAATTACATATTTTACCATTAGCATTTGAGTAGAAAACCAGAAAATACATGGCACCAGATTGTGTGTAGCTTGCCCTGGGACAAAACAACATGCTGCAAATCCATTTGCTGTAGTTTAGCAACTCCTTTTGCAGCATTTTGTGCTGTAAAAAAGCAAATAGATTTTACTCCAGTGTACCTTGCATCTGCGGCTGGACTACGCACATCGCATCTGTAACTGAGCAACCTTGCACCATCATTTGCATTAAATGACCAAGGCAGAATGACTGATCTGTAAGAGATAGCGACACTTGCACCGACAGAATACCGTTTTCACCAGTTGGTCACTGAAAATCAGGTTGCAAAATTGCAAGGTAACCAGTGCAATAATGCTAAACCGGCAGTGTATAGCATGTAATCTGGCTCCTGGTTAGAAGTTTTACATTAGTTATTGCCAGCTATTTCAACATTAGGTCATGTTTGTCTGTACATATTGGAGAAAATAAGTTCAAAAATAAAACTACTAATGCTCTATGGGATGAAGAACAGGTTAGATGGAGAAAAGGTATTGTTGAAGGAACCAGATTATATCCGGTTCTAACATCAGAAAATACAAAGAAGGATAAGGACAAGGTTAAGTGAGAAGGGGATAAGTGAGATACTAATTTGGGAGATGAAATATTAGAACAGATGCTGTTTTCCCGACCACCATCCGAAAAATATACTGACCCAGGAGAGATAGGTGCTAGAATGAGTCAGACAATAGATACAGCTCCAGTAGAATCAGATTCACTTCCAGGCAAGGACCCTTACAGATCTTACAGATTGCCCCACCAGTTGTGAGAAGACCAATAGCTGTGGTTCCCATTGGTACTGAACCACGAGTGGTTCCTACTACATCACCCCAAATTGAGACGAGATCAGAGGTCTTAATGACACCAGCTGTTGGAAATGTGCTGACTATCCAAAATACACAGCTAGTTCTGTGGATACCACCACACAATTTGCAGGCTCTAGTAGATGGAGGAGGAACCCTAGTCTTTACGACTCCCTTGGCCCCAAATGAGTTAATTGGCAATGAGGAGGGAGGTTTTACCACACAGCTTAAAGTGATTACTAGAGAAAGAAGGGCAGAATTTATAGAACCTCCAAAAGATGTAGATACATGAAAAGACGAACAATTGGATATTCCCCAAATAAAAATAGATCTAGAAGAGCTAATCAAGTGTTTTCTGGAGTTTGATCATCTAGATCAGTACCAAAGGCATGAGTTAATCTACCCGTGTAGGGAGATCAATCAGAGAGCTGCTATGATATGTGATAGGTTGGCAGAAGTTGCAAATAAATACATTGTGGATCTCTCTAAAAATATGAACCTGCATCGTAGCTACAGGGTTGAGTAGGAAGATCAGGCACTAGAAAACATGAGAATCACAGGAATGCATTTGTACATTACTGAACTAGTCAAATGCATATGCAAATGTAAGGATGTAGAAAAGTTGGAAATTAGATGGGCAAAGAAGCACAAAAAGAAAAAGAGGGAAACAGAGGGAAAGCAGGATGAGTTGGACGAGACGGCTGCATATCCATTGAGGGAAGTAGTCGGAAGTACTTATGTACATGTACCCTGGAATAGAGGTGATTTAACATAATTTACAAACAATTTTCCAAAATTGAGAGACAAGCCTGTGCAGTAGTACGCTCAAGTGGAGAGGTTTATAAAGATTTTAAAGGTGTTGTGGTGAGGCTTGGCTACGTTTCTTGACATTGTGGTTCCAACTGATTTATGGGCAGAATTTAAGGTAGCAGTACAGTGGCCAAAAGCAGAACCCCAAAGGGAAAGAGCAACTGGCACACCATCGCCTGTGGTGTTGGAAAAATATGAAGCAGTACTGACCTTTTTGAAAGGAAAAATACCTCCAGAGACATTGATTGGTTAAAGATTAAGAGAACCACAGAAGAGCCGATGGAGATAGTTCATGAGTATTACGAAAGGTTGTTGCAAGTGTTTAAACAGCAAAGTGGATGTGCATATCCGGAAGAGAAGGATATGGGAATTTTTCTATCTCGGTTTGTCCTAGGATTGAAACCTGAAATTAGTGTTCACATTACACAAAGTGTTATCAGCTGGCAGACAAAAACACTAGATGAGGTTTTGCGTTATGCACAATATTGCAGAGACGAACTGGACATGAAGCAGAGGAAAATGACGGAGAAATTCATGTTGGCTCAGACAAGGTTAGCTCAAAAAGGTTACGAGAACCCTTCTTTTGCAGGAAATCAGAGAATGATGCAAGGAGTGGGTGTTCCGCAGGCTGGCTTTACAGGAAATCAGAATGGGATGCAAATTCACCACGGTAGAGGAAGAGTTGTTCCCGCAGATATTGCTGCCATGAAAAAGGTTACCACTTGTCATGTTTGTAATCGGGTGGGGCATTGAACACGAGAATGTTGATTTAATCCTGAAAATGCTAGCAGATTAATGCAAAATTCTCAAGGTATGGTAGGCCGGAGAATGCCCACACAGCAAATGCAGACTCTCTTGCAAAATCAAACCCACATGGTGCCCATTGCTCCTACGCAAATGGGGAATCAAAATATTGTTTAAATCAGATGCCATAGTTTAATGCAAATCAATTCTACAATACAATGCCACAATTCCAAAATCAGAATTAAGACGTTTTGTGTCAATATACCCATTATTTGAAACTGATGAGTTCACCTCTGATACTTCCCAATGATGGTGCCTGAGAGAGGAAGACGTCTGCGTACTTGGCTCGGTCTTACAGGTAGACCAAAGTGGCCCATATGTAGATGCCATGTTCATGATCACAAAATGTCATTCCTGATTGGCACAGGAAATACCCAACCCATAATTAGAACCATGAAAGTTCCAGACTTGCCTCTCTTAGGGAAAACAATCCACGTAGTTACAAATAAACAGATGCTAAATCCCATTTCAAAAGAAGTCCCAGTAAATAATAGGATCTTTTGAAGAAAAACACCAATTTGCGATTTGTGATTCTAGCCCAGTAAATCTGTTAGGAAGAGATTTGTTGTGTAAGATAAGTTGCACAATATACTGCACACCTGACGGTGTGGCATTCCAAAGTCATGATGAGGATGTCGACTTTAAAATGATCAGACAAAATGCTGAAGTAGGGATGTTTCCTCTACTGACTATTTCTGAACTGCCAGAAGATATCAGAAATAATGTAAATACTGAGGTCTGGGATTTTACATGGAAAGACATTGGGCTTATAAAAGGTGTAGAACCCGTCAAAGTCAATTTGAAGCCAAATGTTATTTTACCTAGGACACCATCCTTTCATTTGTCCTCAGAGACCATCGCAGGAATACAACCAGTAATTGTGAAGATATGCTTCAGAAAGGCATACTAAGAGAAGTAACTGGAAGTCCATTTAACTCACCTTTAATGGGTTTGCATAAGCCGAATGGCAAATAAAGGGTTGTTCAGGACCTGAGGCGGATCAATGAGATAGTGGCGCCTTGTTGTCCCATAGTGCCACATCCTGCTACAGTACTTTTCCAAATCTCTTATACTGCAGAATGGTTCACAGTTATTAAATTGTTCCAGGCTTTCTTTTCAGTGCCCTTGCATGAAGATAGCCAGTACTTATTCTCTTTTGTCTTCTAGAAGAAGACAATCACGTGGTGTCATGTTCCTTAAGGGTATACAGAGAGTCCCTCTATATTCAATCAAATCTTACAGAAAAATATTGAGTCACTGCAGATGCCCTGTGAGTCTACCTTATCCAGTATATTGATGACCTATTAATAGCTTCAGATACATGTGATGCCTGTAAATATGACACCATTGCATTATTTAACCACCTGGCAGAAAATGGACACAAAGTGGCTACAGGTAAACTGCAATACCATCAAAAAGAAGTTCAATATCTGGGACACATTATTATGAAAGGAGTCAGGAAGGTGTCACCAGAGAGAGTGAAAGCCATCTTGCAGATGAATCCACCACGAACACAAAGAGAGATGAGGATGTTTCTAGGAATGGTCAGCTACTGTAGACAGTGGATACTGAACTTTTCATTGATGGCAAAGCCCCTGCTGAGGCTGACAAATCGAGATGGGTCCGATCCACTCCCTTGGGACAACGAATGCACCAAAGCTTTCCTAGAGCTGAAGGAGAAATTGTGTTGCCAAATCACACAAAAGAGTTTACGCTGTTTTGCAGTGAAAGAGATGGGTGCGCTCTCTCAGTTTTGAAACAGAAACATGGAGAAGACTGAAGACCTGTGGCTTATTTTTCTACCACACTTGATCCTGTAGTGGCAGGACTCCCCAGCTGTTTGAAGGCAGTAGCCGCGGTGAGTGCTGGTTTGGAAAAGAGTGAGAACATAGTGATGGGGCATCGTTTAATTGTCATGGTCCCGCACTCAGTGGAATTACTGCTAATGAAGACCAAAACCCAATACCTAACCCACAATAGACTTACCCAATATGAACAGAGTTTCTTCACATCAGATAATATTACAATCAAACGTTGCAATATTTTGAATGTTTCTACTTTGATGCCTGTAATTGAACAAAATGATAAATGTGAAGAGTTCAATCATGATTGCCTAAGTGTCACTGAACTATGCACAAAGCCAAGACCTGATATTAAGGATGAACCACTAAATAAGCCCGATCATGTCCTATTTTTCGATTGTTCATGCCTTAGAGGAAATGAAGGCACACCAAGAGCAGCATTTGCAGTGTTCTCCATAAATATTGTGATCGAAGTTTCCTGGCTTCAATCTGTTTTCTCTGCACAAGTTGCAGAGTTAATTGCCCTTACTCGAGCTTGCAGTCGAACTGCACAAATGAGACTCACCATCTTCACTGATAGGCAGCATGGCTTTGGCATAGTTCATGATTTGGGGCAATTATGGTCGCAAAGAGGTTTCCTTACATCCACAGGAACGCCTATCCAGACTGGATAAAATATGAAGGATTTTCTCAAGGCTTTGCAGTTACCCAGTGAAATTGTGAAATGTCCAGGACATCAAACAGGGAGCGGGTACATTGCCATGGGCAAGAGATATGCTGACTCCATAGCCAGGTAAAGTGCACTGCTAGCGTGCACATTTAATGGAGGTTTCACATATAAATCTGAGGAAGAAAGTGCCTTTGCAATGATGATAGAAATAACTGATACTTAGAAAGAACTAAAAAAGGAAAATGTGTCTGAAGTAGAGCAGAATGAGTGGATCGGATGGGTTATGCAAAGAATGCAAATGACATATGGATGTCAGCTGATGGAAGGCCAGTGTTTCCTGATAACTTGTTGTTTCCAATGACAAGATATTACCATGGATACACACGTTTAGGGAGAGATGCCTTGGTGAGACTTTTTCGACAAAGTTGGTTTCGAATGATTGATGGTTAGAATTGCGGAAGGTGTGTTACATGTCAACAGCTAAACATAGGAAGGAAAACACTTTAGAAGCACACACATAGGGAGATCATATGGTCCTTTTAACAGTCTACAGATGGATTTTATTGAGATGCCTGTGTGATACAGGTTGAGATATATCCTAGTGATCATCTGTGTATTCTCAAGGTGGGCGGAAACCTACCGAATGAGAAGAAATGACAGTCTCACTGTAGCCAAGCTGTTGTTACGGGATATCATGCCAAGATTCAGGATGCTGGTCCTTTTAGAGTCAGATAGAGGAACACACTTCAACAATGAAGTGATGAACATGATATGTGCTGTACCACAGATTGAACAGAAACTACATTACAGTCAAAGATCAGGAGCATCAGGCATAATTGAGCAAATGAACGGAACAATAAGTCCAGATTGGCAAAGGTGTGTGCTTCAGCTTCACTGAAATGGCCAGATGCTTTACCATTGAGGTTGATGAGTGTCTGAAGTATTCCAGACAGGAAGGCAGGATTATCCCCTGTGGGAAGCTGGCCTGGTATAGGATGTCCACTAATGTAAGTGGGCGCCCTGCACCATTCCAGACAACCCTTATGGTGATTTAAGAGGTCTTAGACAGCCTTAGAAAGCTCTCTAAGTGGTAGCTGTGGAGAGCAGCCTTCAGTCTTAGTTTTAAAGGAGTGTAAAGCAGCTTGTTTTACCAGAATGCAATCTCATAGTATAGATTAAATGAAAAAGAACCACACAAAGTTTTTATAAAACACTATCTTGTACGTTACAGTATCTCCCACACAGAGACAGACACAAAGCACACAATACTTTAGCAAGAATTTTCAGTAAATAGCACTAATACACAGCGTGCCCCAGGGGGGGACCAAACCATATACTAAGAAAGTGGTATAAGAACCACGACTCGAGTCAGGACAATGTTGAGAGGACGTAAAATCGCTGGCGACCCAAGGAACCACCCAAGGTAATTAGATAGGACCCCACGTAGAGCACGTGCAGTGCTGGAATATGACCGCGGGCTCCGTACAACGCTACGTGTAAGTCGCAGTTGGATTTTTTAAGATTAAAGACCCTTCCCAGTGGACCCTGAAGGAACCCCATGGAAGACAGAAGGTTGGAGAGCCACCCCACCCGTGGATACCCTAGTACCCACGTTACCTATACCAGAGAAGCCGGGTGCATAGGGGTGAAGTGGTGTCGGAAACCGCCGTCGAACCCAATTAAGAACTTCAGGAAAGTGCCGCTGCTGGAAGAGCAGAAAGTGTCCGTGGGAATCCAAACGTGGATTCTTGGAGAAGAGTACCTGAAAGCAGAGGGAGCAGAGTCTATGTCACTCGGGAGTGACCAGGAGACTTGGAAGACGAATGCCCTCTGATGTCGGGTGCTTCAGGAATGATGTCGATGACCTTGACTCTGCGCTGCGGGGACCAGGCGCCGCTGAGGATGACCAGGAGCCGGATACGAGCTGTTGTTATATCCCGCATAGAGGCCCTAATGTAGACCCGTTCGTACATGCCCTAAAATGGACGTATTCATATTTACCCTAATATGGTCATATTCGTACTTGCCCTATTATGGTCATAGCCGCATATGCCCAATTATGGTCATAACTGTACATGTCCTATTATAGTCATGATTCCTTATATAGGCATGATCTTTCACCTACATTGGTCCCAGCTAGTACACATCGAGCTCTGAGGGCTGAACGTTATCTATCCTGTGGTTTTGAATACAGCAGGGTTTTTTTCCAAACACAGGCCCACACTGTACTCATTAATTATGCATGGCTCTCTAGGAATACACCACTGGCATAAAATGTATGTACAAAGTTCACCCCTGACGTCTTCCTCATGCCCAATACAAACCATACTGAGGACCGAGACTCTTTAGGGTATAAATACACCACATCTTGCCCCGGTAAGACAGAGGGAACCGAGACTTCCATGCTGACACACTGACCAGAGACGCTGAGGCTCCTGTATGCAGTCGCTCCAGCTGACAGCGGTCTGACACAGCCCTGACGGGGTGTCCAACTTGAAACCAGGACGGTGTCCCACACTCTCTCTATTCAGGTATGGGGGTTCGACTAAATCCTAGAAGGATTCTTGGCTCTTAGGCTTTAGACCTACACATATGCTAGGTACACTCAGGTACATCTAGTTAGGCATCGTAGGAGTACGCGCACTTGCATAATGCTTTTATATTCATGTATGTATTCATGATTATTGCAATATGGTAGAACTGTTCTATCCCTTTGCTTTTATCGTACTGCTGATAATATATCTCTGCTATTGTCTGCTGGTTACCGCAGCACATATATTTTACACTAGAACAACTGTTCAATAAATACTTATTGAAACGCCCGACTGTTTATTCTGTGTAACTCTCTGAGACAAACCGAATAAGTGAGCACGAGTGACTGAGCGAAAGGTAGTACATTGTTTCCACGATTCTGAGGGAATCAGGGTTGTCATGTTCTAAGGTTGCCAGAAACTAATCTCTCCCCGATAAGAGGAGACACTAGTGGCACTGCGAGCTAGCTAATGCAAACTAGGATAACATATACGGTGGGGGTGCACGGAGTTAGTCTGCCACCAAGCCAGCAGTATATGTTATCCAAACGCGCAGGTCCTGCAGGGGTACTATAGGAACTACACGACACTATCCCACGAAGGATGTCGAGTGTCAAGGGGTCGGTGTCCGCCGGGAGCACCAACAGGCCTTGGCAAATGCAACCCACGCAGGAAGTCAAGAAGGTGCACGGTTTGGACCAGCAAGGTACAGGAAACTCACCACAAGCAGGGGAGTCAGGGCAGGCCCCGAGCAATCAGGGGAGCCCAAGGAGAACAAAATTGACCCTCAAATGGACCCACAGGCCGGAGGCACAGGAGTAGCGAGAGGACCTCGAGCAGCTCACCAAAAAGAGCAGGCCACGGTGCCCACGAGGTGGTGTGGCTGAAGATCTTAGTGGAAGAAGTTGACAGAGGTTGGAGCTACTTGGAGCCTAATGCACTTGTCACAAAGTTGCCAACAAGCATATGCACTTGCAAAAGTATGCGGTGCACAGGGGTTCGGTTAATGCAGCCTCCACAAGGGATTCTGATCTCAAACCTGGTGAGAGGACAGCTCAGGCCTCGTGGGATGTAGGAAACCACCACCTGTGTTGTTGAACCCTTCGGAGTCCACAGGAGCTCGGGATCAGCAGACCGGTCAGCAGTGTTGAGGTGCCTGCGAATGCAGGCACCTTCTTCACTTCAAGGGAGATTCCTTCAAGTGTCTTTGATGCTCCACAGGTCCTGCACGGATCCTGTATGGTGCACAGGCACAGACGATGCAGCAGACCGAAAGGGAGACAAAGTCAGGCTCAAACAAAGTCCAGCGAAGTCCAGAGTGCCCAGACGTAGAAGTGCAGTGGTTTCAGTTCTGAATCTTATCCCACGACGAATCTAGGGACCTACACCCAGGTAAGCCCTTAAGTACCATAGGGAAAGGTTTGGGAAGATTCAGGGGACCCTCCTAGGGGAGGGTCTGGACAGGGGGGAGGTTACTCCCATGTCCTTTGTCCAGTTTCACGCCAGAGCGGGAGCCAATGGCTCCCAGAACTGGTTTGTACTGGACTATGCACAGGGACACCAAATGTGCCCCTCATGCAGACTTTCGGGCGCTGGCAAGCGCACCCACCCGGTCCCAATACACTAAATCCTGACTGGGAGGTGGTCACACCTCCCTGTGACAGGATGCCTATTGTTCCAGCTTTCTCTGCTCGAGCTTGGAGGGCAGAAATGTGTCTCTGGTCGGCAGCAACCATTTTGTGCTGTCCCGGACTAGGAGGTTGGCAATGGGAACACTGAGAGCCTAACGGAGGGCTCTGCCAGTGTTTGGAATCATACCTCCCACACCGTTTACGGTGGGGGGTATGATTCTAACATGTTTGATACCAAACATGATAGGATTCATTGCAGCCGTTTTCAAGATGGTCATCGCGTAGTTATGCAGTGCCCCTCTATATAGTATATGGCTGCTTTACTAACAACCCAGGAGAATGGACTCCGTAAGCTGCAGGGGTGTCCTGCTCAAGCAGGGGCACCCTCTCACTTAGAACCAAGCACCATGCCTTCAGGATTGTAAAGGCCTGCTATAGGGGTGACTTATAGGTTTTAAGTGGTGACCCTTAGATATAGTAAACCTATATCTTTAGTAAGTGGTGCATGCACCAACTTACACAGGCTGCAATGGCATACCTGTAGTTCCATTTTGAATGGGCTCTCATGGGTGGCATAATACATGCTTCAGCCCATGGGAGACCTCTGGGGTACCTATGCCCTGGGTACATAGGTACCATATACTAGGGACTGACAAGGGTACCCCAGTATCCAATCTGGGATGTACCTAAGTACTGAACAAATCAATTTAGGGAGAAAGCAGATAGACTGGGCTCCTGATTAGCAGGATCCCAGTCAGACTAGTCAAAACACAGCTTAACACCAGGCAAAAAGTGGGGGTAACCATGCAGAAGGATCGTACCTTCCTACATCCCCCCCATGAAATTCTGATGGGAAGGGTAATGAGACTACCAGCTGTGCCTGCGAATGCCCTAGTAAACATCACAGATGATATGATTTTGGACTACTGCAAGGCACTCGCTGATGTGGTTCATTCTGTCTCTCATCAGGTATCAGCTACTACACAAGATTCTCTTCAAGAACACTACCTCCGCCTTAGCCCCGGTGACTGGGTCATGATCAAGAAGAACTTTTGGAAGCCCTGCCTCGAACGCAGATGGAAAGGCCCCTTCTAAATCATATTGACACCGAACCCTGCTGTTAAATGTGCTAGGATTCAGAACTGGATACATGCCAGAGAGTGAGTAATCCAGAGGAAGCGTCTGTGGCCTATGATCCGGAGAAGAGCACTAGTGGTTGCACCACCAGTCGAGAGACCACCTAGAGTTGCAGCACCAGCTGAAGTGCAAAGAGGAGTGCAAGGAGAAGAAAGGGGTGAAGATCAACTAACTAGAAGACCTGTACAAGTGCATGAAACAATGCAAAGTGGTATTGAGGTCTCATGTGAAAATGTAGCAGAAACTGAACTTCATGTTCACTACTTCCTTTTGTGGCTAAAGTCACTGAGTCTTACATCAATTCCATTCTGACCAAATTTAAAGAGTCCAACAATATACTGGCCCTGCGCAGAATGGTTTCAGACCCGGCCATAGTATTGAATCAGCTCTGCTGGCAGTAACTGAACATCTGCGGAGCTCACTGGATGAGGGCCATACCTCTGCATTGATTCTTCTTGACCTTAGTGCCGCTTTCGACACTGTATTGCATAAAATCTTGGAGCAACGTTTACAAGAGATTGGCTTAGGAGACGTCGCCCTTAATTGGTTCATGTCTTTTCTATCAGGCAGATCTTTCCAAGTGATCTCACCTCCTTACGACTCTCAGGTTCAGTTCGCACATCACGGAGTTCCACAGGGCTTGGCTTTGAGCCTAACATTATTCAATATCTACGTTCAACCTTTGGCGGGAGTTGCTAAAAGCAGGGGCCTCTCCATGGTCTCATACGCTGATGATACTCGGCTGGTGATCTCTTTATCCAACACCTCTGACCAACACATTGCCAAGTTCCGAAATGACATGATGGCCATCGCGGAATAGATGGCAGCCAACTGTCTTCAGTTGAATGCAAGCAAATCTGAGATTCTTCTTCTGGGAAGGGACACGCATCTCTGAAGTGATCAATGGTGGCCTTCCACACTGGGAGCTCCCCCAACTCCAAAGGAAATGGTTAAAAACCTGGGCGTCTGGATTGACTGTGCACTTACTTTTCAGGCACAGACAAAATCAGTGGCAGGCAGGTGCTTCGGACTCCTACGTGGACTGAAGCCACTGCTCGGGTTTTTCGATGCTCAAATACACCAGACCATCATCCAGTCTACTATCCTCTCGAGACTGGATTATTGTAACTCCCTCTACCCGGGTGCTAATAAAGCAGGCATCAATCGGCTTCAGAGGGTGCAGAACGCCGCGGCACGGACCCTCTTTGCCCTACCGAAATCCTGCCCTACCTCCAAATTCATACGTAAATTGCACAGGCTCCCGGTAAAAAGGAGAATGTGTATCTCTCACAGAATTTTTCATGCCCAAACACTTCCCGTTTTAGCCAATCTTCTCCTCCTCTATGTACCTAAACGTGCCCTCCACTCCTCTAATCAACATCTGTTACGTGTTCCCCGTGTTAGAAGAGCACGGGCGGGAGGCCGGTCATTCTGGGCGTTCGCTTCTTCGCTTTGGAATGCTCTCCCATGCAATATCAAGAGCATACAGGATCATGGGGTTTTCAGGAGGGCAGTAAAGACCTGGCTCTTCCTTGATTAATCCTCTGTTCTTGCTTCCCACTTTGGTCTGGTAATCTGGATCCAGCGCTGGGACGCCCCGTCGATGGGGCAGCCATGCGCTATACAAATCCGATAACATAACATGTTGAGAGTATCTGTGAAATCTAACAAGGAGAAGAACAAGATCCCGGTGAAGAAACAAGCTCTGGGACAAAAAGAATATGTTGTCAAACAGGGTGGCCAAAGAATCTTGGAAAAGCGAGACTCAGAAGAAGCTCATCATTAGCACAGACTTCAGAAACAGATTCCTGAAGAGAGTGAGACAGAAGGCAAAGCACTCTTGATCCAAATCATCAAGTTCTAAGGATATCTAGGAGAACTTGAGTACTTTGCCAAACATATTCTGCACCTGAATGGTCGTACTATGTGAATGCAGCACTGAATGTGATTTTGTAAGATCTGTGCAATGTGAATCCTAAATTGGTAGAACCCCCTTGAAATAATAGAGACATTGTTATTTGAAAAATCAATTGAAAAAGCAAAAACGAACTTGGTGCAAAAAGAAGAAACAACTGTGAACTGCCTATTAGATTGTATATTATTTTAATTATTTGTTTTAAAGAAGACTAACTTGAGTCCAAGAAGAAAGTTATAGAAGAATAGGGATAACCATTTCGAAGAACACAGAGTAGTGTTAAGGCTTGTCTATTATGGAACTCCACTAACAAGAAAACTAAGAAAAGAACATTTAAGAGAAAAAAAGAGAAAAGATAGTCTGCTAATCCTCTACAGCAAATTAATGAAGTACTGATTTAAGAATGATGTGTTGCATATCAAATAAGTGTAAATGTATCATGTGTATGGTTTTCGTAATAACAGTGATAATGATCACAATAATATTAGTAGGATTTTACCTAATCCCTGAATTAGAGCCCCCTAGTGCCAACCTCACCAACACATGTACACAAACCTTTAGGGATAGTATCTTTACTAACATTTGTGAGTTATAAGAAATTGGATTACTCTACTAATGTGTACTCCAGACTAGTGAAGAATGCACTAATGCTTAGATGTTAAGGATTGCTATGTTTGTGTACACTTGCCAACTTCTGTTTCTGAGGAAGTCACATATTATCACATCCCTTTATCTTAAGCAGTCTGTTGTAGTATTCTGCTTTCATTAGTTTATAGACTAGGACACTTTGAATATTTGTACTCAAATTATGATCTAGTGCTATCTAGAGTGCCTTTTATAGAGAGCATGAATTTACACCCGCACCCAAAAACAATGGATATGGCTTGGTATTATTTCTTTCTGCACTTACACGTAAATAGTGTAAAAGTTTACAAAAATACCTTAACATGCTTAATGCAACCTGCAGAGAAGGCTTACATTATGGCTTTAGAAGAAAGGTACATGACAAAGACAGCAGACAGAAAGGGAGATATTTTAGAAAATTCATGGAATAAGGAAGAAAACTAATTTAGGAAGAAAATGGTTTATCCAAAACTCACACTAGACAGCCGACACAAGGGGAAGATTTGCTTTTTTATAAAAGAAGAACATTAAAAAGAACATGAAATGGCGGGATCAGTAGTTAAGAACACACATTTGAATTAACGGGAGGGTCATGGCAAATTTTACAGGGCAGCGAAAATGCAAGGCCAGGGGTTTATTACATTCGTGGACTGAATTCCTACTTCCTGTTACTTGATGTTTGAGAAGGAACCTGTTATTTAGGCACACTAATTCCAAAGATGTATCACGTTACAAGCATAGAAGCATTAACATTAGTACCATCACACAGACAGAAATGTAACACAGAGACAGGAGCTGCTTTAATAGGAGATATATTCGGAGCAGTGATACCACCAGTGGGGATCATACTAAATGATGAAAAGATCAGAAAGCCAGGTACCGTAGTTGATAAAATGGCAACAAGCACATCAGGACCTTTACTCTTAATCAACACTGAAATAATTGCTAAAAGGTCTATGGTTTTGCAATACTGTCTTGCTTAAGTCATCCCACTCGTTGAAAATGGAGGAGTTTGTCACTTGCTGAAACTAACTCACTGCTGTGCGTTCATACTGGACGAGAGCAAGTGGATAGAAAGCTTTGCGAGGAATATATCAGGTTTAGAACCTGAATTACATGACTTGGGAACACCAAGTTTGTATGAGAATTTTCGGAAAGGATTGAACACAATTGGAGATTGGATTTCGACAGCTGGGAAGGGTATAATAAAAGCCATCCTGATGCCAATATTGATAATAGGACTTTGCTTAATATTTCTTTACGTCCTATTCCTGAGCTGTAAATACATCATGCGCAAAAGACAGGACAAATTTCAAAGAAAATTTATGAGAGAGACATGGGATTACATGGGATAATGAATGATGATTATTTGAAATCACTACAACATAACATGGGGAATCAAAAGAAAAAGATGAGGCACATTTGAAGATGAAAGTGCTTTCTAGACTTGAATTCGAATGTGAAACCAAATTGTGTGATGACTAAAAATCACCAAAATGGAGGGATTTGGAGGAAATTTGTTCAAAAATAAAATTTGATTTGCCAACCATGTTAGAATTGCACTTTAGAAATACGTTTAAACTGCTTCAGTAATGTTTTCACATAGAACATGACACGTAGAAAAAATGTGCCTATCATATAGAATGAGAAGAATCCTTATTAATGCTGCAAACTGATAGAGAAATAGTAATCATTCATATGTAGAGGAAAGAGTGCTTGCAAAATGCTTATGAAATAATATATTCTAAAACTTTCTGTATTACACAATTATTCTTACATGTGCTCCTTTAGTTAGGCCTAAAAGCCTTTTCTCTCGACTCTTGCTTATGTCTTGATTGACATTTAATAGAATATTTTGCTTAGCGCCAGAAACTTGCTTAAGAATGAGCTGACTTCAAACTTTTGTTTCATTCAGTTCCCTCACCCCATGTTAGGTCATTTACCTTAATACAATGAGACTTGCTGTGATTGTTATAATAAATAATGATTTAGACATTTTATGCTTGCTTCATCAGAATATTATTGCTAGTTTGTCTGTGCTTCTCTGACAAGCCTTTGCCTTCACACTGAAACTCATAGCACATCTTTTAGCTTAGGTAAGAAGGTTCTCATGAGAACTTTCCTCTATATAAAAAAGTCCTTAAACAATGTTTAACACTATAGCGACGTGAATGTTTACAGTGGTAATCGGGAGGGAGAAAAGATGTCGGAAGTTGATGACACCATCGGATGAGCGGTTTCCATTGGCTAAAGGAGCTAATACCTAATGGAGTTTCAATACATTATTGTGTGATTTTATAATAATGATCTAGTTAGAGTTAGAGAAGCTCCTGATGTGAGACAGAGAGACCCAGATCTATCTCCCCTGCCTTGCAGCTGTTCTACTGGAGAGTTGATCTTTTGCTTTCTTACCAACAGCTACTGATAAAGGTGACTTATTTCCTTTTATATAATAACCTTTCCCTGATCAATGCTACTGCAGAGATCATTCTAGCATTGTTGGTTGCTACTGCAACTGTAGGGAACTCAGCTGAGAACAACGCTTTGTGGGAAGTTCTTCTTTTATTCTCACTCTTGCTCTTTACTGAAAAGGACCCTTCATGGGTTCTACTTAGAATTATTTAGGTCCCACACCTAGTTTAGTGACGTTTTCCTTTATGGATCACTGTATATTGATTTATACTCTTACTAATCAATCTTTTACTGATATTTTTGTAACAGGCTAATCCAAATAAAGATGACAACACAATACTAATCCTTTAAGATAAATAAAGGTGTTGGAAACTTCACCAAACTTTCATTATTGACGGGGCAATTAAAATTATAACTGTCGATGATATATGCATAGTTTATGTCTTTGTTTCAACTCCAATAGACAAATGGTGGCAAAGGTCCATTGACCTTTCAAGATCCAACAGGATTTCACAAGGACGAAGTCTGTAAATTGGGTGTTTAATCTTAAAACCATACGTGGCTAATCCTTGGGCTCCCGCAATATTATGTGAGCTTCCTCCTTCTGCTGTAATTACCAATTTCTTGTTGTTCTTTAACCTGCCTAAAAGGCTTTGTAAAAAGAAGGTTTTTCCTTTGGATTTAGGCTGAGCAAAATAGAGACCTTCTTTTACTCTGGTGTCCTATAAACTCTCCTGGGTAGCACTTGTCCTTGTCGTTCCCACTGGAGGTAATGGGTACAGGTTCATCACTTATGCGCATCAGTGAGACATCAATTGTTATGTAAATGCTAAAAGGGCATCCATTTTGATTTTGTGCCCAGAGATCCATTGGTATTGCATCTTTCCATTAAACACAAACACACACACTGGCTAGGTGCTGTACTCAGAAAGTTAATTTGCCACGTCCCTGAATAAGCAGGACAAAATCTATGAAGACCAATAGCAGTCCTTTTAAACGCTCATACAGCACCCACTCTGAGTAAAGTAAATACATCCAGCACCTCACACTCATCCCTGACCTAGTGACTCATGCACGCAGTACTGAGGTAACAATCTACCCTTCAGCTTCATAATGGCCATGGGCATCTCAGTCCTCTCTCTTTTTTGTATAATTTACAGAAGTGCCTAGTGCTTTCTTTGGGTGGTGGCTCTATAAGTGGTGAGGAAACAGCTAAATGAGGAAGCTGTTGTGTTTCACCTGTGTCCCTCTCAGGTACATCTAGGTATCAGCCTGTGCCTTTACTTCTGGACTGAGAAATGCAAGGCATGTTAAAAATTATATTGGACAAAATATATTTGGGTAAAACCTCCCTCCGGGCAATTTATGTCTTCCCCCAGTAGCCTCTGATATGCCTGAAGGGTTAATAGCTATAAGTGTTAATACACTGTGCATTGATCAGACCCTGCTTACAAGTAATCACAGGTCTGAGTCTGCAAACTCCTCTCCATTCTCAGCATCTGTTTAGGAGTCTAGAGGATAGGGTATTCAGCATGCAAAGACTCTTGGAATCTCCCCACCTCCCTGCTCTGCAAGGCCTATTGCCTGGATCACCAGCCCCTGCGTACCTTCAAATTTGGATCTTTCTGTCAAGCTGGAGGCCGTGGTCTAAAAAGATTCCTCCTTTCAAGGATGGTGTCAGGACCCTGCTGTCAAAGCCAGGTCTGGCATGGTAGAGATCCATAAGATTGTCCCAAGGACACTGCTCCCCTCTCATCATAGACCAGCTTTTAACTCCAACTAACTCTTACTGGAAAGTTCTAGACATGCATACTCCCAGGCACATGCACCACCAGCCAATCAGACAAGAGGTCTCTCTAGTCATTCAGAAACCCATTATCACATCTTCTCATGCAACATTTCTTCTTTCTGGAGGAGATACATTATTAGCTTCTTTCGAGGACTCCAAATTAATGGCGTGACTTGTGCTCCATTAATAATGCACCAGCTGCAGTCATATGACGTCCATATGCAGACTCACACATACCTGCAAGGAAAGTTGAGCATACCCTTAAATAAATTAATAATAAAACAAAGATTTTTTTTACCAGTGCACTGGTGAGTAAATTGAATGTGAATGAATTGCAATAATATATGAAAATATTGTTTTAAATCATTCTATTTGTGCAATAGAGTCCTTCTTACTTTCTTTACCATTTTATATGTTTGTGAAAAATCAACCTTAACAGTTTAGATGTATCTCCAGTCATCCGATTCACCTCTTTAGTGTCTACAACGATGCATCAGCAACTGCCTGAAGGCACTATTAGCAAAACCTTTATATCCTCCTTAATCATGCACACCAGTTCCATATCACGAATATATGACGATACAATGCAATTACAAAGCATGCCTTTACAACGCGGTTTTTACATCGCAGCATCCATTACAACCCATGCCATCACAACGCATTTTTAGAAACTACATTTACAATGCATTCCATTACAACGCATACCATTACAACGCATAATACTTTTAGGGCAAGAGTAGGGTAAGTGTTGGATAGTGTAGGGGTAAAAATTACTATTCCCACTCCAGTGAGTGCAACAGTAGGGTAAGTGTTGGATAGTGTAGGGGTAAAAATACTATCCCCATGTAGCCCAAAACACATACCCGCCCTAAAACTAAAAAATCCCCATTACTTACCTTATAATGCGTTGTAATGGCATGCGTTGTAATGGTATTCGTTGTAATGGCATGCGTTGTAGTGACATGCGTTGCAAAGGCATGCGTTGTAATGGCATGCGATGTACAGGCAGCTGCGTTGTAATGACTGCGTTGTAAAGGTAGTGCGTTGTAATGACTGCGTTGTAATGGTTGTTTCCTCCATATCACCTCCTAAATAGTATTAAAGCTAAATAAAGGAGCTTTCAGGAACTTTTAAGCTATTTAAGTTTCACTAGCATTGCTGATATACACAACTCTATTAAACAATCCACTTGCAATGCTGTTTATTCACATAGAAGGGTCACACCCTCTTCCTGGAAGTAATTTACTCCTGTGTATTCCCACAGCATTTATGAAGGTGCTTGCTATTCTTAGATGGCCCGGAGACACAAGTCTCATACCTTGCACGTTTCATTGTCTGTATTTTCTGGGATGTACTGTACATTCTGTGTAAAAAATCTTTAAATGGGTTAGTTGGTGCTTGGCATCAGGGAATACCTGTTTTCTCAGAGCACAGTGTGCACAACAATGCAACAGAAGCCTGTTGGGTGGAGCAATCTCAGAAGAAACTCAATTAATGGAAAGCACAGCTGGATATTCTTGAACTTGTGTTTAGCACCAGCTCCTGAAAAATTATTCCAGCAAGATAAATTTGTCTTCTACTAACAGGCTTATTAAGCTAGGAATAAACAAATCATGAAGGCATTTCCAGTGCTTGCCCCTGTATGTAACGGCAGTATGAGACCCTAAAACCTTTTACTGATCTAGTAACAAAGGTAAATACAGTCATAAACGTGAGTTTACAACCACATTTTCATGTTGTATCCCTATCTAGTAATTCTCATAAGGATTCCAGGCTGATGTAACAGATTTTCGTGTCTGGAGATATCCTGGAGAGTTCTCCGCCTTCATAAATCCCCCTCACGAGGTGGGTAAATGAACATTAAAATGAGTAGTTAGCATTGGACCTTTCAGAACGCCCACAAAAATGTATTGTAGGTGTTCACAAACTCCTCTCCTTCCCCTTCCAGCTTGGAAATGGTAGGATTTTTACTTCAGTTATGGACTTCCATAAAACCTTTTCTAGGCTCGGAAGGAGAAAAGATTACCCCATTATTTGGTTGGTATACAGAAGAAAATGTTTCCTAATGAAGAATAAAAGGGTGCATTTGAGCAGGGGATCCCATGCAGAAACCTGTGAATGTTTGTAAATCCAAGAAAGTAGTAAATCTCCAATCCCACCTAGGTAAATCTGTGAGCATAGATTTACTGCTTTCTATGTGAATCATGCCCCTTGTGTCTATAATACAAGGTTTATTGGAGCTCAAAGTTCTCTTAACCTAATATGTGGCAAACTTTCATGGTCAGCTTGAGGTGAGAAATGTCTTGGACCTTAGGATGGATCAGAAGGGGAGCTTAATTCCTAATGTTTCCAACCTCAAACATTTCAGTCAGTGGGCTGTATGTGCACTTAAGACAAGTGGGGATGGTATTCAATTGGGAGTCCAGTAGAATAAGAACATAGTTATACCCCTAAACAATTTCTTCATACTCTTTAGTCAACACACCCCAACTCACTCTGGGTATCCTCTTTGCAAAACATATTCACACATCATGAACTGTAAGGTACGGAAGACCTGATTCTGTATAAGAAGTGATGTATCCATAAACCAGAATAGTAATGGAGGATGAACAACCCTTTTCAGGAGTGCACTCCTACCCTTTAATGACAGGGGGAACTCGCTCCATTTGTCTTACATAGGAGGAAGCACAGTAATGCATCTCTGTTTATCTTGATCTTGAAAGTCTGTCTCTGACGTAGTGATGAACGTTAGTGCATTTGCAAAGTTACCTGCAACCTAGCTAAGCTCAGTTTTTATTCTTTTCATTTTCATTTTCATCCAAGTCGGTGATGGGGCGAGCGCAAGGTAAGTGGTTTTATTTATTTATTTATTTATTTTCCCTTCCGTTGTCTGTCACTGCCCCACCCCGCACCGCCCCACATCCCTGCCACTCTTACCTGCACCGGCCGCGACTGATTTCACTATTTTCCATACCCCTGTTTACTGCTGCCATGAAAGAAGAAGATGATAACTGATGATGGTTTAGTAGTTTGGTAAACATAATCACTCTAGATTAAAATAGTAATATTGTGTTGTCACTATTAAAGCTAATACCTCCAAACACTATCAATACCATTATAAAAGACATTGAGGGGCATATTTACAATAAACTGTCAGAGCGCGGTGTTACTCCAAAATTGGTAAGGCCGCAGTCTGTCAGTTTCAAAACGCAGGGATGCGCCGTATTTACAGAAATGCAATTCACCCCTGCATTTCCCCTAGCGCTGGCACTCAAAAAGCTGCCTAGCGCCAGTACAGGCACCCTAGCACCATTTTGCTAGGGTGCCTGTGCTGCAGGGGCGATTGTTTATGTGCAGGAAGTGACACCTTCCTGCAGATAAACAATCTTCACAGGCAATTGGCTCTATCCATGTGTGCTGCAGAATGCAGCACATGTGGAAAGAGCAAAATATGAGGAGAAATAAAACATTTCTCCTCGTATCGCCTGTTTAAGACCAGGTATTTCCTTATCTTATTTTTGGCACTGCCCCATACCTTGTAAATATGGGGCAGCATCAAAAAGCAATGAGTGTTGGGGCAGAAGGCCCACTGCAACACCCATCGTACGCCCCTTTCACGCAAAGTAGTGCATGAACAGGGGCATTATTTGCAAGGCAGAGTTAAGCCACGTAAAGTGGCTTAACGCCGCCTTATAAATAAGGCGAAGGAGTTAACGCCACCAGAACGTCATTAAAAGTGACATTCTGGTGGCGTTAAGTCCTTGCAAATATGCCCCTGGGTGTTGGCTCATAAAAGCATTTATGAATACATGGAGTAGACCTTTACATGTGTTCTTCAATCTGCCTGACCCATCCAACTCCCTGTTAGTAAAAGTGCAAAGAGGGCACAGTCCTTACTATCTGAACTATTTATTTACGAATATGACCTGAAGTTGCTCATTTTATTCTCATTTTCCATGTTTTGGGGACATACCTTTGTGAATCACCTCATTAAAAATAATAATTACATACACATCTTTACCATATTATGTTGCAAACACAGTCTTAAAGGTGCAATTCTTTGACCACATCAAATAAACACTACTCCAACGACCTATGCATAAGTACTCTTTGCAGACTGGCCCAACACTCTCCCTCAAATAGGGAGAGACGATATTTATGAAGGTCACAGCGGGACCTGGAGCATGGCATGATGGCGGGCCATAAAACAATGCCCCTGATTGGGGATGACCACCATCTTTTCAGGCTTTCTGTACCTGGCCAGTGAGGTGGGAGATCTCTTGTCGTCAGGAGGTAGCAATGGCCAAATGGCAGCACCAGCAAAGGGTGTGGAGAGGTGTGGCTCAAGATGTTTGTCCCTGCCCTCCTCACCGCAAGCACCACTGAAATGAAATGAAATTAAATGAAATGAGTGTTTTTATATAGCGCGTGTATGCCGTGGCGTCTTAGCGCTTACTGCCCTTAATTTTCACAGTGGGAAAATAGGAGTGACTATGGTTTAGGGACAAATAGCCATGTCTTCAAATCCTTCCTGAACGATAGTAGATTGGTTTGGTTTCTGAGGTGGATAGGCAATGAGTTCCATAATTTAGGGGCCAAATAACGAAAACTTCTGCCACCCCATTTCAAGGTTTTGACCCTAGGAACTACAAGTAGTGAGGTGGATGATGATCTGAGGCTTCTCTGTGGAGTGTAGCGCTTAATAAGTTGAGTAAGTTGGGCCGGTCCCACTCCGTACAGAGTCTTATGCACGATACACATGGCTTTAAATTGGATCCTTGCCTGGACAGGTAGCCAGTGCAGATCGCGAATGGCTTGACTTATTGGGCTAAATTTGGGAATCTTAAGTAGTATCCGGGCGGCCGCATTCTGTAGTGTCTGTAATTTACGTATCACACACTTTTTGCACCCAGGTAGAGTGAGTTGCAATAGTCGATCTTAGGCAGTATCAAGGCAGTTACAACAGTTTTTCTGAGGGCAATAGGAATGAAAGGTAAAATCTTTCTTAGGGTTTTTAAAGTGTGAAAACAGGAGGAAGTGACGCCATTTACCTGATCTGATAGTGAAAGATGGTCATCTATGGTAATTCCAAGGTTTTTAACCTTTTTTACCGGCTGAGGGCAAAGCCCAGCTAAATCCGGCCACCAAGTGGAATTCCAGAGGGAGGTATCTCTTCCAAACGTAACCACTTCCGTTTTACCGGTGTTCAACTTCAGGCAGTTGTCATGCATCCATCTGATAATGTGGCTCATACAGGCGTTAAAGCTTACAGCCACGGTATCTGGTTTGGAGGATAAAGAAACGACTATTTGCGTGTCGTCGGCATAACAGATGGCCGAGAAGCCATGGGATCGTATGAGTTTTGCCAATGGTGTGACATACACGTTAAACAGGGTTGGGGAAAGTGACGATCCCTGGGGGACCCCACATGGTAACGCATAAGGGTGCGATTTGTGCTCATTCATCATTGTGGATTGTTCTCTATCAGTTAAGTACGACCGAAGAATGTCTGAGGCTTTGTTTACGATTCCTATTTCGGCCAGTCGTTGGATAAGTATATGGTGGTCGACCGTATCAAAAGCGGCCGACAAATCCAGTAGAATCAATATGGCTTTCCCCCCCCGGTCAAGTTGGACACGTATGTCCTCTGTAGCAGCGATCAATGCAGATTCAGTGCTGTGCCTTGGTCGAAAACCGTGTTGCGCTGGATCAAGTAAATTATTGATTTCTATAAATGATAGCAGTTCTTCATTTAAGGCTTTTTCTAATATTTTTGATGGAAATGGTAGACAGGTAATGGGACGATAGTT
The DNA here is from genome assembly GCA_963921515.1 of Calotriton arnoldi. NCBI lineage: Eukaryota > Metazoa > Chordata > Amphibia > Caudata > Salamandridae > Calotriton > Calotriton arnoldi. The sequence goes on along the minus strand of CAWUFW010007604.1, from coordinate 961,338 downwards.
GCTTGCCTCGGTGGGGTCGAGAGTTGGCTTTTGAGGATGGGTCTAACCAAGGATTTCTTCCAAGTGACAGGAAAGTGTCCTGATTCAAGGATATTATTAAGAAGAGGTGTTAGATAGTTGCCAATTATGTTTGGGGCCATATGGAAAACTGAGGCAGGGCAAGGATCAAGAGGAGATCCTGACGTAGTTGACAGTATAATCTTCTCAACTCTATCCGGTGTTAAGGGGCTAAATTTTTGTAAGCAGGCTTGAGTAATTGCCCTGTCCTTATTTGGCCTGCGTCTGACCTGACTCTCTCTTTGTTGTTAGAGAATTCGGCCGTAGACCTTGACTACTTTATCGTGGAAAAACTCTGCTAGCTTGTCGCAGAACTGCTTTGTAGGGCAGAACTGCTTGCTATTTCTGAAGTTAGCTAGGGTAGAAACTGTCTTAAAAAGTTCTCTAGCTGTATTTTTGGAGGCCATAATTTTCTCTGTGAAAAAACAGGATTTTGCAGAAACTATAGCTTCTTTGTACTTTACTTGTGCCTCATTGTACTGTTTTTTCCCAATTTCAGAGTATTCCTTCCTCCAATTCCGTTCTTTAGCTCTACACATCTTCTTTAAATCTTTTAGCTCCCCTGTGTACCAAGGGGCTGATGATGATCTTTTCCCAGTGCGTGTCCGCGTTTCAGGGACTAGTTTAGTTACTGCCGAGTCAATCCAACTATTAAAATTTAATGCTGCTTGATCAGAATCGATGTCGATGAGGGGACTATGTAATCTTAAAGCATCTTCTAGATCTGGACTATTTATATGCCTCCAAGGGCGTACTATGTCCGTCCTATTATTATTCTGAGCTTTAGTGGGAGGACCGTTTATGAGTAGATCGAAAAATACAGCACTGTGATCTGTCCAAGACATAGGTAGTGTGTTGGTAAATTTTATCTGTGTGTGATTGGTGAAGATACCATCCAAAGTGTGTTTTCCAATGTGGGTGGGCTCAGTGACAATTTGCTTCATGTCTAGGCCGTTTAGACTATCTATTAAGGTATTTGTGTCCGTACTATCAGTGGATTCTAAATGGAAGTTAAAATCCCCCAAAATGGAGAAGTTGGAATATTCCATACAGGACTCCATGACTGTAAGTAAGGATTCAATAAATGGGATTCTAGGCCCTGGTGGTCTATATACTAATAGTCCACTAAATACCGAAGTATTATAGCATTTGAAAGTGAACAAGATAGCTTCTTCCTTTAATTGGGGAATATCTGTGAAGATGGCTTTAATGTGGGAGCGGTGAGCAATGGCCACCCCTCCGCCTCTTTGTCCTTCTCTGTTGATTTTGAACAAGTCATAGCCAGCTGGTATAGCAATATTTAGATCAGGTTCAGAGGAACTATGGGTCCATGTCTCAGTAAGGAACATTATATCTGGTTTATATTGTTCAAAGAAATCGGCAAGTTCATATTTATGCTTAGAAAGTGAACGAATGTTCAGTAGGACACAGGTTAGGGCACGCTTATTGCCTAAACGTGAATCAGACTGTTTCGTGTTTCCAGCATCAATAGGATGAAGGTTTAGGGGCATGGCGTTCAAATGGAAGTTGCATGTTGGGCAAATTTGGGCCAAGGAGTAGCTTGTGGGATGTAAGGCATCACATCTATTTTGGTCGCCTTTATCTCGAATGGATAACAGAGCAGCTCTAGTATAGGTAATAATTGAATTTTGCACAACTGCCTCCAGACTTTGCCGGATGACACTCACAGCTTTGGTCAAGGAGGACCCACTAGTAGTTTAGGCTGAGGGCACCGACATGTCCCCTGACATCAATGTGTGATTTAAATGTATCTCTATACTAGTTCCCAAATATACATATAAAGAATCCTTATTAGCAGATACCCTATTTACTTACCAAGGCACACTATTAGATTTTCTGTGAAAGGTATATTCGCCCTCTTCAAAGAAAGCTGAGAGTGGATGTCGGATCTAGGTCTTTGTTCAGCAATCATTCATTCCGTCTTCCCCAGGCCAATATTTATATACAATGATCAATTAAAGTACCATTTTGTGCTGCAACATATTTAAAGTCAGGATTTTTGATCCTGCTTATTATGTAGTTTGTCTCAATGTACAAACTTTCACTTTTTGATGCTGCATTCAATTTTTTTTTACTTTCTACTATCTTTCAGCTGAAAGTCATTAAATCTTAAGAACTGGCTTCTCACTTCTTTGCGTGTGATTGGTAGACAAACGTGGCTGCTTGATTCATACCAATATACACACTGTGCCTCATTTGGAGTTGGGTCTTATTGGGAAATCTGCCAAACAATTGCAGCTGACTCAGATATCCACCTCTGATTCTCCCACCTCATTTAGACTTATGGGAAGGAGAAATTCCCTATGGTGGTGCAGTCGCCAGCTAAGGATACCCTCTAGAAGCACTAGTGTGCCATGCAAGAGTGTTGCAAGCCTGTGGAATCCATTTTGGGAGCCCATTACCTGGACCGGAGTACAAGATGGTGGAGAGGTTGCTTTTCTCAAGACAGCATATGTGCATTTCTGGCATCTACTAGATGGGAGTGGGGGCACCAGGCCAAGAAAAGAGGACACTGGCTTTCCTTAGAAGTGCCAAGGCCCTTCCTGATACATGGGGCTGTAAATGACTCTGATTGCAGCTGCCATTTGGTGGATGGCAGGGGGTACAGGGTGAAGTGTGCCATATCTATTGATAGGGAAGGAATTCTTATGAAGGGGCATAGATTCCTGTCTCTCTTCTAGACTTCTGTGAAGAGGGGTCATAAATAACTGGGTGCAGCCTGCTCTCACCTCTTTGTACTTTTGTGGTGGGTATCACCCACCTGAAGACTGTCCAGCTGGGAAGAGCATTTTTCAGACAGGCCAAGCCTGGAAAGTGGCCTGGACAGGATACATGAGAGGGGAGCCTCACCAAACCGGTTCCAAGTTACAGAACCGGAACACACATCTGGCGGTGAGAGCGGGATTTAGATGGGAGCTCAGGGCCCATTGTTGTTTGTTGTTGTAGTCTCTCCTACCAAGGAGGGGGTACTCCACACAGTACTCAGGGACTACGAACCAGCCAAGGGTTGGTGTCGCAGACAACCATCTCCCCGGAGGCGAGGGAGCATCGGCTGCAGTCAGATCTTAGGGAGGAATTCATGACTGTCCTGGGTGCCAAGATATCCTGTCTGTTAGCAAGAGATAGTATCATAGTAGTGGCAACCCTGCAGGAGGAGCTTAAGGAACTGCTGTAGTTGACCCTACCGTAGGGTCCATGCGACAGAGACTGGTAAAATAAGAGCGCCAAAGAAATAATGGTACTGACTCGTCAGGCAGTTTGATCGTAGTGACATATCCCCATCATAGGCAATAGGCCCTTGGAGTGGTGTACTCGGGGGTGGACCCAGTTGAACCTAGGCTCCTGCATGTGGTCTGTATGGCTCGTAATTAGACTGTAACCATGACACTGCTAAGTACATCGCTGTGTTTGGACCTGTCCTGAAGTAATTGGACTGTGTGACCGCAACACTGACAAGACTAAGGGCCAGATTTATATTTAGGACCCAATTACAATGTTGGTGACATGTATACTCAAACGCAACGGCAACGAAGCATACATACCCCTCAGGGGGTGATTCGTGTGCAATTGAAATGATTGTAACAAATGATTGTCACTAACCTGATGGTCCACCCACCCGATTTAAATGTGGGTGGACCTTTGGTTTGGCTAGGGCGGTGACTACTTCGTCATCGCCATAGCCAAACCTCTCAAACCGCCCTATGGAGTAAGGGCATTTGGAGAAATTCTGCCCACCCAATCAGGACAGGCAGACAAGTAGCCATTTTTTACTGTCTTTCACCGCCAGGCAGACCCTGGTGGTGAGGGACAGAAAAAACTAATAATGATCCCCCGCCATTGGAAATGACTCCCAAGGCAGGAGTAAATTACTTTTTTTTATTTTCAAAAACAAAAATCCTGTTTCAGGATTTTATTTTTGAAAATAAAAAAATAAAACAGCTTGGTGCAGGGTTGCATAATGCTGATGCAGCCCTGCCTCAAACAGCAAGGTGCACTGACAGGAACTGCTGTGACGGCAGTTCCTGCCATTGCTTTATAAATGACCGCCTGCTTGGCGGTCATCTATAAATTTGACGGGTGGTCCCTCCAACATGGGGACAGAGTAATTTACATTTGCATTTGAAAATCTTCCTCCGTATCTTTAGGGTATGAAAGCATGAGGTGGTGAGGGATTGACTTAGGCAGACATGTCGAGTTTGCTGTTGATGATGATCATGAGGTTCGTGGCATGGGCAGTGAGGGTGGGTATCAGTCTTAGCTCTGTTGACCATCAGGTGGAGTCCCACAGTGATGTGCTCTTCCTGAATATCACAATTTTGGTCTTGTCAGTGTTCAGCTTTACTCACTTGGTCTTCATATAGTGGGCGATTTCAGTCATGCAGGCATTGAACTTGATCCAAGTACTGGGCGTCTTGTCTGTAAGGGAGAGAATGAGTTGATTGTCATCAACATAAAAGAGGATGTTGATATGGTGAGAGCTGGCCAGAGGGATCATTTATGCATTGAAGAGGGTTGAGCTCAGAAAGGATCTTTGTGGAAAACTGCAGATGAGGTCGCGGGCGTCTGAGGTGTACGGTGCCAAGCTGACTGACTAGGTCCTTCTAGTCAGGAAGTAGCAGATCCATTGGAGTGTGTGTTCTTGGATTCCAATATTGGTGCTGGATGAGGATGGGGTAGGAGGCTGTGTCATGTGCTGCAGAGAGGTCCAGGAGGATGGGGGCTGCCGTGTCTCCTCTGTCCAGATTCATGTGAATTGTACCTGTGGCAGTGATGAGGGTAGTTTCCATGGGGTCCCTAAGTAAGATGGGGAGTATAGAACAATGGCAAGTATTAAGTATTCTCAGTTTTTGAGTGAAGAGGTCACAGAGGAATGTGGGAAATGTTGGCTAGATTATGTTTTTTACTTTAAAAATCTATTGCAGGAGGAAGGCCTTCACTTGCATTATGTATGATGTCACTTGGAACTTCTAAGTGGAAAAATGTACCCTTCTATACTACATATATTGTTAATTCTTCCACAGGAAGATAACTTACGAAACAGACATTTCTAGCAGTTTTTTTTACACCACCTTTGTCAACGTGGTTATCACCCACAGTCACAAAGTAAAGCCTGCAGCTGCATTCAAACTCCACACCTTATTGTTTGCTTTGAGGCTGCCCCACAACACCTCTTCTGTTCTCCTGCCTTGCTTGGCTAGAACAGCTCTGGAATGAGGTGTAGAAGGGATCTCGAGTGGTCATATACAACTAAAAACCATACATTGATGAGTATCAACAAAAGGATGTTTTCAATTCTGGGTTACATGTGACATCATTGAGAGTGTGAGTCTATGATGTTAGTCTGATGCCACTGAAAACTCCTTCTTACACAACAACCTCATTGTTAATGCTTACCATTGTACAATTCTGCATATCATAAACCCTGTTTACCCACCCACACATTATAAATGAACAAGTTGCAAATAGTCCAGACGTTCACAGCAATAATGCCTTCCATACCTAGACCCCTAATACATCAACCCTGCCCTTATTGCCCAACACAATCTGCCTATATAACAAAATACCAGTGTTTCACTCTCATAGTTATACAAAAGGTGGGGCTATGCTAGCCCCAGGACTGCCATCCCAAACATATTTCAAAGGCAACTTTAAGATTTATGTTAAGCTCCCGTCAGGATAGACTATAGGTGGGGCTTGCAGTTGGAACCCACTGAAGCCAAATAACACACAGTACAAATCCTTCTGCTTTTCACAGAGCAGCAAAAACAGCCTCTCATCCAACAATGGGACAAATCACCCTGCTTCCTTATCTTTCATGGCGGGCACTGAAGTCCCTGGAAAATAACCTCCTTCCCTTTCAGCGGCAGGATATCCATCCTTTAAAACATGCTGACAAGGACTAGTGACTCATTCACATTTGCATACATTTCAGAGACAGTCGCCCACCCTCCGACTCCTTGTGACATAATTGTGTACTCTCTCAATCTTTCATTTTATTAAATCCAGTTTTCATTTTCTATGGAATCACTCAAGGAGTTCCTTTGATTAGTTTCTAATGGAGAACAACATCTTGACTTCATTTGTGAAAAAAATGCACAGCACAGCCCCACTGTATCATTACCAAGGGAGTTATGTATGTGTTTGATTAATACTTGGCACTTTTGGTGACCCCATTTGACTCCCTTTGTGAACACTGAATACATTTGCATTATATTTCTAAAGGAAAAGGTGGTGAGCCAAGAATGCACTGTGTCTTATAATGTAAATCAGTATTAGCCAACAAAAATAAGGTTGAACCAGTCACAGGTTTGAGAAAGTTTGCGTATAAGTTGACAAATCTAAACAAAGAACTTTCTTTTGTCAATGTTTTCTTTATTTGGTTTTGTTTTTTGTTTTCTTATCTTTTGTTTTATTTTCTCTTTCATTTTTCTTTCTATTTTTCAATTTTTTTTCTTTTCGTTTTCTTTCTGTTTCTTTCTTTTTACATTGTCCTGGATTTATGTATGGGGTGACAATTTGACAGAATATTAGCCCAGCAGAAAACAATGGCAGAGGCATAAATAGCATGCAGAACCGAATTAATTTACATAAATGTGACAAAGGGAGGCTGTGAAACACATGGCCCTAGTCTGGCGCATGGTAATTGCTATCCTGATACAGCATTATTCCTTTGCTCGTTATTCATTCGTGACATGGCTCGCAGACATGACCCTGTCTGGGGCTCAGGGCAGTTACACTATAGAAATACCTATCACAATTCCTTAAGGAGCTTTCACAGATCCTGTACGCCATTATGGTTTCTGACTAGACAATTAGCATCAAATGTGAGCTACTTTGGTTTATAAGAGATTTTTTGGCTGTTACCAGTTTTGCAGTGCTTAACTCATGGCCATTCATTCAATGTATTTATGTGTTTATTGCAGTGTTTTGAAGCGGTTATGCTGCCTCAGGACGCTTAAAAGCACCTATACTAGGACCAGTGAAGAAGAGATACAATAAGATCAGCAAAGGATAGTGTAGGGGATTAGTTAGAACTTTGGGGGATATGTGAGCGTGTCGTTAGCCTCCTGGGCTTAACGACACGCTCCGCCACTTCGGAAGCGCAAGGCTGCACCATATTTACAAGAATGTGGTGCAGCCTTGCGTTTCCCCCTGCGATGTCGCTAAGTTTAACAACTTAGCGCCAACGCAGGCACCCTTGCACCAGAGCGCAAGGGCGTCTGTGTGCAGGGGAGGATTGGTTATGTGTAGGAAGGTGTCCCTTCCTGCACACAAACAATCCTAAAATGCCATTTTGTAACTTTCATGTGTGCTGCTTCATGCAGCACACATGAAAGTTACAAAATGGCATTTTTTTAAAGGTTTGTTTATGTACAGGAAGGGATACCTTCCTGTACATAAACCATGGCATTTTGCTTTTTTCATGTGTGCTGCACAAGGCAGCACACATGGAAAAAGCAAAAACGAGGAGAAATAATGCATTTCTCCTTGTTTCGCCAACTTAAGACCAGGATTTTCTTGGTCTTAATTTTGGCGCAGCCTCCTATGTACGTCACCCTTGTACATAGGGGGCAGCGTCAAATACAATGGGTGTTGCGGTGGAACGCCCACCGCAACACCCACTGCATGCCCCTTTCACGCTAACCATAGCGTGAAAGGGTGCCTTATGTACAAGGCAGCGTTAAGTCACGTTAAGTGGCTTAACGCTGCCTTGTACATAACGCAAGGCCCCTATCGCCACGGGAACGTCACAAAAAGTGACGTTCCCGTGGCGATAGGGGCTTGTACATATGCCCCTTTATTTTCTGGTAAATTGGAGCAAGGTCGGTATTACTGGAACTGGATCAGCACGAGGTATTTAGCTGTGCATTGTGACGGTGCGAGTTAAAGTTACTTTAGGGCATGAGTTATAGTCTTTTAAGATAACTATCACTAGTGAATTTCAGTGGTTTTGCTTATTTAAAATGCTATGTTTTAAATGACATTTTCACCGAACTATAGCGTCCCTTTAACCATTGTTTTGTTCAGTGAATTTCTAAGGTTTTTTCAAATATAAAGTAAGATATTACTGCAATTTGGGGATGGCACCAGTGCACCCACAGCAACTTAAGATGATTTGGTCACAGGGGATGGGTTTCCCGGGGTCTCAAAATCTCAAAATGGCTGGGGGAGGGAGACCGTGCCCCCCCCATCCCAAATAAACACAATGCGGCCCCAGGACCTCCTAATGAATCATGTATTGTGATCCCAACCTTAACATGTTTTATAGGTCTTAATTCGTAACCTAACAATAGAGGGCTTCCCAATGTGACATTTCCCATTTTAACTCCTATAGGATTCTTTGCTCCTCGCTACAGAAAAAAATGGCAAAACAAATTACATCAAACTTGGCATGTATATAGAACTTTATTCAAGGAAATGCCTTAGCTTAGTTTCATGGAAATCTGTTCCATAGATTTTGAGAAATATGCATTTAAAAAGTGTTCATGTCTTAGCATCACAAGGTTAAAAGTTCTGGACCATTAATTAGTGGATCTTTCGGGGAGTCAGAAATCCAAGGAGGTTTGTGAATACAGTTAAAAAATTAAAAGCACACCAATGGACTAGGGAGGAGTTTTTCTCCCCTTGTGCATTGGGGATTTGTGAATTAGGATGTAGATTTGTAATTCTGCCACTCTCTGAGTGGCAAGCCATCACAGAGAATATTTTGTTATGGCCACTATTACCCAACACTGTTCACTGAGCACTGTTTTGGGAAAAAGGAAAAGGCCACAAGGCGGCAGGGTAAACCTACCCTGACATCAAGACCAATGTGAGGGTTGCCCAAAGGAACCCCCTCCAATAAAATAAAAATTAGAAAAATATTTTTATCATGAGATTTGCAGACCCTTTGCGGGTTTTGAAAATCCTGGACAGAAGCCAGGATTTATGAATCCAGCATAGGATTCACTAATCATGTGAAAAGATGGGAACAATATTCAGTGAACTATTACTGCACTTGGTCAACAGCCACATGTGGGTGTTGGCCACATGGGTTTAGTGCCTGATGACCATGGTGCAATAAGCCCCTGCAGCCAACTCCTTCTGCACCTAAACCAAAGGCCTTTCACAGCTGGGGTTTGCCATATGCTCTAGTTGAATGCAGGGCCTGTCCACCTGTGGCCAACCCCTGCAGCACATTACCCAAGTCTTAGTTCAGAGGGGGTTGGCCCCCTGCAGAGGCTTGTGTGCTGGGTCTGGCCAAAGCTCGGGCTTTGCAGCCCACCACCGAAATGCATGGCCAAAGGTCCTGGCCAGTGGGGCTTCACCGCCTTTGGAGTCTTGAACGCAGGACCTGGCAGCAGGCCAGTCCTTGTGGTCAGCTCCCGCTGTACATGACCTAAGACCACGCACAGTGGGGGCTGGCTGCTCATGGCTGGTAACATGTTCCATATGATCAGAAAAAACTAAAATTCACTGAAAAAAGGATAAAGTGAAGTTATGGTTAACTTAGGTTATAACACCTCAATGCATGTGTTAAAAATAACAATTAATAATTATATTATTATAGCATCGGCCTATATTATGCAATATTCAAATCTATACTATAGATAGATGTGAATGTAAAATATGATGTAAACTTCCAGATTAAAACTCAGACCATCACGAAAATTGGCATTGCACAAGCACTGATTTCTTAAACTCTAGTGCTCAATCTCCTAGGTCAAGCCTTAGCGACAGTCATATTGTCAGCTTACCAAAACTTACAGTGGGCTTACAGCTCTCCCATTGCTTACAATTGGATGGCCTTATTGTCACTCTCATTTGCTTACTTCATATTTGATGGCTTGCCTTGTCCATCTTGTGTTTGTCTCTTGCTCCAGCACAGCCTCTTTCCTTGTGTCTTTCAACTGCTAATTTATAGGGACCTACTTTTTTTCTTTTCACATAAGCACTTTATTAGAGTGCATGGTTTTTCCTGCTGACTCCCTCATGTGCTTATCTCCCTTTCCCCCACTCTGTCTTGCTCTGTTGTCAGTGTGCTTTTCTCCCCCCTCAGTGATGGTGTCCCTGGCCAGTATACTCTTCCCTTTGTGTTATTCATTCTCTCCCTCCTGTGCATCTCCCCCGCAACACTTCTTGTTGTTTCCTCTATAGTGTGCATTTCCCTTCTCCCTCACACACTACCCCAACCCGCTCCTTTGTTGCTCCCAACCACAGCCCTCATTTTTTTATAAATTTATTTCCAATTTTTGGAGAGCAAGGCAGCAAATAGCAGCTGGCCCTTTCACTTTCAAAATACAAAGCGCTTTCGTGCTACTTCATTTTGATTTTTGTTATTTACTGATCTATCGTATGATATGACACATGATTGTGCGCCTGGAAAATAATTGTTCACACTGTACTCCATTTGCTGATGCTGCGTAGCAGCACAACTAGAAGAAACGGGGATCACTGGCAGAATATCGGAAACAAAACAATTATGTGGACAGAATATCGTGTCGAATATATTGAGGACAAAAATATCAAGAAGGTAAGTGCAAATAGGTATGTATAGATTTACTATTCTTAGCTCCACATCTACGGACCTTGAAGATATATATATATATTGTCATGGTACATATATGTGGAGTTTAGTATAGTTAAACTTTGCTTACCTATAGAAACTTACCTTACGATATTTTTGTCCTCAATATTCTTTACATGATATTTTGTCCCATGATGTTTTTGTTTCCGATATTCTGTCTAAACACCAACCAAAGGCATTGTAAGAGCATATAGGTCTCAAGGGCAAGACCTACTGGCTTGCCAATGCTTGTTCTCTACAAATGGAATTCAAAGGAAATGAAGGAAAGTCTGATAAAATTCAGCCTTTTCATACACTTACAGTCTTACCTTGCACCTGCTCTTTTCCTGTGGCTTATTTAGAAAGGATTATACTGTCAGGTCTCAAAAGTTGTAGAAGTTAGCCATCTTAATTACCATGTGCTCCGCGATGCAGTGAAATCAGGGAGGAGGAGCTGTATCTGGTAATGAAAGCTGGTGCATGTCAGCAATGGCACCTATCCCGAGCTTGTCCCTTTCCAGACTTCTCGTCGTGTTTGCCCTGCAATTGAACTGTAGCAGCCTTGGGCTATTCTTTCCCAGAAAAGGTCAGATGATACAGGTGCTATTAGATTACTGACGTAATGTAGCTTCAGGCACGGATACATGATTACAGGCCTGTTGTCTTTATTGAATAAGAGAGACACTGCAGGAATAAAGAGAAAATATAAAAAGATCTGGGTGGCTATGACAACTTGAACAGGTTAACTCAGAGGATGGGATCGCACAGTGGCTGATCAACGTACTTTCCAAATCTTTTTGAAGAGGTTGACAGCCGTGTGTAGCACAAATTGTTAGGGGCCCCTTGAGCCTTCGGTATCACAGATATTTGTGGGCCTGGGGCTGAACGAGGGGGGCTGAATGGTGTGGGCCTCTCCACTTGCTTAAGGAAAGAAGATGGGGTCCACCCACAGAATGAAAGGAGAGGCCCCGGAGGCTTCCATATTTCACAGATATTCTTTGACCTTGGCCTGAATGTGGCTCCCCTGAAGAGTTGCAGGGCCCCTGATGTAGTGTTCCCCCACCTTGAGAACCTCATGGGTGGTTTGCTGCGCTCTATAAATCTCTGATTGATTGGTTGTGTGTGTGTGTGTGTGTGAGCAGAGGAAGGAAAGACAAAGGGAGAGATACATATCAAGATATGTGAGATAAAGAAAGAGGTGATGTGGAGAGAAAAGGGAAGGCATGAGGAGTATGCTTTAGAAAGAGGAAGGATGATGCATGACAGAAAAGTGCTCAAGAGAGGAGGTGTGAGAAAGAGGCACTTTTTTGTTTTTGCCTTTTGAAACATTTTGGGGCTTATTTACAAGCCCTTTGCGCCGCCGGTGCATCACTGTTTTTGACGCACCAGTGGTGCAATGGGCTTGCCCATATTTACAAGGCCACGTAATGTCACCCTGTTTGACTTTTCATGGCCTTGTAAATATGGGCCCCTTTCATGCATTACTCTGCGGCGTTCCATGGGTGTTGCTGTGGGTGTCCCACGCAACATCCATGGAACTTGACACATTCCCAGATTTACAACATTTTGTAAACCTGGGAATGCTTCAGAATCCTACACCTCCCCAGGGGAGGCATTGGAACGGCGCAATGAGGAGAAATACTTTTATTTCTCCTTGTTTTTAGGTCTCGCCTACGCAGCGCGCATGCGCTGCATAGGAGGAGACCTTTAGTAATGGATTCAGTTTTTGCCCCAAAAACGTGCACGCCTTGCATTGCTTTCAATGGCAACGCGTGCACGTTTGGCGATTCCCTTGCGGGAGCGAGCTTTGAAACCATCTGTTTGTAATTAACAGATGGTTCCTGCTCGCTCCCGCAAGGGAAACAGGCGCAGGCCCCCTCCTCTCTCTCCTCCCGCTGCTGCCTCCTCCTCTTTCAGCGCGAGTCGCGCGCGCTTTTTTTTTTTTTTGCTACCCCTAACCTCGCATGCACTCTTGCTTTTATAGTCCGCCTCGGCATTCACGTTTGGGAACTGTTCCTGTCTCATCGCGCTGGGCAGGATTCGCAGGAGGAACATGCTTTCACTTACATCCAGTCTTCGCTGCGGAAAGAGTGGGAGAGGGGGTGGGTTTCTTCTGTGGATGCGAGGTGGAACCTCTCAGCCGGTTTTCATTTAGGAAAGCTGGAAACATTTGGCACTCGTCTTGCATGGTCCGCTTGTCTTTGCTTTTTTTACTACTTCCCAGGATGCCGTGGGATCAAGTCCGTTAAAATTCCCTGACATCGATTCAAAGACAGCTGGGGGTGGGGGCAGGGCTCACGTTGAAAACGAGGAGCGCTGAACTTGGGAATCGAGCTTGCGTGGGGGGTGGAAGGCAGGCTTGTGTGTGGAGGAACCGGCAGCATTGTGTCCTAAGACACTTGTGGCTTATGGGATGGGGGGGGGGGCCGTGGTAGTAAACGAATACAGGCTTATCCAGTGCCAAGTGAGAACAAACACCCCATTCGGGTGTGAGGTCTTGGCTGCTGTGTTAAATGAGACTTTTTCCGGGTGTAAAGCATTTGTTATTGGTGATGAGACTTCTTTAAGGTTTGGAGGTGTGTGCTGCATGAAAGGTGGGGATCCTTTCTGGTGTAAGGAGTCATGTTATGGAAACCGGGGAATGGGGCTAGCTGGGAGCACAGCAGCACACCGAGCTGTGCTTCAGTCCGCTTAGGAATGAACAAACAAGACACACTGGGTCTGGTGTCTTGAGGCTCCTGGGAGGTCATGAAGGAGGGTGACAAATAAATCACTCCTCGGCCCTCCCAGCGCACTACAAAACGGTCGTAAACAGCTGAACTCCCATAAACTGTTCTTGGCGAGAGGTGCTTGGCAAGTACACTTTGTTTACTCAGCAACTTTGTCCAGCATCCTTTCTACCAGAGAGGGTGGGCACACCTGATCTGCGCTGCCCTCGTCTGTTTTAAATCCCAACGGCCTGCCGACGACGCGCTGTCTGGAGCATCAGGCGCATTTTACATTTCAGTTTCAACCTAACCTTCTTTTAAGTGAGCGTTGCTGTCAGCTTACGAGGTTACAAAGTAACTGCTACAGCGCGTGAACCTCCACAACACTTTACACGTGTATCCCTGCCTCACATTAATGCACCTTTATTGGACTTCCTCGGAAAAGCTTGCATCGCCTTTAGATGCAGCGGACCCAGGCTGTAGGGATTTTAGACAATGTGCACAAGCCATGCAGCAGGTATTGTACGCTGGAATTTGACTCGTTATTGACGTAGTTTTGCGAACAAACCCAATAATTTGAAGGCTAGGAATTCCAGCCTTTTAAAGTGGCTCTGGTTTACAAGGACACCCTTAAGTATTGTGAGACCTATTGCATTGCAAATACTTTTTTTATACTAGGCAATGGCACATCAACAACATGCAGTGCACTGGTTGATGAAGATACTGATTGGGAGAAGTCCATCTTCACAGCCACGTGTGCACACTACACATTGCCTGAGATAGTTATGATGGGGCAGGGTACGCCTCTTGAGCTCCTCTATTTAATGCGTGAGAGATGTGTAATGTGTGGCATAGGGTAGTACGCAGAGGAGAACCCCATTTGCAGCAAAATTACTGCTATGGGATATCAAACAATCCCAAACTATAATGAAAACTATCTTTTCTTAGATGGAGGGAGGGCGCAGGGGAACAGGCCGTCTTTCAGAGTAAGCATGAGAGGATGACTTTTCCAGCCTTTCCTACTTCTTTTCCTACCTACTCCTCCACTCAAATGTCCTGCACCATTTCTCTAAGTCTGAAGCCCTTTTCAGTCTTTTAAAGTACTTTTGGACATTTCTTTGCAGATGTCACAGTCTTTGTCCGAATCTGAGACAGGAAGACAAACCACACAGACCTTGCGGAGGTCAAAGGCATCCTTTTTCTTCCCACAGGAGTGACACTTCTCAAAAAGATAAGACATTTCTGATGTGAAAATTTGTCAGAAAACAGCAACAACAAAAAATAAATCACTTCACTCGAAAGAATGATGTTACAGACGTTGAGTGAAAATCTGAAAAGTTTTGCTATCTATTTTTACTAAAAAAAATAGAGGTGTGAAACCTCACATGTACTCAGACATCCTACTCACAGGAGCTGAAAAAAGAAATGATTGTGTCAGGAAACTGCCAATACAGTACATCATGAGTAGGGGAAGCTCCTGGACTCAAAGAGAAAGGATGTTTTTCCTCACCTTTCAATTGTAAACCTATCAGGCTGCATTTTTCCGTTTCTTTCTCATACATTTTCACACCTTTCTTCCATATTAGATGCAGCGATGCTAACTTGGAACTACTCATTAGGGCTCATCAGTGGATTTCCAGTAAAATATTTTGGCACCGATAGGGTATTAAAGGGTACAGCTAATCATAACGAAAGGTGGACACCAACACTCTGAGTGGTGTTTGATGGATAATACATCGATGAAAAGTGCTCTGAACATCATGCAAGCAGCAGGGAATTTATTCTAGAGTTTGACTATCAATGAAGACACTACGATGCTGAACCATAGTTCCAAAAGGCTACCTACTAAATCCCATAGCTGGGCCCACTCTGGAGTTCTGCAATAGAATTTTCTTCCTGCTAGCCAGCCAGGTGCCAGACCAAAAATAATTTGTTTTTCTAAAACCAAAACCACCATGTCTAATAGAATCAATGATTAAATGAAATGAGTGGTAAAGGCAGATGGGTTCAACTGAACACATTTTAACCAAGAAAGAACAGTAAGCCCTGTTTCAAGGATACTTGACAAAAGGTCTGCGCCTGTACAGTATCAAATAAGGTTCCATTATCAATCAGTCTCTCCAAAGGCTGTAGAAGAGGCACTAGCCATCCTCCAGTGCAGGTGGGGTACACTTTGGCATACACTGAGAAACTGCTTGCATGTACTCTTGTTGCCGTGTTAGCCAAACCCATTTTATTGGCCCATGTTATCCATTGTCATGCCAGTCATGCTGCTTCGGACGTATTTAGCTTCACTCTCATGCTTAGTAGTTGCAATCCAGGGTTCACAAGTATTCAACTCAGTGTCTAGATTAAAAGGTACATTTCTTGTATCTTCTCTGAAGGTCAATGGTGACTTTCTCATTAGAAGGCTGCACACATGCAATGATCTAACTGATTCGGTTTCCATCACGTGTTAAATTGGTGCTTGTATTTAAAAGTCCATAAAAACTCCATTTATTGGGGTAGGATTTAGCATTAGATGCCCACTGTGATCAAGGGGGAGCCTTTGCTGCTTTATCTCCTAATAACACGTTTTTCATTATTTTGCTTAATAAACTTGGTCAGGCTTCATGTAGCTTGTAAGAGGATTCTTCTTCAACAATCCATTTGAAACACAACCTAGTGGTCTGCAGATGGAGCAAACAGATAGGCATTGTGCACCATCAGCAAATTCAAAGTTGTTAAGTTCACTCAGGAAAAAGGTACCATGCACACCAGAAAAACACAAGCATTGGCATAGCCAATAGGTCTCGCCTTTGGGACCTTATAAGTATTTAGTTATGCAGCACAATATCCTTGGTGCAACAACATCAACTGTTGCATAGCTAAACACTTATAAGGTCCCAAAGGCGAGACCTATTGGCTATGCCAATGCTTGTTTCTTTTTCTATGCATGCTGCATTCTGCAGCATGCATAGAAACTGGAAAATGCCCTTTATGATTGTTTTAGTGGAGGAAGGTGTCCCTTCCTGCACAAAAACAATCATCCCCACAGCGCAGGCACGCTAGCAAAATGACGCAAGGGTGCCTGCGCTGGTGTACGACAGCCAATCATGCACCAGCACAGGGGAAAGCACAGGGATGCGTCGTTTTGTTGTGAATCCGCATCCCTGTGCTTTGAAAATGATGCAGCATGGAGCAGCTAAATGGCTTGCGGCTTCACACTGCGTCATTTTCTTGTAGATGAGGCCCTTCGTTTTTAAGTAATCCGACTGTCCGCAGACCTCTCATTCCTGCCCCTTTCACAAAATGAGTAGGGACAGTCTCTGTATAGATATACCAAGGCCTCAGCCTGTGAGCTGTCAAAGTTCATTGACAACTATGCTTGTGGGTCCATATTAAAACCATATATTTTAGCAGGAGCTACTGCCTACTGCATGTGGGTAACACTGATTTGGGAAATTGGTATGTTTGTTCTAGTACTGAAGCCTGATGGTGTCATCCTCGCTCAGGGTTGAGGTATATTTACAAAGATCCCAACCAGAGGTATACCTTAATCAATGTACTTCTCTTCTGACCAGCAACCACGTGCTGATAGGATTTACCTGAAATGTCAGTAAGACTGAAGGATATTACAACAACAGGAGTTCCAGCTAGGACTGCCCACAGCTGGATATTACAGAAACATGATTGACAAAATCGGTAGTAAAAGCAGGAGGGAAGTGAGAAAAGTGCTAACAACTTTTTTTACTTTTTTACTTATCCACCTATAAAATCACGCCAGATGCAGTGGCGTAACACAGACACCCGCAGCGCGGGGGCCCCCATGATCCCAGGGGCCCCCTCAGCAAAGTACTCTGGCCGGTGAGCTCCTGATTGAGTCCAGAGGGGGCCCCTCCATGTTCCTTGCAAGGGGGGGCCCCTGAAGTTTTGTTACGCCAGTGGCCAGTGGATTATGCACCTGATGCAGAGTTCTGCTTGCAATTTACACGAATACCATAACTGCGCATGTTCTGTGAGCGATCGAAGCGATCGAAGCTTGTACTATTACTGGTAACCTAGATATGTTCTACTACTCTGAAGAGAAGCTTACACTGTGGCTGCCTTCGGGGAGAAAGGGGAATTGGTTTTGTTGATGCAAGATGTACGTGTTCTGTGAGGAAGTGAAGCTTGTGCTGAGTTATGCCTGGTCTGTACCTGTCCTTGAAGGAGGTAAGCTTGGAATGTTTCTGCAGAAACAGTACCTGTTCTGTGAAAGCAAGGACTCTTGCACTGCTGTTCCCCAAGCGTGTCAGTTTTAAAAAAGAGGAAAGATTTCACTGCTGCTTCGCTCTGCTGTGCCTTTCGACTGCTGTTTGCTGATCAGTGCCTCTTCTGTGAAGGATAGAGACTTGCATTGCTGCTGTTTGAGTTGTAACTTCTCTGTTGACACTTGTATTGTACTTGTTGTGCTTGTGTGTGATGGCATCTTGCACTGCTCCTCCTGCTGCCACCTGTGATGTACCCGCTCTTTATGCCAGGAAAGAGTACTCTGCTGTTGCCCATGCTATATATGTGTGTGTATCTGTGTAAAGCTTCGAATAAATCTTTTTACTATACAAAAGCTAAAATGATTGGCTTTTTCAGAGCTTGAATGCACCAAGCAAATGGGAGTGCATTCATGCAAAAAAGTTGAACTGGAATTACTTTTGATTTTGCATGTGCGGCAAGTACCGTTTTCGAAAAAGACTATACCATTTTTGTTATTTTAAAACATAGCTGCCAATTTGCTCCATGTCCTATGTAATATCTTTAGCCAATCGTGGATTATTATCTAATAATCGCTTTGCATTATGGGATTTTAAGCCCAAACGGCAAAGTTAGAAGAAAAACTACTACCGCATAACACAACAGGCAGTTGGCTGAAAAGCCCAATCTGGTTTATGGGTGCATTATGTTACTGAATTATTGGCTGGTATGTAAAAAAAAATTTTAAAAAAGGAAAATTCAGTTGCCTGTCTTTCTGCCTTGTTATGTCAAACCAAGGTGAAAAAATATGTTGGGGAGGGGGAGGTGGTGGGTGGGGGGAATGTGGAGAGAGATGGAATTTTATATCCAGATGCAAGTGTCTCAATGCTAATGGGTAAAAACATCAGTTCTCCTCTAAAACACAAGGTCCATTGCCCACAACAAAGAGAAGGCTACATACAGTCTGAGCACTCAGATATAGTACCACCTGCAAATCCCTCCCTTCTGTGATTATGCTGTGTAGCTGGCAGATAATGCTGGCAGAACAGACATGGGAAAAACAATGTGCTGGAGCCTTCTTCCTGACCTCAGCCTAGACAAAGGTGTGCTTCACATGCCGCTCCTGCACAACATGGGGACGGATGACATGCTTTTAACAGGTGGAACCCTTGTTGAGGATATGGCATCACATTGGCTGCCTGTGAACAGAGGGGTCCGAAGACGTACATAACTCAGGAGAGAGCAGGTAGTAAAGGTAAAGACCCTAACTATGGTCGACCCGATTCAGTGCAATAACTCATGCTACCGCACATATCGCAATTATGAGTAGTGCGAAAAGCCAGGCATCAATCCCCATTTATCCCCTCATAAATTTATTTTATTTTTATTTATTTAACAGAGTTTTATATAGCGCAAACTTGACCCGAATCGGGTATCAGAGCGCTTTACATAGCACCAGTTGCATTACATGAGGACACATTCATTTTTGTTAGGCACGGGGAGATTAAGTGGTTTGCCCAGAATCACAGGATGTTCAGCGTCATTGCCGAGACTCGAACCCAGTTCCCCAGATTCGAAGTCGGCCGCCCTAGCCGTTAGGCCAACTCCTATCGGCAGATCAAACCTGTCGAAACTTACAAGGGGAAAAATGCCCAGTAAACTGCATTAACTGAAGATTTTAGTGTGGGAAGCATCAAAAGGCAAGATGTACAAGCATTTTTGCTGTGGCAAACGGCCTGATTCACAGAATTGGGCAGTTTGCTATGTCAAAAATGTTTTTTGCAATGTACAAACACCAAATTGTGATTCGGTAACTTGTTTGGGTTTGGGAACAAAGACAGAATTACTATTTGGAAGGGGCATGTTCATGGCATCCCTTCCAGCCCTTCCAATAGGGAATCTGAATGATATCTACTAATGTTTTGCTACCGAAATGCAGTCGCAAAACATTCGCACTTTACCACCAATTAAAAGTTGGTGGTAACCCATTCGTAGATGGGAAGGGGTCCCTCTGGGATGCCTTCCTTTTAGAGAATTTGTGAAAAAATATTTTTTAAGAGCAGGCAGTGGTCCCACAGACCACTGCCTACTCTTAAAAAATAAAAATGAAACGTTTCATTTTTCTTTTGAAACGCATCGTGTTTTCCTTTTAAGGAAAAAGGGCTGCGTTTGTAAAAAAAAGATTATTTTATTTAAAAGCAGTTACGGACATGGTGGTTTGCTGATCCCAGTAGGCCACTATTGCTGTGATGGCAGCGAATCCTGGTGGGTCACAAATTTTGACCTACCTAATTAATATTCATATGCAACCCACTAAGAATCGCTAATTTGGAAATCAGGGCCAGATTTCACTTAAGTACATTAGTAATAGCGATTACCAAATATCGATTTGCAAAAATCGCTATTTGGTAATCGGTATTACTGCTGTTTGTACATCTAGCACTAGAACCTTATTCTCCCCATATTGAGGACAATAACCACAACTGGATGCTATGCTATTTATTGCACCGGTACACTTAGATCTCTACAATTCCGGAATATATTCGGTGCGATAAATTGCACACCCTTAACCACTTTAACCATAATCAGGGCCTTAGAATACTAACGAGTGAATCAGAAAAATAAACAGGAACAACGTGAGTGGTGGATAATGTTAGAATAGATTTTCATTTCTAAGAAAATTAGGCGCATATATTGTTGTCATATTTGAAAATGAGAAATAAAGCATTTGCAGACAGCACAGAAAGTACGACAATGTGCATAGTTTAGAATATGAAAATACAATTTAGTAGTTGCTGCTTCAAATAGCTCCTAACTAACATGCTTAATTATCTACACAGAATACCTTAATAAATAGATGAAATACTGAATGCTCCACACCACACACTGGTTTCCTGATGGAAACAGCATTTTTCAAAAAAGCGCAAATGCTAGAACAATTCTTTTCAAATATCATCCACAATATTTAGTATTTAACTTACCCCTAAGCAACCAGAAGCATTTCCTTCCCTTTAAGAGGTAACTGAAAAGCATACAGATCAATAGATAAATATTATGACTAACCGACTGAGATAAGGTGCAATTGTCTCCATGTCTGCTTTGCAACTTTCTTAAGTTTATTATTGATTTTCCTTAATTTAATCTTTGTGTACACTAGGGGCTGTATGTATGAGGCATTTATCATTTTATCATGCATTTTCTGGGAATCGGTCCATTTGCGACCCATAGAATGCATTTTGGGTATGTATGAATTCCAATTTTTGATTCGGTAAAATGTTACCGAATTGCAATTTGGAATTGTGAATACATACTGATTCGGTATTAGGAAGGTGTGTGTTTAGGGCGTCTCTTCTTAATACCGAATCGCAGCGGTATGTAGGAATGTTTTGCAACAAAAATGCAAATGAAAAGAAAGATTATCATTTTTCTTTGTTAAACGCAACCCCGTTTTTCCTTTAAGGAAAATGGGCTGCATTAAAAATAAAAAAAATGATTGCTTTATTTAAAAGCAATCAGAGACATGGTGGCCTGCTGACCCCAGCAGGCCACCATCCCTGTGATTTTAGCGATTCCTAATGGGACGCAAATTGCGACCTGCCTCATTAATATTAATGAAGTAGGTTGATTTGCGACCCATTAGGAAACGCTAAATGAAACGCATGGAGTTTCATACATTCAAATAGCGATTACCTAATTGCGATTCGCAGAGAATCACAATTAAGTAATTGCTATTTGAAATAGTGATACAAGTGGCCCTTGATCACGTGAACATAGCGCACCCCAACTTATGGTGTTTTATTAGAAGCAGGCACGGTGTGGGTGAAGAGTTTAACCCAATGGCAAAAACTGTTTTAAATTTGAAAGTCTAGACGCGCAAGAGCCACATGACTGGTTTCTCTCGCCAAGTCAGCATGTAAGGGTACTGGTGGTGACTGGAGACTGCAAAAGTGTGACTGTCGCAGTGCCTTCAAACATAGAATGAGAGACAAGAAAGTTACTTGCCTTCCTAGATTCTTTGCTGCCCCCTTTGCCACACCAGAGCGCTGCTTCCTCCTTCAAGGCACCTCTCCTGAAGGGTGACAGGGAATCCCTACAGGGATTCCTCTGGATGACACTGTTTCGGTCAGCGTTACAGCTAGAACTGACCCCTGGAGTAAAGACTTGGTTGCCAGGTTTCAGTATGGGGCCTCCTGTGTAATACTAAGTAGTCCTATCTAGAGTCATGCAGGAGGAGACAGTTTGGTGGTCAGTCATGAGTCCGCATTCGAGACTGACTGGGATGGTTAGGAAATAGGAGCAGGAAAGTATTCTGTCTAGTTTAGAACCAGGAATGCGTAATATGTGATGCAAACTGTAAATAAGTAAAATATAGAATTTGACCATCAAAAGTATCAAGTTTTGTTTTAAGGAATTATGCTACTACTGGGTGCTCGAATAAATGCCCCCTGAACTTTCTCAAAACCAAGATATAAAAGTCTCAGTCACAGTGGCATAATGCAAAATAATGGGCCACCCTACAGAATGTGATGAGGGGACCATGAGTCTCCCATTTCTCACAGATATTCATTAGCCTTGGACTAAACAGGGCCCCCTAAAGGGTTGGAGATGCCATGTAGGGTAGGGGTCACCCTGCGCCCAAGGGGCTGCAGGATCCTGCTGGGGCCTGGGTTGTACCCCTGCTGGATCATTATTTTACGGTTCTTTGTTCTTCGGGGTTGCAACCCCTCTTGTATGTTGTTTCTGTATCTCACCTAGGCTCCCTACTCAGGGCTCAGCTGCTTCTCTCTCAATTCACAAATATTTCAATTAAAATTAAATTAAATATTGCTCTGACACGCCACAATATAATAAGTCTACTTATAAATAAACAAACAATTCTATTAGTAATATTCTGTATGGAATCTATGCAGTAATGTGTTGTGACCAGCTTTTTGACTTCAGAAAACGAGTATTCTGACTTCTCTTATCTACACTATTGTTTTCTGACAAGGTCTGCAATGCGTTGTATGGCAATAGTTGCATCTGGAAACCATAGCATGAAATTGACATTACGCCATGAAACTTGCAGAAAGGTGATAACCTAATAAATTACATTAAATTGAGGTAATCTGATGAACATTAGGTCACCACAGTGTGCTATGGTATAAGATCTTCTCCATCTGCATTTGATTCAAATTGATTATGACCTGATAAACTGCGAATTCTGCTAATAAAAGCCAAACTGCCCTCAATTTAAATATGAAACGGACATATCTGACAACCCTACATAAGGCAATCTAACAGCCTATATTTTTGTGAAATCCAACGCTGCCCACTGGATTCATACAAGCAGAGAAGAACTTTGACTGCTTTCAACCAAACATTGTTAAATGTTGGTACATTTACTTTACTCTCTTGACACCGCTATTTCTGTATGTGTTGTCTAAGGTACTCACCCTTATGTCTTCTCTACTATTGTTTCCTGCCTCCTCTTATCATAGCTGCCGAGAAGGAGATTGTGTCACAAAAAGTGGAAGAATTGTACAAGCTGAATGATGTAGAGGTAGAGTATGATGTGTTTTAGAGGGAGAAAGCGATAGCATTTCGGAAATATCAACATTTTGGCTAATGGATATAGAGTCTCTCTCTTTAACAGTGAGTTGACAAGTCTGGTATGTCATTTTTTAACCACTGACAATTTGTGCATGGCCCAGGTACCCGAAATAAAAAGCAACAACCAGCATCAACAGAGGGGCCGAAAAATACCACTCAGCTAGTTCAAGACAAGCAAGTGGCAGAGGCAGGTCAGGAGAGGGACAACCATGTTGCTTTCGGCAAAGATTCCACAGACCTTCACACTAATAGACCCCAAAGCAGCCTACAATGGGTGGGAACAGAATTATCAAAACTAGCACCAAAAGGAACTGTATGCACTGAATGCTAGAGACAGTGTAACAGACCAGATTTATGGTGCAGGCGGTTCAGTCGACAAACCTGACACAGGTTGCTAAGACTTCAGCTACTGTGGCTGACGGTGACTGCATCTGTCAGCATTACATCCGAGTTACAGCGCCACACTAGGGCCCAGATTTACTAAGCCTTTGCGATGTCCTTGCATCATGCCCAAGGGAAGTGGAAGTTGGTCTGCAGACATTCGTCAACCAATGCGAACAAAGAGTGTGGCCTGCACGGCTCGCAGCAAGCTCAGCAGGTTCAAGTATCCAGAGACCCAGGTTGGATCCGGAGCCCCCCAGTCTTACTACTTCACTGGGAGCAGAATGGGAGCCAATTCTGCCAGCACGGGGGCGCCCACAGCGTCATCAGCACGGGGGTAATGCCTGCAGCGCTACAGTATGGATCAAAGCGGGCTGGGGCACAGGAGAGGAGCAGCGAAGGAGCAGTGTGTCAACAAGGTAATAGGCCGCAGGCTCCCTTGGCAGTGTGGAGAAGGCAGACGATTTGTTGGTGTGGCTAGTGCCCCACAGACAGGTTTGCATGCCACATGCTTGCCCACTTGCCCGCTCGCCTGTTCGTTTGGCTTTTATGAGCCTGGTCTATCCCGACCTGCCCCGACTTGCCTTGATTTTTGTTTACCCAGCCGAAGCTCGCACTGCTACAAAGCGCTAGTGCTTGCATCAGCAAACGCCTGCATTCCTGCACGCCTGCTTGCCAGGGGGGCCTCACCAGACACCAGACAATGCATATTGCATGGGCTGCACTGCCCTATTTACTGCTCTATTAATCTGTCTCTCTGGTCGTCGGCCTGACTTGCATACCTGCACACCTGCCCACCTGCCTGCTTCCATTGCTTGCTGGTGGGTTAAGCTTGGTTGCTCATTGCTGCTTGCCACTGTCCACCCGGCTCAAGGCGGCATGACAAAGGAAATGACCTGAGCAAGACAAAGCCACTGACCAGGGCAATTATACCTGGCTTTCTGGCGTTTCTCCCTCAGGAAAGCAATTTTTAACCCTGGAAAAGCCATAACAAGATCGCTGGAATTTGACACGGCATCAACAATGGGCCTATCAACCAAGCTAATACAAAAACAGCGATAAGGAAATTAAACAAGCGTAATAACATAACAAACGAATGGAAACAGCAAGCCCTCTAGACGCATTTTATTTTGACATTTTATATTGATATAAGTTTGGGAAAATTAGGGGCCCTGTGGCGAACATGAAGCAGAGGAGGAAAGGAGCGCTGACAATAGACAGGAGCCCAACCAAGTTACCGCCAGACACAACAAAACACGCTCAACAACCCAGCACAGTGGAGATGCCAGAAAAGTGATGCCTTAACATGGAATCCAGCCCCTCTCAGCCCAAAATCACAGCAAAGTTTAAATTTTTACATTTCTGAAGGTCGCAGGAGCAGCAATCTACTCAAGTAATAAAGTCAGTCTCCCCCCTCTGCTCAGTCCAATTGTGGTTGTTCACCAGCAAGGGAAAGTGAAGAGGGGCCTTCCACCCAATGAAGGGGCTACAGAACTAGCCAGCCCAGAGGGCCCCAACTCTAACATGGGGCTACTGGAAACAATAACAAAAGCAAGCTCAAAGAGCACCACTAGGCATCCCATGCTAACAAAAAGGCAACTACTTTTTGAGCAACCATTGGGCCTGGAGTACCAGGCAATCAGTGATCAGACAAAAGAGAGCTCAAATGGGTATGACAAGGTAATGCCACCAAACTCCCTACAGTCTCCAATGGGAATGGACGATCTGTATTATCTGATAAACCGTTTGGAGGAGGAGGCCGCTTGACAAACATCAATCGATACTTGGGCAGTGAACAGCAACATTGGTAGGCCCTGGACACCCTCATGCAGACCTGGAAGCAACAGCTGTGTGAAGGAGACAGATTGCCCGACTGCAACGGGAAAATCCAGCGTCTGCCAAATCAAGCAAGTCACTCACAAGGAGGGCGCTGAGACAATTAGTAACATGCTGGTGCAAGCCAAGGACCTCTCATATCCAAGCACTCAAGAGTGGGAAAAAATGAGGGCCACATATATGAAAAAGAGTGATAAAAATGCCCCATCCGTCAACAACTTCAATGCACCTGTCAACAACACCCAGAACAAACAGACAAGCAGAATCTGGCGAACCTTACTCAAAACTCTTCAACGATCAGTCGATGCTATGAACTGTCAAGCAAATAATGTGGATATTCAGATCAGCTTCTAATCATCTTGGCATTGTATGTTTCCAGAATTGATGAGAAAATAGCCAACCTGAATAGCCTGGTAAAACTAGCACTTTCAGAAGCGTCCGGCTTTGGGCGAACATGTAACTTCTCGCCAATTCTGGTCAAGCTGATGACCCTTCCGGAAACCCTCTTCTTGCTATTTAACCAGTTAAAGAAGCCGTCGGACATCTGACATTCCTCAGCCCAGGGATTAACCCAGGCACTTTAGCTGGAAATGGTACTAACCAAAGTAGGCTCCTGTACAATCCAGAAAAACAAATGACAGAGGGCAGATTTATAGGAGCTCCTCAGGGCGAGGGCCAACAATTACATATAAGGAAACATCAAATATGGGCTTTGGCCCTGGAAGAGACGAAGAAAGAAATGAACCTTCACCCCAGTAGTGAAATCCCTTCCAAGGGGCCAAACTCCAAAACAACTTATAGAACAAATTGAGGAAAGAAGAGAAAAGGCTGAAGTAAAAAACTTCAAACTGCCAACCGGATAGCTGAATAACCTATCTTTAATATGGCAAGCAAGGGCTCCCTTTGTAATTCAGAATCTGAAGCTGGCAGCTTTCCTGGGACTCTGGACATGGCCCCAGTCAAACAGCAGGATGTTAACCAAGCCAACAAGACTGAGGGCCAGTCAAGAGGGACTGGACCAGAGATGAACTCAATAGAGCAACTATTTACTCAGACCATAACAAACATAGAAAATTCTTAATCACTGCCTTTGAAAAGAATTCAACTGTTTGGACAAAGTAAGCAGCTGACAGTCTCCACACCCATCAATGGGGTCAGGAGAGTTAGCTCAAAGCCCCCAAACGACACCCCGAGAATACTCACACCTCCAAACACACAGTGGAAAGCAAAAATGAACAACATGAGCCCTGAGACAAGCGGGTGCAAAATTCCTCCCAACTCCCTTCCCAGAAAGCTGATCTCGGAGATGGCCGACAAGGGAAGTAGCCAAGAGGAGCAAATAACAGCTACCAGCATAGGTAGGGATACTCTGTTTCACCCTGATTATACTTCAAGTGGACCCTTTGATATCTTTAATAGGGACAATATATTAAAACTTATACAACTGATCCCTTCCCTTGCAGGACGGACAACAAAGGACATAGATTCAATAGAGTTTCTAGATCCTGGCCCAGGATTTCATCCGAAATACACAAAAGTGACCTGGGCCACCGATGATTTAGCTCTCAAAGTTTTAAAAGAAAAATGGAGATTATCGCTCTCTGTACTAATGAATAGTGGCTATCCCTTTGCACTCGCAGACATCAAAGAAATATGTGAACAGCTGGGCCAGCCAACAAGAGTGTATTCTGTCCTGATGAATGTCTGAGGCAAGTCACCAAATATTAACAGTAAAAAGGCTGGAGAGAATGTCTCCCAACCTCAAATCTTAAGCAAAGTTGAAAGAAATTGGCGTGGTTACTTGAAGAGCTAAATTTAACCTGTAAGCTGCAATGAAATGAAGTCAATGGGCAAGGAAAAGGTTCCTCAGAGGCCAACATGTTCCAGGTGTGTTCCTGTAACTTCAATGGTTCCATTGGCAACATGGGAGATCAGGAGATACTTAAATATCTGCAAACCTTCCAAGTGCTGTTACTTCAGGAAATATGGGCTGTTGATTCTGTGCCAATACAGGGTTTCTCAAACTATTTTGTCCCGATGTCCAAGGCTCTTAAACATGGGCACTGCAAGGGGGGCTTCGCAATCTACATTTCGCTTGCCCTCACAACACAAAGCAAAGAGGTTGGAGGCACCAAAGAAAGCCTTCAAGTCGTGAAACTGGTATTGGCTTGGCCAGTAGGTGCTATCAAGACCATTACTATAATGAACATCTATATACACCCAAATAAGAAGGAAAGAATCAAACTATCGGAATCTTGGTGGACAAAATCATGAGAGTGCTAATAGAAAATTCCAGGTCAGAGTTTATAATCTATGGGGACTTTAATATGTGCCTAATGGGTTCATCAAAATCAAACCACATACTCAAGGCCCAAGAACAACATTAGAATATCCCGAAGCAGGCACAAAATGGACAAGAAAGGCCATGTATTGCTCAGAAATCTAGAGCATTTGGGCTTCCGTGTGCTAAATGGCCACTTCAGCCCAGATAAACCACAAGGTTACTCTTTACACTCTGGAACAGGTGCCTCACTGATCGATTATACCCTGGTAAGCCTCCCTCTAATGCAGTGCGTGAACTCATTTAGGGTAGGAGATCGATCACACAGCGAAAACTTGCCCCAGAAGATAGAACTGTCAATCTAGTCTAATGATTATGATATCTCCCTTAACAATGCAATCTCAACGTACGCCATCAATAACAAGCGGAAAAAGTGCTCATCTGCCTTCCTGCAAATCATATCCAACATTGCAAAGACAATGACCCAGGAGACTTAAAAAGAGGGACGTAATCCCACGAGTAGTTGAGAAGACTTTGTTGGCCAATTGGCAGAACGTCACGCTAAATTAGAAAATCATCGAAAGCAGGCCACCGGCAGCACCAGATTACACCAGGCACAGCACCAGATTACACCAGGCAACTGGGAATGGAAATTAAGGAACAATAGCGGATAAATAAATAAACCTTGGAGGGCACTCAGGAGACCTCCAAGCAATTGAACCAGAACTGCTGAACTTAGGAAAGCTAAGAACGCCCTATAAAAACAGAAGTGGGAACTGGCAAGAAATCGAAATGACACCTTCTGGGCAAAGTTGCTATGGTACATCAACAGGATGAATTTGACTGCTTTCTGGAGGACAGTCAGTCACATCAATATCTCCCTACCCAGAGCAATAAATTCAAACATCCCGTAAATTATATGGGTACACCATCAGGGCACTTCAACGTGGGCAATGTTCACGGCAGCAGGAAAAATAACTCTGAGTTTATACAGCTATACAGGGGAATGCAGAAGCCAAAAACCCTGGCTGAGGATTGCCAAAGTAAACTTGTCGAAGAGAAGGACCCACCCCCAACAGCAAATCAGCCCGAAGGGTGCAAATGGGACAACATCTGCCAAAATTTACCCCCCAGCCCAGAAGACTCCAGCAATAGGAAGCTGACTATTAGCTCACGGGTCATTCAAAGGCAAATATCCAAGGGGAGGAGAGAAGGAGCCATGGGACCAAATGGGGTTCCACCGGCAATCATGAAGGAAGATCCAGCTTTCTGGGAAGGAAACTTATATCCACTCTTTAATTACATCATAGGCAGCAATAGTACACTAATGATGGAGCAAAACTCACAAATGAGACTTGCTCGGAAGCAATCCTCTCACAGTATTAATTATTAATCTTTGTAAAGTTCGTACTGACCACTGCACACACAAATACAAAGAGAAGGAAGCTTGCCTATGTGTTTAAACTAACAATTAACGCTTGTCTAATCTAAAATTGCCGCTAAAACGCGGGAAACCTATTTGCGCATGTGTCAACCATATCACGTGGTGTGACGTCTTTTCTTTGCTTGGAGGGAAATCATTGCTTCTGCGCAGTGTGTATTAAAATGGCTGCTTAATGTTTTCACGTGCTACAGCTTGCTTACATGTTGCAGTTAAACTGTGATATCCTAACGCTATTAATGCGGGATAGAATTTATAATTAAATGGGAATAGAGTAGAAAGAGTGGGTATACAGTGAAACCATTTATTTGTGATTTTAATATTTTCTTCTTTGACTTTTATTAGTTCGTAAATGGGCCTGGGGTTGGTTGAACTGAAAACTCGAGAGACAATTGTTCTGCGCATGCGCCCTGCGAGGCTGCCCAGAGGAGAGAATGAAGTCAACCTGGACGTCGTCCAAGGCCATGAACTGATGGCCAACATTATTGTACCCACGATGTCCCTATGGAAAGAAACAAATTATATAAACATTGTAATAAACTTTGTCATGAGACGGGTGGGAAATAAAGCAAATGTATTAATTCTGATGGGCGGTATTTTAAAACAATGGGCCTAAAGAAATTGAATTAAATCAATATGGTGTGAGGATCAACCCCCTGTCCCCGTCCAATCAGAAGTAGTGGACCCATATTTTTGCAACATTAAGGGGAGGTACATGGGCGTAGAAGGGTATAATAGATATAGTATTAGCTAATTAGTTAGAGTTCGAGGTTCGAGATCCATGACGAGCTGATCGATTGCAGTCTGAACCGCTGTCCAGAGAGGTCCTGAGGTGGGGGCGGCGGAGTACATTAGAAGGAAGACACGGGAGAAATCGAGGAGAAGCGAAGTATCAGAGAGGGGAACGACGCAGGCGTCGTTGATAGAGAGGTCACCGGTCCTGTCCTGAACCTGGAGGAGGTCTTTGCTCTTCATCCTTCCTGGGTCCTACCTTTCCAATTCCTTGGCCAAGGGGTTTGGTTCTCGCACTTTTAGGTAAATATAAATGCAAACCTTAGTTGCGCTGCTGTCTTTATCTTCTCCTTTTCTGAGGGACTGTCATTGATCGATAATTGATTATTATGCTTCATCCTTGATATACGATTTAAGTATCATGTGGTTCTGTATTTTACTCTGCTAAATCTTTAGATAAACATTTTAAAACTTCCTGACTCAGTTATTATTTCAGGAGTTATGAATTGTATTGAATGTCACTCATTTTAAACTTCCCAATTAGCAAAGGGTCCATTGGTAAGTCATTACTCTTCAATCAGAAAAGTAATTGGTAGCAGGGATTTTGATAAAGAGTACAACTGACCCACCAGCGGAAATTGCTAGCGTAGTATGAATGTATGGGCCCAAATTAGTATTTTGTGTATGAATGCTTGTTGCTAGTAACCCGCTGGATCACTAACTTCATGGAATGAGTCAATACTCTCACCAATTTTCAAAGGGGTATATAAAAGCAAACCTGAAAACTACAGACTGGTGGCTATATTAGACAATGAGGCCAAATATTTTGCTGGAGCTCTACTGGAAAAATGTTTGTCTTTGGCGAAAGACAATACCATCATCTTGCTAAACCAAATGGGCTTTACCAAGAACATGGGAACCATAACCAACATCATGGCCCTCTACCCACTGTCCGACTATGCAGTGATACATAAGCAAGAAGTTCACCTATGCTTCATAGATTATAAAGCCACATTTTACAGGCTGGATCTCGGGAAATTATGGAATTAACTATCAACATGGAATATCCCACCTGGCCTGCTAAAGGCAATACAGATGCTTTATAATAACATGTGGATCTGGGCAAATTTGCGGGATGGTTCACATCTGTCGCGAGAGATACAAACAATGCATGGTCTAAAGCAGGGATGTGTGCCCCAACTCTTTTTTATTTGTTCCTTTCTGATCTTCCACTGACCCTAAGCAAGATTAACAGTCACACCCCAGACTGGGAGGGATCCAACTTTCAAATCTACTGTACGCAGACGACCTAGTATTAGTAAGCAGGAAGAATGTGGGATTACAGCGGCTTCTGGACGTAACTTAAGTTTATTCTGAATCAAATGGATTAACAATAAACATGAAAAATACCAAAACCATAACCATCAACAAAAAAGGGCTGATGCCATGCTTGGCACCTCGGGGGGGGGGGCGAAAAGCTAGAATCCATCAATGTCTACAAGTACCTAGGAGTGCTCTTCAATGCTAATGGAAGGTTCAATAACCAACTGAAAAAAATTAAAAGGAAGGGCAATAACCTTATAGCAGGCTTGGGAGCCCTGCATACAAAACTGAAGGGTCCAATGCTAACTCCATTGCTACAAGTCGCCCAAGCAAAGATCCTTCCCAGTCCAACCTGTGGGAGTGAGTCCCTGAGAGGACACAACAACATCATCCTGGGAAAAACAATAATGAAAATCTTTAGGAGCATTTTCAAACTTCTGACATATACGTCACCTGCTCAGATCACACTGGAATTTGGCCTTGTGAAGCAATCCCTGGACCAGCAGGCAGCTTATGTGAACTGCTCCTACAATTTCAAAGCAGCTACCAATGATACCTAAAGTCATCATCTTTGGCTTGAAATACAAGGGAGGGCTTGATTTCAAGCAAGACCCTACTTGAACTCATCCATTACTAATCTGGGCCTCTCTACAACATGGGAACAATCATTGAGCAGAGCTGAATTAAACAAGCATTGGCATAGCCAATAGGTCTCGCCTTTGGGGCCTTATAAGTGTTTAGCCAGAGATATTGACTTTGCCTATGTCTTTAAGCTGTGCTGTACAGAAGTCTGCAGCATGCTGAAAAGTTATAATAAAGAAGTGTCAGAAGCATTTTTGTTACAGTATTTATGACCAAGAAAGCATTATGTACAACTGAACGACCATATTAAAAAAGTATTAACAATAAATAATGTAGAGGTTTTTTTTGTTGTCCTTTCAATGCTGGCAACTTCTATCTGCCTGTCCCAATGGTTGCTTGTTATGGTTTTTTTTGGTATGGGTGGGCATAAATAACAGGAGGGTGAAGGTTGGGAAATAGTACCTTTATAACAGTCAGTGAGTTAGTCAGTCAGTGAGAGAGTCAGTTAGTCAGTCAGTGAGAGAGAGAGTCAGTCAGTCGGAGAGTCAGTCAGTCAGTGAGAGAGAGTCAGTCAGTGAGAGAGTCAGTGAGAGAGAGAGTCAGTGAGAGAGTCAGTCAGTGAGAGAGAGTGAGAGAGTCAGTCAGTGAGAGAGTCAGTCAGTCAGTTAGTGAGAGTGAGAGAGTCAATTACACATTTTAGTGTGATATTACGTGGCAACTCTGGGACCAGGTTATGATGCCACAATATGCAATAAGCAAGTAATTAGGCTCTGAACACCCCCCCACCCTCCCCCACCACCCTTTTTTTCAGCTATCTTCTTCGCTGATGGGGTCTACTTTCATTTTGGTGTCCAAGACTATTTTTTTGTCCCAATCTGACCCAGGACAGAAGTGAGTACCACGAACATCTTTGCGAAAAACTCCTCATTTAAGGGGCATAAACAATATTTCAATCTCTTTGAATAAACCCATACAACAGGTCAAAAACAACTTGCCTTTTCACCTGCTTTGCCTCAAATGAGACGTCAAGTCTTTCAGGATCAGGCGGCTGCATTGTATTTGGTAAATTAACCTAAATCACTGCAGGTGCGTTATGTTAGGAGGAGAGTTTTAGGTTAGTCCCAGTCTTACCCGATGTACCAGAAGCTTCTTCTTCGCGCACTTAGCCAAGGATCACACATGGTGGCTAAATGGAGAACGCTTGAATGCTTCGCTCTGCTCTGTTTAGCTTTTAAATGCAAGTTCATAAAACACGTAAAGTTCTTAATTAACAAGTTACTTCAGTTTACTACATTTTAAGTAAATGTTTTAAATTCTCGAGGCTTGGAATTGCAGTCATCTTTCCCCTTTGCTCAGCAATTGCGAAACTATTCATCGAACAACAGCCTTTTCAGTGCGCACATAGAAGAAGTGATTAATCCTTAATTATTCCCAACTGCCAAATACCCTCATCTCGTGTGCAAGACCTTCAGTATAGCGCTTACGGGCAACCCTTGTTAAGCTTGATATCTTCAGTCACTTCATACCTTTGAATCTAGCAGCACTTTGAATTCTGGGTCTTGTAGTTTACAGTTTATGATTACAAAAGTGAATTGAACAGTCCCATGATTAAAAATGTGGGTGACTGATAAACGAAATCTGGCACAAAGTGTCACAGAAGATATATAGCGCCTCGAGTGAATGCTGCCGTTTTAACCAAATCATCTTTGAATGCTGAGATTTTTAGGTTTATCGTTAAAGTCCGAACGAAAAATGTCATGATTACAATTACAAGTACGAAAATAAAGAGACACGACAGGAACGTTAGTCACACTTAGAACTGGGATGCAAGTTGTCTGATAACAACTTTCGCATATTTGTAACAGAAGCGTTAGCCATAGCCTTGGCAATCGCTTTTGATTATTATTCCTTCTTCTCCATAACTTTGCATTTGAAAAGTGCGCATAAGTTCACGTGTCCTCAAGTTATGTGTCATATTGGAAGCCAATCCTTCATTGTGATAGTTCTAGTTATAAAGAAAACTCAAAACTACAATTTTCAGAATGCAATGAGAAATACAGGGCAGGATCAAGAATTAGCCCTGAGGAAGTTGAGATGCTGCATGCGCTTGCTAAAGCCGACTGACTAATTTAACCAGAATGCAAAGCAAGAAACTGCAGCTCATGGAAGCAAACAAAGAAATGAAATGGTGTCTTTTTGTACCCTACACAGGACATTTTTGGTGCTACTTTGATGGTGTTCAGTAGCAAATGGCAATCGGTGTACCACGTCAGCTGGCCTATGCATAAGTAAAGGTGGCAGCGTCTCCGTGTAGAAGCATGAAACAAATCGTACTCACCTCACTGTAGACGTAGTTTGAAACAGGATTTAATCCAAGAACATAGCCCACGACAGGTCGCTGTGACTTTCGAAGCAGGGTGATTCGTTGAAAGCCTTTGTTAAAGTTTAGAAGGCAATGCTAATTAGAAAAGTTGGTAGTGATCACCTGCTCATGATGGCTCCGTTCAGAGAGACTCAGAGTAACTGTGCATCTAACTTAGGTACCAAACAGCCACGGCTGCAGGGCACTTCAGTAAATAGAAAGCCGTGCCAAGTAGCACGGCTATCTATTTAGATAAGATTTTACATTACGAAACGTAGAGATGAAGGTTCAGACGGAGAGGGCGGAGCGAGTGAGTGGCCGGGACGTGTGGGCGAGGAGAGAGAGGGAGATGAGGTAGGGAGCAGGAGGTGAGCCCGCGAGTGGTGCACGCGCGCGCTTGGGAGAGCAGTCTGCTCATTTTCAAGCACTGCACTCTTGCTTGTGGCGCGCCACTGCTCACTCCCGCAAGGTGGATGCCGCCACAAGCACGAGTGTGTGCTTGAAAATGAGCAGAGCGACGGCTAAAGGCCCTCCTATGCAGCGCATGCGCGCTGCGTAGGCGAGACCTAAAAACAAGAGGGGAGGGTCTCTTCCTAGGACAGGCTCTCTTGTGCTGTACACAACTGCGCCTTCTGGGCTGCTTTCCCCTTCCTTTATTCCAGCCAAGAATATGCTCTCCATGGACCCCATATCATCTTGAGGAACTAAGTTTTTTTTTTCTTTAACAACTGTAGCGTATTGTCAATGCCTGCTAGAGCTCCTAAGAGATTTTCAAAAATACTCTTGCTTTCTTTTCATTTTTCCTGCATTTCACCGACTCTCCGGAAAATCGCATGTGCAGCAGATTATAAATGTGCAATGCAGTTCCTTTGTACTTTGTGTAAAGTAAAACATGCGTTGCTAGTCAACCTTTGTTTGTACTTACTTTGGTAGGACTTGATTTTACCACTCACCTCCTCCCCACACAAAACAGGACCCTCAATAAGAGGTAGCCACCCGGGATTGAGTTTGGATAGCGCAACCCTCCCACGTAACATTTGAAATGGGGACTTCTGCAGAACAGTATTGAGGGCAGTGCGATGAGCCCACCAGGTGTCTCTTAAGACACTCTTAAGAGGAACTCTCATTTCAATTGCCCTTTGCACACATGCTTTGACTACTCTGTTCATGCGCTCCGCAAGACCATTGGCCTGAGGAGCATAAAGAGCAGTTCTCTGATGAACAATTCCATAGTCACTCAAAAACTCATGCATTTCCTGAGAAACGAATTGCAGGCCATTATCTGTGATGAGGAACTTGGGAATCCCCTCACTAGCGAATTCATCTTTGAGAAAACCAATAACCACCCTTGTGCTGATAGAACTTACACATCTGGTGGAGACCCATTTGGACGAGTAATCCACCAAAAGAATCACAAATCTGTCTGCAGGATTCAAAAGCTCAAAAGGGCCCATGAGATCCAACACCAGCTTGACCCAAGGTTCCCGTGGGACTTCAACAGGAGACAGTGGAGGGGTGTTGACAACACGAGACTTGTCACAAGAAGCACACTCATAACACTCACTAACTACCTTTTCAACCTGACTATCCATCTTTGGCCACCAATACCTCTCCCGGAGGCGAGACTTCGTGAGGCTTCTACCTAAATGCCCTTCATGAGCCAGGTTTATGAGCTTAGGTTTGAGACCCTCAGGTGGAATCACTCTCTCTCCACGCATAAGTTGGCCCTGGCAAAGGGTGAGCTCATTCCTGATGGACCAAAAGGGAGTAACTCAGAATCCATTCTCTTATTGTCAGGCCACCCTTCAACGACAAAATGTGTCACAGCAGGGAGCAAAGGATCTGCTAACAAAGAACTTTCCCACTCACACTCTTGAATGGCAGACTCCTTGACCCAGTTAACATTAACCGTGTCTGAGTCAAGGGCATTTCCAGAACTTTCGATAGGTAACCTTGAAAGACAATCTGCCGCTTTGTTGGCAGTACCAGGGAGATATTCCACACGAAAATTGTACTCTTCTAAACCTTCACTCCAACGCTTCAGCCTTGGGGTAAGTCTCTCGCTCTCCATGCAGGAGAACACTTGAACCAACGGGCGATGGTCAGATCTAACTAGGAAGGGGATGCCCCACAGGTAAAACTTAAAATGCTTTACAGCCCACACTATGGCCAGAGCCTCCCTCTCAATACATGAATACTGTTGTTCAGGCTTCCTCAAAGCCCTAGAAGCGAAAGCCGCAACTATCTCTTCCCCACAATCAACCTGAGAGAGTACAGCCCCAAGACCACACAAGCTGGCATCTGTAGTTAGGAAAGTTTTCTTCTTGGAGTCAAAATGGCCCAGAGTTGGCATTTTTCCTATTGCTTGTTTAATGGTACTGAAAGCTGCAGCACAATCAGGCGACCAAACAAAGTGCGCTCCCTTCCTAAGAAGGACTCTGATGGGTTCAACTGTGGAGGCGAAACCTTGGATAAACTTAGAATAAAACTCAGCGAGGCCGAGAAAAGACCTCACTTGCTCTTTGTCAGTTGGGGCAGGAGCATCAACAATACTTTTGGCCAAATTCAGCTTTGGTTGGATGCCTTCCCCAGATAGAACATGTCCCAAGTATGTGACAGAAGATACATTAATCTTACATTTCAAACGATTTACTGTTAAACCCTTGTCAGCTAGTCTTTGTAATGTGAGTCTTAAAATTGTGTCATGTTCAGAATCATTTTTCCCATACACTAAAATATCATCCTGAAAAAACATGATGTTGGGGACATCCCCCAGGACCACCTTCATAATGCGCTGAAAACAGGCAGCCGCCGAGGCTAACCCGAACGGCATCCTGATGAAACGGAAAGCCCCCAGTGGTGTCACAAAAGACGTAAGGTGTTTGGAGTCTGGATGAAGGGGGACTTGGTGGTAGGCCGAGGATAAATCTAACACGCTAAAATCCTTCGCACCACCAAGCATATTGATCGATTCAGAGATATTAGGAAGTGGTTGACGATCCACCCAAATCCACCTGTTTAGGCTTCTCAAGTCAACACACATCCTAATACTCCTCCCTCCATCCTTGGGGGCTAAAACCACTGGGGCCAACCCTTCAGAGGATTCAATTTCCTCAATTATACCTTGAGTGACTAGTCTTTTAAGTTCACACCTTAGGGGTTCCAACATCATGTTAGGGACTTTCCTAACCTTGTGCACCACTGGTACAGCTTTTTGCTTAAGTACGATACGGTGTTCAAAGTCCTTGAGTAAACCCAAATTGTCAGAAAAGACTTGAGGAAATTCCTCAAAATACTTATTAGAAGACATACTATGATCAATCAACATGACCTGTTCTGAAGGACAGCGAGCATTAGGATTAAGAATTATTCCTAAGTCTCTCTGATGTCTCCAACCAAGGAGGTTGTCACCGCGCTTGGCGACATAGATCTTTCCAATGGTGTCCCTTCCTTTAAAATGAATCTTCATGATGGCATAACCTATCACATCAATGTGTGAGCCACTATAACTAACTGGGTTATTGTCTGGTGCAACAAGTTGTAAATCATGAAATGTCTTGTCCCAAAGTTCACTGTCTAGCATGGTGAAAGGAGAACCAGAGTCAGCTAGAACCACAAACAACTTGTCTCCAATCACCACTTCGCATTCTGGCATCCTGACGAGGTCAGCATCCACCATGCCATCACCTCTTACACTCAACATGGTTGTCTTGGGGAAAACATTTGTTTCAATATTCTCGTGCGCACCGTCCACTGTGCGTACTCTGCCACCAGTCTTGCATACTCTAGCATAGTGGCCTTTGATCCCACACTTGTGACACGTGGTATTCCTTGCATAGCACTGAGGGTAGTTGGAAGAGTGATTGTTACTGCCACACCTGTAACACTTTAACTTTGAAAAGTCTGTGGAGGTTTTGGGCTTAAATCCTCGGACAACCTTGGAGACATTGTCAACGAATTCCTTAGCTTGAGTGGAAAGTGTCTCCTTCTGGGTCAATTCATGAATGGAACTGGGTGTAAGAACTTCGTCTGTGGTTGTGTTGTGGGCCTTCATCTCTTTTACCCAGCCAGAGGTGTTTTCCATCCCCTCTACAATGGCTATGGCTTCCGTCAGTGACGGATTTTTGGATAGGAGTTTTTCTTGCACCCTGGGACTGTTTGTGCACCTGACCAGTTGATCTCGTATCAACGAGTCAGTGAGGTCACCGAACTCACAGGTGCGTGCAAGTGTTTTTAGAGAAGCTATGTAGTTGCCAACCTTTTCATTATGTTCTTGGACCCTCATGAAAAACTTGTGCCTCTCTAAAACTACATTGATACGCGGTCCAAAATACAATTCTAACATTTTCATGGACATATCAAATACATCTGATGGTTCACCATCACCTTCACCAACTGGAATTAAGTCAATGCTTTCATAA
Organism: Calotriton arnoldi; assembly: GCA_963921515.1. NCBI lineage: Eukaryota > Metazoa > Chordata > Amphibia > Caudata > Salamandridae > Calotriton > Calotriton arnoldi. The sequence continues at coordinate 922,846 of CAWUFW010007604.1, read as the reverse complement.
ATATTGCGCCCTCTATTCCGAGGTTGTGGAGCAAAATTGCTTGTTTCCTATGAGCAGAAATTTTTTCGCCACCAATTGCAACTAAATAAGAATCGAATAAGAGTTTCCATCTTTTCCATGGTAGAAGAGGTTCACCTTTTTCGCAAAGGAATGGAGGTGGTTGGCTCATAGTAGTGGCAGTCATGGTAGGACGTAAGGTTTAAATGACAGAATCAAGCAAGGAAAACAAATTAAGTTCAGAGAGTTTCCACAAAGTCATGTGCAATATAATGTAGCAAAGATGAAGTCAATAGTGGCACGTTAATACAGTAAATGCGGTAAGCAGGTATGGATATGAGCAAAGGTAAAGACAGTTCCACACCGATAAGTATTAAGGCAAAGCAGCAAGAACCTCTGGTTAACCTCTAAAAGGAAGTAGAGGCGTGATGGCAGCCAATACAAGTAAGCGCAGGCATAGGCAGCTCTTAGTGGTTAATCACGGACCTTCAAAACAGTCTAAACAGTACCTGGATGCGAGAGGGAGACGATCGTTGGATGAAAGCGATTCGAGGCAAGCTCCGTGACAGGTTGTCAAGGAAACTGAAAACAAATATGGCGGCACGCACGCACGTAGCGCAACGTAGCGTGATGTGGTTGTGAAACTGGAGGCACTCGTGCGCATGGGCAAGCACGTCACCGGTGGTGTCGCGAGGCGCAGCAACTGCTGAAGAAAAGAAGGCAAAAATGGTCAGAATTGGCTATTTCCCATGTGGAGCATCGCAGGAAATCCGGAGAAGCAGGAGGAAGTCCGCTGGAGGTCGTAGAGAGTCACCTCTTCACTGGTCTCACGCTGGCACGCGATGAGGAGAAGACGGTATCCGTGGGTTCAGAAGATTGGGGAGAGTTGGTGGCGGACTTGTCCCCCGCAAGTTCCGCTCGTCGCCACTGTTGAAAAGAGGCACACTGGTAAGTTCATAAGTCTTTTATTGGTAGAAAAGCAAAGCCACCAACTCCTGCTGCCAGCCTGTCAGTTCTCCTGGTTACAACTGTCTGAGCGAGACATCACCATGGAGATAGAACAGGCCAGCACAAACACTAATCTTTGAATGATTACAACACATTTGGTTGATTGCAAAAGCAAAAATTAATTGGAGTCTCCTGTTCGTAACGAAGTAGTGAGTGGCATCTGTAGGGGATACTGGAATCTTTGGTCAAAGCCAGAGAAAGGCATGAACAAAATGACTGCAACTATCTCAAGCATTCCCCAACACAACTATGGAAGCACACACACAGAAATTCAAGAAAGTCATGCCACTCTCAGGCATGCAGCAAAAAGGATATCTCAGCAGCAAAAAACCTCTGCCGAGTTGGAGAGGAGGAAACCACAGACATCACAGCAGAGGCTTTGCTGTGGATACCGGTACGAAAGAACGTGGCCAACACTTAATGGCCATCTAATATCGGGAATAAAGAATTTACGGGACAGAATACAGGGAAAGGCACAAGGAGTCACTGTTCAGTGTCCCGTGGAAAGGGATCTATGAAAGTGCTATCAAGCCCCAATTCTAAAAACGGGGCCAAAGATAATAGGACACCCGTAGATATAGTCACGAGACCTATTGGATAAAGGCGAGACCTATTGGCTATGCCAAGGCTTGTTTTAACCTTGTTGTGCAGTTAATTTTTGACTAAATATTGTGCTTCTTTGGAAGTCAGTGGAAGGACTGCTAAACATTGGTTTCTGCGAGTTAAATGCGGGCCTGTGTTTTTACTTGAAATAAGTATGGGAACTGCTGTGCTCCTGCTGATCATATGCAGTTTGCACAATGTGTGTTTTTGTGCAGCAGTATGAAGTATAGTATGAAGAATAACCGTGGGAAATTAGTTTTGTTTTGACGTTTTATATAGCGCGAACTCGACCCGAAGGTATCAGAGGGCTTTAGATGAGCACCAGTTGCATTACAGACTAACACATTCATTTTTAGGCACGAGAAGATTACGGGGCATATTATCAAGAACGGCGTTAAAATTATCGCCGGTTTAGCGGCAGAAAACTGCCGCTAAAGCGGCGATAATGGGCTTGATAATATGCCCTTGAGAATTCCAATAGAAGTCCATGTTCTGGTGTGAACATGGGCTTCTATTGGAATTCTCCAGGGCATATTATCAAGCCCATTATCGCCGCTTTAGCAGCAGTTTTCTGCCGCTAAACCGGCGATAATTTTAACGCCGTTCTTGATAATATGCCCCTAAGTGATTTGCCCAGAATACAGGATGTTTGAGCGTCCCTGCCGAGACTCGAACCTGGTTCCCCAGCTTCAAAGCCGGCCCCTCCCCCATCCTATGTCTAGTCAGGGTGTTCAGCCCATTGACCAGAAATTAAATGTGAGCGGTCTCTTGTTGCCTGTGTATGTGGTCATAGTCACTTAAACAAGGCTGGCCATGTCCACAAAATTGTTCACATGATTGCACTGTGAGAGAGCGCAATCTGCCCTTGCATCGCACAGTACCGAATAAGGGTGTGGCGTAAGGCCAGAGCTGCCGACTTTGGAACTGGTGAACCAGGTTCGAGTCTCGGTGTCGACTCAACACCCTGTGATTCTGGACAAATGACTTCATCTCCCTATGCCTACCAAAAATGAATATGTGCTTGTGTAATGTACCTGGTCCTCATGTAAAGCGATCCAGTTCCTTCAAGCCGAGTCCGCGCTATTTAAAATGGCAGAAATAAAGGCGTCTAGCGCACGTTAAACGTGGTGTCTTCAGGAAGAAGCAAACGGCGCTATCTGTGCCACTAAAACGCAAGTAGAGGCATTAGCTTTAGAGGCGTTTATTTTGGGTGGGTGAGACACTATACATTGTCAACCCACATGATACGCTGTCCTGCTCAGGAGTGACACTCCACAGATTGTGGCATTGCACACTGATGGATCGTTCGCAGGAGACAGGGCCCCGTGACCATAACACCTCTCGGTAAGACGGAGGGGTGGTGTAGGAAGGGGGGAAACATGTGCTTGCCACACCCACTCACAGGGAGTGGGAGAGAACGTTCACTGGGTGACTGTCCCTCAAAGACTCTGTGTGTGTATGGGCCATTTTAGCTGATGTGCCCTCACAGTGCAGGAGTCCCCAGAATAGTCAGTGATGCTAGCAAGCGTAGTTAGCTGCGTGTGAGGTGCCAGTCTTACTTCCTCCATTGTGTCCTCTTTCATTTGTTCTCTCTGCCTGGAAACCCAGGCACCGAATTTGCAGAATAGTGCCACAATCTGTGGAACACTCCTAATATGTCAGAAATGAACAGTAAAGTGAGAAATCTTATGTAATGATCTTTTTTCTATCCCTTCTTAAATGGGGCTTAAGATAGCGGGCACTGAAAGGCGCAGTAGTTACTCAAAGGGAATATTTCCGATTTTCTGACTGGTCTCTGTCTCTGATACGTTGGCAGAATTGGGGAGGGGTCAGGCGCATGTCAGATGTATAGCTAACTCTACTTCAGCCCTACCGTTTTGGATATGACTGAGCAGAAATAACATTACATCTTCAGTTGGTGGAGCCGGTTTTGAGACTCGATGCAACAGATTCCTAAAGCAGAGGTCTTCAAATTGTATGGCGCGCCCGCCCCCTGGGGGCCCCTGGTTGTATTCCCAGGGGGGGCATAAATGATTCAACAAGTACTTCTGAATGAAGATGGCCTGGAAGCCTGACTTCGTTTATTTGGCAATTTTCCAGGATGTCTTAAATTACATGCAGTGGTTGAAGTGCTTAAAAACATCTGAGAACAGTGATCCTGAGGGTCGTGGTGTCTAAGATATGGCTAAAAAGAACAACATATTCTGTTAAGACTCTTGTTTTGTCACCTTCAGGTATCTGCATATAAAATAACGCACAAAATGAACAATAAATGCAAGTTAAAGTAATCTGTGGGAAAGGCACTCTTTTACCTTATGAAACCTCATTTGGGTTGTGTGTGTGTTTTTCCCCCCAGACTATTACAGAATTGAATCCTGGTTGGCACAGTGGGGAATAGTAACTTGTTTATTCATAGCACCGCGATGTGTGAATATAGTGTTTTTTTGGGCAGTTCATAGATTTGCTGTAATGTACGTCACACATTTAGTGTGGATAATGAACTACAGAACAATTACACCTAAAATGGTCTCATAAGACCTTCTGTCTGCGCTCAGACCTGGATCTCCCACAATTCTTCGCATAAAGTTTAAGAGTGGGGCTGCCTTCAAAACATTTTGTTAGGGTGTTCAAATCGATAAAGGTTGAATACCTCTGCCCTAAACGCAAGTATACAGCAATTACTGTTCAGATACCTCATTGCCTTCTGACACAAAAGCCATTTACAATAAAAAAAAAACTGATGCAACGGCTAGATGGGTAATCCGTAGGGGGTTCCTGAGACCCTGGAAGCTGAATACGTGTTACCTACCACCATGGGCACAGAAATCGTGGGATGATGCAGGGGACAGTATGTATCCTCCACCCCACAGATTTTTGGGTAGAAGCTTATTTTCAGCAATGTCAAGGGCGTGGCCAGGCAAGATGGCCGATTAAACTCTCCTTGTGGAGCTCCTGCTGTCGAAATAAAAATCCAGTGCTAATCTCCAAGCATCTGGAGCGGTCTACCTCCCCTGTGCACCCATTCTGCGAACCACGATGTTGGGGTCCGTGAGACGATCTCCGGGGGTCCTAGGAGGCATTGAGCCACGAGGAATCGAGGGCTGCAGACTGGGCCGTGCCCCTGATCCTGGGCCCAGGGGCTGACGCGACCCCTGGGTGTGAAGACAGCGCTGCACGGCATGAGTAGAGGCAGCACCGCTTGCGCCAGAGAAACTCCCTGGGCCGGTGAGTGCCTGGCAAGACAGGGTATGACTGGAGGTGTTGGGAGAGCATGGCGGACCCTCCGGCAGTGGCACTGTGATGCCCGCGAGGGGAGCCAACAGACAACTCTGAACAGGCCCGGGCTGACAGCCTGCATTCTCCTGTGGCCCTGAAGGGGATCACTTGTGCGGCTTCTGATACGACGGGGTAATGGGACGGGTCCCAGTCCCCAGAGAAGCGGTCCCATGAGCAAAAACATTCGGAGAGTGGCCGAGAGAGAACACAGCCCAAAAACGAACCGGTGCATACATACCTGACGTGGTTCTGCATGAGACCAGTGCCGAGGACCTGCATGCCTCCCGCAGGGCCCCCCTCGAGAGAATCCTTCGGATAAGGGCTGGGCCAGGGTCTGAAGCTCCCATGTAGTAAGGGTGCAGTCTGGGAGGGATCGCCTCATTCTGCCCATGGGTCGGGCGCATTGGAGAGAGCTGGTTGCCACGTGGTGAACGGTCTCATGAGGTAGCGCACAAAACCAGGGCGACTGTGGGACACCTTGGCCTGCTGCCTTGGGGATCATGAAGCCCCCCAGGATGCCTGGATGCTGATGAGGCCATAGCGAGATTGCAAGAGGTGCATGCCTGCAGGAATGAATACTGCTCGTGGAACTCCCTCTGGGAGCTGAGGATTTCTTGGAAGGCACCAGGCTGTGCAAGTTCGTATTGACCCCCCCAGCAACCGAGTGGCGGAGGACAGGGGACAGAAGTGCCTGGCACATCAGCAGATCGAGGAGAGAGACAGTGTGAGCCTTGCCGGAAAGACTAAGACGCCTTCTAGCCAGGGGACATAGGCTTGAGAAGACGTATGTTGAGTGCCAGTTGGTGTTGATTCAGGCGGGGGTGATATAGCTGGCCCCAGCAGACAGCCCCTGGGTTCTGCGCTGTGCTATTTTTGGCGTGCTTGAATGGCTCCTGAGAGCCCCTGCCTGTCATCGTGGGAGTGAGTGTGTGCGCCCCCTGATGTTCAGTGGCTGATGTGGCTTACAGAGGGTAAAAGAATTATCAGCCTGACATACGGTGTCTCGGTTTTATCTGGTAGAATGTGGATGGTGTCCTGTATGGTCTGCACAGGGACTGAAGCGAGGGGTATCGATATCATGGCTTTCATTAAATCGAGGAGGAGGTCCCGTATTATAATTGAAAAGGACAACCTCTGCTGGTTGAACAAAGTAACCGGGCGGAAGACAGCTCCCGATTGCTGCTAAAGTAAAGAAATAGAAAAATAAATCTATTTCTTTACTTTTTCAACAATCGCAGCACCAGCGCTTAAAACCATGTTAAAGTAAAGCGCGGGTGCCGTGATAGTAGCAAAAGTAAACAAATAGAAAACATCTATTTCTTTACTTTTTCAAGAATCGCGGCACCCGCGCTTTACCTTAACATGGCTGAAGGTAAAGCGCGTGTGCCCCCAAAGTGAAAAGAAAATAAATAAATAATAATAAGCATTACAGAGTAAAACAAGTGGCGGCAAAAGTGAAAGCAGCTGGCGGCCAAGTGGTGGAAAAGGTGAAAGCAGCTGCAGCGTCCCGCGAGTGGTGCGCGCGCTTGGGAGAGAAGTCTGCTCATTTTCAAGCACTGCACTCGTGCTTGTGGCGCGCCGCTGCTCGCTCCCGCAAGGTGGATGCCGCCACAAGCACGAGTGTGTGCTTGAAAATGAGCAGAGGGACGGCTAAAGGCCCTCCTATGCAGCGCATGCGCGCTGCATATGCGAGACCTAAAAATGACAAAGTTAAACACTAAAACATCTTCCCTTTTGGAGGATAAAAGTGCACTTGCCAGGCACAGCGCGGATGGCTAACACTCAATAACTACACAAAGCTCAAGCCTCAGCTGTACTTAGGAGAGCTCTATAACAACTCAATAAAAGAAAAGTTCTAAAAACATAGGCTGGGTGTCCTGACTATACTGAAGCAAGCTCCACCATGGAGAAGAACAGAACTGTAGGCTTTGTGTTCAGGAGACTGAAGATATTGTCCTTGTGTTGTGTCTGTGCAAAGCTACTCTGAAAGACCGACGGGTAATTTTAAGAAGGAAATTCAATGAACGCAGGATAAGGTCATGCGGAGAGGCGGCGTAAGACGCTCGATGGAACTGTGCGGTGGTAAAATACCTTCAGAAGGTAGAAAAAAAGGTGTCAGCTCTTGAATTGGAACGGCAAAGGCAGAAATAAAGGAATCTAACCTGGCTTCTCCCTTGAGGCAGAGAAGACAGAACCTGGGAGACTAGCACAATGCACAAAGCACTTCCAGAATCTGTCTGCTGACCCCAATTGGGGAAAAGACTGGGCGCAATATCATTTGTTACCGCAAACATCATAAGGTTCTTGCTGACTAGGCACAGCACGTCACAAGAAAAAATATACAAACCCACAGTTGAGGAAATATCCAAATGGGCTGCGCCAGGTGGATACTTGAACAAGAAAATTTTATTGCTATTTGAATGGATCCAGCCAGACATACCGCACTAAAACACCTTATTTTTATAGAACTTAAAGCTGTCAGCATGGCTATTACTAAGAAAATACATTAGATACTTTTTTGTTTCAGCCTAGGGTATGTAATGGGGGTATTAGACTCTGAAGGCTATAACGGGCACCACCCTAAGACTTTTATTTTTTTCATCTCATTGGGAAATGTCATAAGTAAGGGAAATTGAACTGAAATCTACTATGGGAACAGGGCAGGTCAAATAGAGAGGCTAGCAAGAAGCGCACTTCACCCTTTGGTATGAGCTTTCTGATTGAAACTAGGCTGAGACCAGGCGCAATGGCACTTTAAATTGCAAACTGCATGGTCATTCTTTCATCAGCCATAGTATTTCTTGGAAATCACGAGCTCTGTAGCTGGGAATGTACCAGAAATGCACATTATGCTCTAAATCATTTTTATGACCATTGAATAGTAGGTTGCTAGTGCCGTTATTTCTGAGAAAAACTTGGACACCATTTTTATTTCTTTATCCTTGACGAAGGAACGGTGCGGTGCCATTGTGCCTAGAGGGATATAATAGCTGCTTTCTTGTCAGACTTTTTTACTGTCTATTTCAAATTGTACCATTTTGGAAAACATTTCAATGTTGTCATAGTGTGCTCCGTGCTGTCGGTTTTTACCACATTTGCAATGGTTTTAATTAATCAAGCAAATAAGCAAATAAATGTATGTCTTGCAAGGCAATGTAAGGACAATAAAAATGTTTCAGTAAGATTTTGAAAGCCACGCAAAGGGCGATTTGCGCTGCCTTGCGTGACCTTGTGAAGAAATATAGGGGCAGATTTACAAGCCCCCTGCGCCACCAGTACGTCACTTTTTGTGACGTACTGGTGGTGTATCTTACTGCTCCATATTTACTAGTCAGGAAAAGCCACCCTGCGTGGCTTTTCTTGCCCTTGTAAATATGGCCCCTTTACACGCAGCACTTTGCGTGAAAGGGGCGTTCGATGGGTGTTGCTGTGGGTGTTCCCACGCAACACCTATGGAACGATACACATTTCCAGATTTTCGAGGAATCGTAAATCTGGAAATGCGTGTGATTCCTACGCCTCCCCAGGGGAGGCGTAGGGAGGCGCAACAAGGAGAAATGTTTTCATTTCTCCTCGTTTTTCTCTTTCAATGCGTGCTGCATTCTGCAGCACGCATTGAAAGAGGAAAATGCCTGTAGTGATTGTTTTTGTGCAGGAAGGAGCCCTTCCTGCACAAAAACAATCTCCCCAGGACGCAGGCATTCTTGCACCATAGTGCAAGGGTGCCTGCGCCGGCGCATGGCTGCAGTTTGTGCGCCAGCGCAGGGGGAAGCACAGAGATGCGACATATCGTTGGAAATATGTCGCATCCCTGTGCTTTGAAAGTGACTCAGTGCGGCGCAGCCAAATGGCTTGCGGAATGCACTGAGTCACTTTCATTGTAAATCAGCCCCATAGAATAATGCAATGGCTTGCGCTGCGTTATGTTACATTTCGAGCAGGTAAGCGTTCCATGGATGGAGTATGGGTGTTCCTGTGCACCCACCCATGGATATGACACAATTTCAGATTTACAAAGGTTTGTACACCTGGGATTGAGTCAAATCAGTACACCTCCTAGAAGATGGTGTAACAAAGAGAATTTTTCCCTGCTAGTTATTTCCTCTTTTTAAAACACATATACTGAGCAGCAGAAATGAATGAATTGCACCTCCCCTTTATCCCGACAGTTCAAATTCCTAACGATATGTGCACACCCTATAAGTATCCGCTGCTCACGGATACACTATGGAGCAGAATATATAGAAACACAAATATAGTGGTGCACCAAGAACTACAAAAGTCCAGACTGTTCCATTTCTTCTTTATTTTTAGTTCAAGACAGTCATGAATTTCCGTAATTCCAAACGTTACAGCTAAAAGCAAAGCCAACGCATTTCGTTCACCACTGTGAACTTCTTCAGGGCTGCAATATAACACAACAAATGTCCATAAAACAACATGTGATAGACAACCCAGAGTGAAACCTCTGTATTGCGTCTCAGCAAGGCACAATCTTGCATGTATGACTTAACACACTGCTACAACTTTGGTGGTTGAATATCCCCTGATAGTTGTGTGGGTTAGATGAGAAATAATTGTTTTACATATTTGTTATTCTACTTATCTATGGTTTTATTTAGTGTGGACGAGACCTTTGGGTTTCAGAACTCCTTGCAGATTAAAAAGGGTAGCATAAAAATGACCATACATTATAAAAAGGCAACTCTCACAGCTATGTAGCGAGTGGTCGAGATATAGAAATTAGGAGAAAGAAACGTTAAAGTATTTGTTCCCAGGCTGAAAACTGAAATGAGCAGATATATATTTGCAACAAAAGGATTTTATCAAAGGTAGAAGTAACATTGATCCATATACATCTGGGGAAACAGTGGCCCTTTTCAGAGTGAGGGATCTGATAGAAACTGCTTGGTGGTCTCTTCTTTCCGAATCATCTTCAAAGTGGTTTGAAATAGATTCAGAAGTATTGCTTCCAAAGGAGTTTTCTCATTTCACTCTTTAATGTTTTGTAAGAGGGTTGTGTTCTCATGACTGGTGGTATGGAATTCCAGATCTACATGATATGATTGTTTGAGTGTCTTCTTCCTTCTGCAAAACGATAGCAAAAGGAGAGATGCATAACTTCTGCTGTTTGCCCGTAGCTAGTTTTTTGGTTAGATAGTTGAGGGTTTAGAGTGGTGGGATTTGTGATTGTTTCCAGCCAATTTAAGTGTACACCTTGTTTCAGATGAAAGCCGGTTTAGTGAGATGAGTCTTGGAGTAATGTGGTCAAATTTTAATGCTCAAGAGACCAATCAGACTTTGGTATGCAGTGCTGCTTTCTAGGGGGTAAGGTGGATTTTTGGTATCCCAGATAGCTGGCAGTTTTCTGGATAAATATGTTTATTGAGTTTTCAAATTAGCGAGTTGCACTCAGAATACAGTAGATATTCAGCTAACAATACTAACAGTGTTATTGTAGCACAGCAAACCAGTGAGTATGTAGCAGGTGGTGGCAATCATCAACTAATAGTGGTGGACACAGTTGGATAATGCACTTAATTTTCCAAATCGTATCATAATCTTTCCCGAAGGCAAAAGGAAAGGGAAAAGAAGAGAGAGGGAAAAATGAAAGGCAAAGTAGAAGCTAAATATGCAAGTCCCATGAACAGTCAACATAAGACGTCACTAAGCAGAGTGACGTCCAAGAGCAAAGGGAAGCCCCTCACACACAGTTTATTGCAGATACACTCCCAAAATCTCATCTAATTTTTACATTTGATCATTAAGTTTATAGATCTTGGGATGCCAGTACGACCAACGATTCAAGCCACTCTGTCACTGTTGGTGGCGTCTGAGATCTCCAGTGGCACCGTCTGCAGAGATTTTCCACTCATAAGGCTGAATCTAACCAATGCTTCCTGGGGTTTGTGATACCTACCAAATCCTACATGTCGTGAAGAATAGCCAGTTCCAGCTAAAATGGGAGAAGAAGGTAATTTGTGGTTTTCAGTTGATCCCAGATGACTGTCCAGTAAGTCGTCAGTATGACTCTAGACCATAAAATATGCATCATGTCTCCAGGCGTATAGTTAATAGGGAGTTTTGATAGTCTAATCTAGACAGTGCTAGAGAATGTACCACTTTTGTTAAATCATCATCAGGAATAAAGCATTTGATACCGCATAGAGGTCTAATTTGGAATTGTGCTTCTTTGGTCAAGGTGTTTAAACGTGAATGGTGGTTGAAATTCTTGCTGAGAAAAAGGTCTAGCGACTTGGTACATTCAATCACAAATGGTTGTCAGTCTAAGATTTTGACAACCTTCAGCCAGGATTTCACTGAGGTAGGGCTGTTGGTGTGTGTGTTTTCCCTTCTCTTTTGCAACTAACTCTTGGGTGGATTAAAAATGGAACAAAAATGAAAATAGAATTTGTAAAAAGAAAATGTTTGATTTCATAGCATATACCGTACCCAACTTTGGATGATGAAAATCATTACCTGTTGTTAGCCACACCCTCATCTCCTGCAGCACTGTAAGCAATGCTGCCAAAAGTTTTGAGTATCAGCATTATGAAGCAGGCCACACAAGCCATGCAGCCTTTACAAATGAGAGGATGGCTAATCTTCTGAAGGTGTGGTTTGCTTCCTGCCAACTAATCAGTTTCAGAACTATTCCATCTCTCATAGTCTGGAACAAGAGGCACCCAAGTCCATATTTATCACACAACTAAAGGCCACAAGCACTCAGATTAAGCCTAAAACAGCAGTGGAGGCTCTCCTGATTGTTCCTTCCCTGAAAGAAGCAAATGTTACCTGCCCAGTATGGAGAAGGATGACACCTTACCATTCCTTTGTTTTTAGTCCCGGTCTTTGTGAAATTTCCCTATTATGGAGGCTAACCACCTCGATTCGGAAGCCATTAAAACCATCTTCCTACCTTTATGAGTCCAATGATATTGAAGTTCAAAGATGCAACTGGTCAAAAAATGTAAATCTCAGTTTCCAATTTATTAAAGGGAAGTAGTGGGCCCAGCGTGTGCCTCTACCATCCAAAAGGTTTGACACTGACCAACCATCATATGGGCATCAATAGTTAAGTAACCTACCTCTGAGTTTAGTCCAAAATCCACCATAATTTGTTCTCCTGTTTCAGCAATGGCTTATGATACCTTTGGGATCTATGTATCGTCCTAAACTCTACCAAAGGCCAGGAGGCCTCGTGAAGCAGACATGATTGTGCGACTTCAAATCCTCTGGCATTTTGAAACCATTATTTTTATTTATTTTTATTACTGTCTTTGAGGCATGTTTAAACATTCTCAGCAACTTGGGCTCAAGTTATTGATTTGTTCCACTTGCAAACGAGGCTGCTGAGAAACCAGGACAAATTGTAATGTAATGATTTCTACCTTGATAGAGTGGAACATTCTCGTTGGCACCTTTGATCCAGTCTCTTGCGACTGTAAACAAGGCCATAACAAAAAAATATGATCAGAAGGATTAAGAAAATGGATGAAATCCCATACATCTGCCCTGCAGATTAACATTTCCATAGATGCCTGCATTAATTCCAATACAGTGCTTTACTGTGTACATCCCATACAACTTGGATCGTATGTCGTTAACATATAGTGCTATAATCTTTTCTTTGTTTAGTTGTTCATCATTTCAACAACCCTAAAATCCCTCTATGAATTTACAGACTTATGTTATAAATGTATGTCGCTATGACTTTAGATTTAGGTTATGTATTGAGTAATGACAGCATCTTCTTCTATTTGAGTTCCAAACTTATCCTTACCTCTTTCGATCATGCGTTTATTGCTCAACCTAGCAACATTTGGAGTGACAAGCAATTATCTAGAAAAATGTGACCATCCAGCTGCACTACAAGTTTACATGAGGCCTCTGGACACCTATGGTGGCTGAAATTATCTATGGTAGACACTGCTGAGTAATCATAGACCTTATGAACTTAAGAAAGAGAGGTTTGGAGGCTTAGCGGACTAGTGCATCCACTGTAGAGGCCTGTGTTTGACCTCCTGGTCACAGGGTCACATCCCGGCGTCCACTCAGCCTTTCACCCTTCTGATGTCGATAAAATGAGTACCATTGAGTTGGGTAACAATAAACATCTGTTATTCAGCGCCAGGATACCCTTGGGTGTACGTGCACATTATGTTATGTAAGAAAAGGCCACACATTGGTTCACAATGAAACTTATTGGTATCATTCCAAAGCAACAAAACCAGTTGCTAAAATGTGCCTAACACTTGATTGGCACAAAAGCAGATCCCTGGATTCCTTACCTCTAGACCGTGGAATCACTTCAATCCAAGCTTCAGTATCAAACTGAGTTACATGTTCTTGAGGAAGTTCCTGAAAACTGAACCGTTTTGGGTCACCTTCAACTGTACCACACAAATTCCAACAGCTGTGACTAAAGAATATTGAACAGAGAATCCCATCTTGGACTCACCTGCACCCTTAATGTCACCTCCAATCAAACTTTGTGAAATGCACAGCTCTCCGAAGACACCAAAGTGTGACAAGTGATCCTATTCAAAACTATTACATAAACTCTGTACTTTGCAAATTGATTGACATTGCAGGCATATATAGAGTGCCTATATTAACCATTATGGCGAGAGCACATTTATTAGCAAATATGGAAGTGTTTTTCTTTTACACAGATGATCAGAATTGTAAATACAGATCGAACAAGGCACTTAATCCGTCAAACTTTGAGGACAAAGATGCAAATCCATTAGGGTCAATTTGTGCATTTAACGAAACACTAATTTTTCAACCACTACTTAGATTTGTGCTTTAGATATTGCTTAGTAATTTCACCTGTCTATTTTTTGTGCGAGTTGGGGTGGAGTACATGGGTGTTTGTGTGAGTGTTATCCTTATAGAGGCAAAAATCGTACCCATCTCACAACATGACAGCTAATAGCTTGAAAAAAACTAGCTGAATATTGTGGGAGAAAGGGGTACCCTGAAATGTTAGTCACTCCAAAATTTACCTCAATCAGACTTCCCACATTTTTCTGAATTGAAAAATCAGAATATACAAATTTAAGTAAAATCAACTCAATAACTGAGTTCTAGATCAAATAAGAGTGAATGTGTTATATGAATCAATAGCCACTGTGTACTAATGGAAGGACCTTTGAAATGTTTCAGGTAGTGACTGAAAGTTCATCGAAAGCAGAACAGCAGTCACAGTGGAAATAAAGCATTACATTTCAGCTAGACTGTGTGCTGCAGAGTTTATGAGGAGAGTAAGGGGGGGATTGGGAGGGGGTAGAGATATGAGTGACAAGAGTGTCTTTCATCTTGGACAAGATGGCGTTTGCACCTCATTTGTGGCCTAATTAACATATATTAGAAAAACGCACTTCTACACATCATAGAAAATTTGATTCAAAAGCAATAGTTCTATATCAGAGTATACATGTGAAATTGAGAGTGGAAGTACATTCTGCACGTTGTTAATGGTGCCCAAAATATAAACACATAAAAACCTTCTACATTATAATTGAATAGCTGTGTTGCTCACTCTTTATACTGCTAATAAGTATCCTTTTTATTTTATGTAAAATTAGATTTCATTTACTTATTTTGTGGATCTTCTGTCAAACATAAGTGCCAGCATTGAAAGATATCATCATCTTAGCTCATTCCAAATGCTTGTTTTTTTAAATATCTGCTATTACTCGAGTTGCTGCACAGTTTTCCTAATCCTTCTTTCCCTACCAGTGGAACGTGGCAAGGGATAACTAATAGTCATGGACCGAGGGCTGTCATACTGGGTCTGATTTACAAACCTTAAAGAAGAAATGTTGCGACTAACACTCTTCTAACAAGAAGGAAAAAGAATTCTTGAAATTTTAAAATGGTAAGAACGTTACATAAAGTTCATTAAAGTAAAAATTCTTGGAATGGTTGAAGAAAATGCTGCAAAGGTAACGCAAATGTTTTACGTAGTCATTTTTCACAACTTTTCCGGTGTATGATAGGACAATTGTAATGCCTTACTTTTAAATGTAATCTAGCCCTTGAGAGAAGAAAATGTTCACTTTTAAGTTTAACTTAATAGTGCCCTTACATAGCTCTAATTAGCAGCCAAAAGTAAGCTGTAATTACATATTTCCCCTGAGCACTTATTTACTGTCTTGTTTCAGATGAAGGCGGTGTAATTAGAATCAGTAGTGTTATCATAGTTGCTTTTGCCCAGCAGCACTTTCTTTTACATCTTTTCCATGCCACAGCCATTTAGCAATGGGTGGGCCATTGCTACAACACGACGACATCACACGCTTCACACCTGTGATAGACCACACATTGTACCCATCCTGGGAACGAATTACACAGATTGCACTTGTGTCATTTTCAGCCACATTTGCAGCAACCATCTAATAAAATGTTGTTTTTGGAATTGAAAGGCGCAGCAAATTAAGGTAAAAATTGAACAGTGCCATCAGTGTAGGCAAAATGCACCAGAACAGATGCAATCTATGTAATGCAATCACTTATACATTTTTTTCCCATTCCTTCATATTACATTTATCCATTTAACCCCACCTGTGATTTTTTTGTTGTTTAAATAGAATAAGCATTTGCTTTGCTCATGTTTTACAGGGCGATTTTATTGAGACCTTCACTGGTTACATATCCAGGACCAACAGAGTGATTTGGTGTCCACTTGTATGAAACAGTTTCCTTCAAATTATCAAACACAGGCGGTCACAAGTCCTTTAGTTGGAAGCATGAGGCATAGGCCTAAAGGTACACAAAACCCGTATTCCTCTATAATTATGCTTAACTGGTCCATTAAATAAAGGCAAGGCTGCCAACGGTGGCTAATTAAAGTTTAGCACTAACATTACCATTGAGAATGCCAAAAATGTGGTGGCCAAGGAAAATCATTTTAGAGGTTTTGCGTTATTGCCCCATGTTTTTTTGCTGGATGTAAACCATGGGGCAATGACGCAAAACCGCTCAAATTATTTTCCTTGGGCACCACATTTTTGATATTTTCAATGGTACTCTAAGTGCTAAACTTTAATTAAACCTGTACGAAATAAACGTATTATTTGTATTGCGTTTTTCATAACAAAATTCAAGGCATCCTATCTCAACACGCCTCAATCTTTGTTGTTATATTGCAATATGTTACAGTGAAATAATAGATCGTTGACAAGCAAGGATTACAGGTTCACTTCAAGCCGCAACGCTTTGAGAGGGGAAGTATCTCTTTGTTTGCTCTGTGAGACTTCCTGTTTCATAGGGATGAACGAAATTGTGGGATTTTGGTCCTGCAGACCCCTTGGGGATCTTCTTAAACATCATCATCTGAAAAAGCGGGCAAAATTAAGAAAACATAGGTGAAAACAAGCATCTAAAAAAAGTACATTTTTGGAATAAAATTCCTGCAAAAGTCACATTTAGGATATTATCATAGTTTAATGGGAGGATGCTGAGGGGAACACAAGACTCAGGTAAGAACGCGGAATGAGGTGGAGTCAATCACATCACAGGTGGTTCTGTCCACCAATAGCGGTTTGCCTATATACTAAGGAAAGATGCTTTCAAAGGATACAATGAACATCATTACGCTACTTTATTGTGTTTTATTGTAGACATGTTTATATACGGCTTCATAGCTCTGACAAGGCACCAAAGCACTTTGGCCATCAGATAGCACACTACTCTCTATTATTTCTTAGTTGGGTGGGTATGGGTTTCTACTATTAGCTATGTAGAAAGTGTTTTGGTGTTGTTTGACTAGAGTGGTACTTGTCATGTTTTTCTGCACTTTATCATGTGGGCGTGAGGATCACAATTGTAAAGCTTTAAAATTGTTGTCTCTGACTTGAAGTGTGTGGGTTGCCAATGTGGCCCGTAAGGGAAGTGTTTTTCCATTGTGTGTGATGTACTGCAGCTTGTTCTTCTTGTGTTGCTGTGGTTATGTAGCTGCACTTATGCACTGTGTCAGGCAAAAAAGAGTGGGTGATAGCTACACATGCGATTGTGTCTTCAATTCTTGTGGCGGGAATTAGTTCTGGTTCTCCGTTGTGTATTTTCCAGAGTCATCTGCCATCCATGAGGTCCTTGGGTAGGATATTGTTTATGCTTCCTCCATAATTTTGCTGCTTGTAAGAAGAAACTTAAACTGAAGTGTGCCTTCTCTTTGTGTGGGACAGCCAGCAGGGTTGCTTTCCAGTTTTGATATAAGGTTTCTGTGTTGCTAGTATCTTTGAAGTTTACTAGGATGAAGATTGGGCATGTAACATAGAGGGACAGGTACAGTGCTTTAAAGGGGAAGCTTTTGGCAGTGGGAAGTCAGTGAAGCATTAGGGGTCACATAGGAATAGGTAAAGGGAGATATTGGATTTACTAATGTCTTCAGAGTAGGAAGAGAGGGGTCCTACATGTAGTCCATTTGCATTTTTAGGTGTGAAAAAACAAGGACAACTCTAGTCTATAGTTTCCAAAGGACACCTAGATGTGGGAAGATGCATCAAAGAGTAGGCCCAATGTAGAAACCACTTCTTGTCACATGATACACTTGGGGGACACATGATTTTGAGAAGCTCATAATGATTCTTAGATTTCATGATTGCTAGATTTCTTGTTTCTGTAGATGCAGCTGCGGATTCCTCAAGTTCCATGGGGCAGAAATGGTTGTAGGCAGATAGTTGTTCCATTCTCTGCAGGTTGGGATCTCACTGGCCCAGGGTTTGTTAGCACTAGTCTACACCTGACGTATATAGATGCTGCAAGTTCTCCAGCTTCAGAATGTACTGTGTATTGTCATCATAGTTGCAGCAGGTTAGGTTGGCTGACTTGAATTCAGGTAGAGGGTTGATGTAGGCTTTGAAGAGTACTGACATTATCATAGAGCCTTGAAAAATGCAAAAGTGAGTGCTTACATGAGCTGCTTTGAAGGGGGAGTTAAAAGATGTTAGATCTATTGATGAGCTAGGAGAAGGTCCAGCCTAGAACGGTTTTGTAGATGTCAAGCTGTTCTAGCCTGTGCAGGAGGGAGTGGTGGTGCACTGCGTTAACGGTGGAAGACACGTCAAGCAGTAGTAGTGCAGCATTTCCGTTTCTGTAAACCAACTGTCTTCATGTCATGCCAGATGGAAATCAGAATGGATTCTGTGCCTCTGTCTGAGTGGAGCATGTTTAATGGTCAAATAGAAGTCGGTGTCCATGGATGAATTTAAATATCTACAAAAACGGTCACTCTTTCAATCAGTTTTACTGGTTGCTGAAAACATGCAGTAGCTGGCTGGAGATGCTGGATCAAGATTCGATTTCTTGATGAGTGGTGTGTTGGAAATTTTTAAGATGGAGGGGCAGGTGCCTGAAGTTGCAGAGTTGTTGCTGGTGGTTTTTGCTGTGGTGTTGGGAATTGAAGAGAGTGGGGTGTACTTGAAGGCTTGTACAGGACAGAGGCCTGATAGTGAGTCATATGGTCGATTTGCCTTAACTAATTCACTGATTTGGAAAACAATGAGCTGTTTAAAGGAGACCAGGTTGGGATGTCCGCTTGTGAAAGACATCTTGTGAATCTTGGTATCATTAGGCTGCTTATCAGAAGTCTTGCTTCAAAGGAGTTGTCCTACGATTTGCATACACCTCCCCAATTACAGATGGCTGTGTTGAGGGCTAAGAATAAGTGTATAATACTTTCTCGGAAGGTCTTATAATATTCCATAGGAATAAGATTCGCTCCCACTGCCTCACCATTATGCAGTGCTTATATAGCTAATAATATTTATTCCTTTCTTATCAGTTGAAATATTATTAGCTATAAAAGCACTACATAATGTGAGTCATTTTCTAACCAAATGTAGGTAATGAACAGAAGGCCTGGGCTTTACTCAGAAACCAGGTTGGAGATGTTTAGATAATTCTTGTTCATGGATCTTACACAGATGAGGAGTCCTCTCAACATTGGGGCGATTGAGGTGTTGATTGTGCAGAGGTGGCTAGTGGGCAAGGACAGCTGAAGTGGAGAGGCAAGAGAAATGGGGGCTGTAATATAATTATAAGGCACATTTTCCAGCTTCAAGATGTGATGCAGTGGGCTAGTAGAGAAAGTGGATTTAGGTTCGTTAGTAATCAAACAGACACAGGTTATATAGGAGGTATAAAAGGAGTAGGATATCCAACATGGGAAGAATAGAGAATAGGGATGGGTGGAATAGGTAGAGGAAGGGGAGAGATAGAGAGAGCTTCAGATAAGGTCTTCATTTTTCAGGATATGTAAGCAGTGGTTAAGTGTGTGTGTGCAGAAATATATATATATATATATATATATGTATATATATATATATATATATATATTTCCACACAAACAGCTCTTTTCTCGGCATTCGGCGCTCTTAGATGGTGCGAACAGTGGAGACGGCGGAGCCAGCCGTTATTCAATTGTATCCAATATTTCTTCTCAGAAATGTTCCACACGCACTCACTGGTAAATATTTGTTGCAATCTCAGTTTTTATTTAGGCAACAGCATTATTTCGACAAATCCAAATAACCCTAAGCGTTTCAGTCTGTCCACAGACCTTGCTCACGGGTAGCAAAACGTTTCAAACATTACTTCTATTTGAATATATCACATGATGTTACATCACTTCCTGGTTTGGTATTGCTTTGCATTCTGGTATTTGTAGTGCAGTGATTATTGTGCAACTATATAAACCTTGACAATAGTGAATATAAAAATATAAAAATTTATACTGTGGTTGTGCAGTGTGATTTTTAAGTTCACCTTTCAAATTACGATAAATAGAAAAATTAAATTCATTAAAAAAATAGAAAAATGTGGGGGGATTCTATCCATTACGTATCCACGTATTTCATTATACATTCCCCTCCAATGGGTCTCACGTTGTGCATTGCAGTTCAATAAGGATTGATCTTCCTTTTATTTTATTTTGCATTTTGCAATACGTGCCCTCTAGTGGGCCGTCTTTCACAATTATCCAACCCATTGCCAGGTTTCCCTATTTTACTTAGATTGCATATCGTCATATTTCCTTATGCCATCCACCCTCTACTGGGTCATGATGTTAGTAATCTTAAATACTAAGTTGCAATGCAATGAACATTGGTTTTTCTATTTGCAGTACTTGCCCCTAGTGGGCCATCTATTACAGTTGTTAAAACCCTTGACCAATTTAACCGATGTTATTTAGGTGAACATTAGTGTCTAATTTGTGACGTGTGTTTAAAATCATGTATTTCATCAGTTACATTTCGGGATTCCACTCTAGTTCTTTATATGTAACTACCAGATTCCTATATGGAAAAGAGAGATTGATTCAAAACTATTACAGACTTGGGTAAACTATACAATTGTGTGAGGTATCATATTCGTATTTACATAATGTTAATACAGTTCGTTGGGGCTGTTGGTTTGTTCACTCCCTACAGGTGTGAATACATCTCCTCGTCCTTATTGAGACCATAGGGCGCCAGAGTTCTAAAAGACAGTATGTGACGCGATTCCTTCTGTCTCAGAGTCTTTTCTCGATTGCCACCTCTCACATGGCGATCGACCATCTCCACAGCATAGAACTTTAGTTTCTTCCAGTCACTTTCATGGCACTTTTCCATATGTTCTGCAACAGCATAACTCCGGTCCCTGTTTGCTGTTGCCCTCACATGCTCAAGAATGCGCTTTTTTAATTCGCACACCGTACTCCCCACGTATTTGAGTTTGCAGGGACACTCAATTATATAGATGACATATTGGCTTTTACAGTTAACGAGTTGATTAATTTTCCACTTCTTTTGGTTTGCCATTATGATTTCCTTCATGTTTTGCGCAATTTGACAGACTTTGCAAGTGGAACATCTGTAAAAACCCTTCACATCTAGCCATGTCTTCTGTTTTTTTATTTCAAAGTGACTGTGTACTAGTTCATCTTTGAGATTTTTTGCTCTCCTGTATGTAATTTTCGGATGGTTTCCCACAATTTTAACCATAGTGGGATCTAAGCACAATATATTCCAGCTTTTACGTAGAATTTTTTCAATTTGTTTTGATTCTGTGGAAAGTGTTGTGATTAGTCGGTTTGCATCTTCCTCTTTGTCCTGCTGTGGCTTTTTGTTCTTTATAATATCAATTCTTGACTGTTTTTTAGTTCTTTCCAGACAGGATGTTAAAACATTTTTGTTATATTTTCTTTTTCTGAATCTTATCATTGATTGTTTACTGTGTTTTTGCCATTCATGTTCCTCCGAGCAAATCCGTCGTATCCTCAATAGTTCACCATATGGGATGTTTTTGACTAGCGTGGCTTGATGGAAACTCTCCGCATGTAATGTCGCATTACTTGCTGTACTCTTGCGTGTAGTGTAGATTGTACCATATTTTCCATAATATAGATCTCCGTGTCCAAGAATACCACTCGGTTGTCACTTATGTTGTACGTAAAATGTAGGTTGGTGTTGTTTAAGATGTTGAAATATGAGTCGAACTCTTCTTCGGACCCATCCCAGATTATGAGAAGATCATCTATGTATCTTATCCAAGATATTATCTTCTCCACATATTGGTCGTTGTCCGCATTCCAAGCCACCTTTTGCTCCCACCAACCCATTGTGAGACACGCATAACTAGGACTGAAAGAAAATCCCATCGCTGTTCCATCCTTTTGTAAATAAATTTCATCTCCAAACATGAACACATTTTGGGTCAAACATAACTCAATCATTTCCATTATCATTGCGTTGTGATTTGCAAAGTGTATGTTCCGTTCCTTTAAGAAGTACTTGCACGCTGCCATACCAATTGTATTGTGGATGTTAGTGTATAGCTAGAGATTACATCCATTGTGATTAACTTGTATGTTGGTTCCCAAGTGATTTCTTGCACAATTCTTAGTAGGTCATTGGTATCTCGTAGGTATGATGTCAGTTCCTTTACATATGGAAACAGATAGTTATCTACAAAGTTTGCAATTGGCTCTAATAGTGACCCCTTTGCGGAAATGATTGGTCTCCCAGGAGGTCTTGTGGGGTGTTTGTGTATCTTTGGGAGAAAATAAATTGTTGCAGTTATCGGATGTTCGGTCGTAAGATATTTTTTCTCCTCATAGTCTATGAGTTTTTTATCCAGCCAGCCTTGTAATTTCATATCAAGATCATATTTGAATGATGCTGTTGGGTTCTCCTTCAGTCTCTCGTAATGTCTTGTGTCGTTCAACTGTGAGTGGGCCTCCTCGACATAGAGATCCCTATCTTGGATGATAATGTTTCCCCCTTTATCAGCCATTTTTATTACAATACCATCATCTGTTTTCAGTGCCTTGAGGGCCTTTCGTTCTTCCATCGTTAAGTTATATTTCTGTTTTTTGCTTTTGAGTTGGAAAAGGTCTTTTATTATTGCTTTATGGAAGGTCTCTATTTTATTCCCAGTTGGCAACTGTGGGTAGTATTTGGATTTGGGTTTTTCCCCGCTAGTTCCTTCCCCTAACTGCGAGTAGTATATTTCCAAATCATTCGGTGGTTCGTTTACATCTTGGTCTAATTCCATCAATGTAATAAAATGTTCAGCATCTCCCGCTCTTAGATCCATTGTGGGAGCTTCTTTATATTTTTGATGTTCTGCCATGTCCGGGTTTTCCTTGAAGATCTTTGCGAGTTTTAACTTTCGAATATATTTATATATATCTATTCTGGTTTGAGCCAGATCCATTTCATTGGTAGGACAAAAAGAGAGACCATGTTTGAGTATTTGAGTCTCTATTTCCGTTATTTTCCTTTTGGATAGGTTGATAACTTCCAGTTCTTGTGAGTTTTCTAATTCTTCTTCTGTCTCATACTTCTTGTCCATGTTCCTGTTTTTTGGGGGTCTGTTGTTACGCTTGCCTCTTCTTGCTGGTTTGTTTTTGGGCGGCCTCTTCCCCTGCCTCTTCCTCTGTTTGTTCCTGGTTGCGCCCCCATGCTCTTCTCCCAGTTTCGTTGCTGGAGGGCCAGCCTCATTTCCCCTAAAAAATTGCATTTAGGACGTGCCCCTCCTTGTTCTCCTTCATTTTCGCTCGCATCTGTTGATGTTAGGGACGACACCGGACATGGCAGAACATCAAAAATATAAAGAAGCTCCCACAATGTATCTAAGAGCGGGAGATGCTGAACATTTTATTACATTGATGGAATTAGACCAAGATGTAAACGAACCACCGAATGATTTGGAAATATACTGCTCGCAGTTAGGGGAAGGAACTAGCGGGAAAAAACCCAAATCCAAATACTACCCACAGTTACCAACTGGGAATAAAATAGAGACCTTCCATGAAGCAATAATAAAAGACCTTTACCAACTCAAAAGCAAAAAACAGAAATATAACTTAACGATGGAAGAACGAAAGGCCCTCAAGGCACTGAAAACAGATGATGGTATTGTAATAAAAATGGCTGATAAAGGGGGAAACATTATCATCCAAGATAGGGATCTCTATGTCGAGGAGGCCCACTCACAGTTGAACGACACAAGACATTACGAGAGACTGAAGGAGAACCCAACAGCATCATTCAAATATGATCTTGATATGAAATTACAAGGCTGGCTAGATAAAAACTCATAGACTATGAGGAGAAAAAATATCTTACGACCGAACATCCGATAACTGCAACAATTTATTTTCTCCCAAAGATACACAAACACCCCACAAGACCTCCTGGGAGACCAATCATTTCCACAAAGGGGTCACTATTAGAGCCAATTGCAAACTTTGTAGATAACTATCTGTTTCCATATGTAAAGGAACTGACATCATACCTACGAGATACCAATGACCTACTAAGAATTGTGCAAGAAATCACTTGGGAACCAACATACAAGTTAATCACAATGGATGTAATCTCGCTATACACTAACATCCACAATACAATTGGTATGGCAGCGTGCAAGTACTTCTTAAAGGAACGGAACATACACTTTGCAAATCACAACGCAATGATAATGGAAATGATTGAGTTATGTTTGACCCAAAATGTGTTCATGTTTGGAGATGAAATTTATTTACAAAAGGATGGAACAGCGATGGGATTTTCTTTCAGTCCTAGTTATGCGTGTCTCACAATGGGTTGGTGGGAGCAAAGGTGGCTTGGAATGCGGACAACGACCAATATGTGGAGAAGATAATATCTTGGATAAGATACATAGATGATCTTCTCATAATCTGGGATGGGTCCGAAGAAGAGTTCGACTCA
The DNA here is from genome assembly GCA_963921515.1 of Calotriton arnoldi. Classification (NCBI taxonomy): domain Eukaryota; kingdom Metazoa; phylum Chordata; class Amphibia; order Caudata; family Salamandridae; genus Calotriton; species Calotriton arnoldi. Next base: position 898,736 of record CAWUFW010007604.1, on the reverse strand, counting down.
TATTTCAACATCTTAAACAACACCAACACCAACCTACATTTTAAGTACAACATAAGTGTCAACCGAGTGGTATTCTTGGACACGGAGATCTATATTATGGAAAATATGGTACAATCTACACTACACGCAAGAGTACAGCAAGTAATGCGACATTACATGCGGAGAGTTTCCATCAAGCCACGCTAGTCAAAAACATCCCATATGGTGAACTATTGAGGATACGACGGATTTGCTCGGAGGAACATGAATGGCAAAAACACAGTAAACAATCAATGATAAGATTCAGAAAAAAAAAAAAGAAAAAAAAAATATAACAAAAATGTTTTAACATCCTGTCTGGAAAGAACTGAAAAACAGTCAAGAATTGATATTATAAAGAACAAAAAGCCACAGCAGGACAAAGAGGAAGATGCAATCCGACTAATCACAACACTTTCCACAGAATCAAAACAAATTGAAAAAATTCTACGTAAAAGCTGGAATATATTGTGCTTAGATCCCACTATGGTTAAAATTGTGGGAAACCATCCGAAAATTACATACAGGAGTTCAAAAAACCTCAAAGATGAACTAGTACACAGTCACTTTGAAATAAAAAAACAGAAGACATGGCTAGATGTGAAGGGTTTTTACAGATGTTCCACTTGCAAAGTCTGTCAAATTGCGCAAAACATGAAGGAAATCATAATGGCAAACCAAAAGAAGTGGAAAATTAATCAACTCGTTAACTGTAAAAGCCAATATGTCATCTATATAATTGAGTGTCCCTGCAGACTCAAATACGTGGGGAGTATGGTGTGCGAATTAAAAAAGCGCATTCTTGAGCATGTGAGGGCAACAGCAAACAGGGACCGGAGTTATGCTGTTGCAGAACATATGGAAAAGTGCCATGAAAGTGACTGGAAGAAACTAAAGTTCTATGCTGTGGAGATGGTCGATCGCCATGTGAGAGGTGGCAATCGAGAAAAGACTCTGAGACAGAAGGAATCGCGTCACACACTGTCTTTTAGAACTCTAGCGCCCTATGGTCTCAATAAGGACGAGGAGATGTATTCACAACTGTAGGGAGTGAACAAACCAACAGCCCCAACGAACTGTATTAACGTTATGTAAATACGAATATGATACCTCACACAATTGTATAGTTTACCCAAGTCTGTAATAGTTTTGAATCAATCTCTCTTTTCCATATAGGAATCTGGTAGTTACATATAAAGAACTAGAGTGGAATCCCGAAATGTAACTGATGAAATACATGATTTTAAACGCACGTCACAAATTAGACACTAATCTTCACCTAAATAACATCGGTTAAATTGGTCAAGGGTTTTAACAACTGTAATAGATGGCCCACTAGGGGGCAAGTACTGCAAATAGAAAAACCAATGTTCATTGCATTGCAACTTAGTATTTAAGATTACTAACATCATGACCCAGTAGAGGGTGGATGGCATAAGGAAATATGACGATATGCAATCTAAGTAAAATAGGGAAACCTGGCAATGGGTTGGATAATTGTGAAAGACGGCCCACTAGAGGGCACGTATTGCAAAATGCAAAATAAAATAAAAGGAAGATCAATCCTTATTGAACTGCAATGCACAACGTGAGACCCATTGGAGGGGGAATGTATAATGAAATACGTGGATACGTAATGGATAGAATCCCCCCCCACATTTTTCTATTTTTTTATGAATTTAATTTTTCTATTTATCGTAATTTGAAAGGTGAACTTAAAAATCACACTGCACAACCACAGTATAAATTTTTATATTTTTATATTCACTATTGTCAAGGTTTACATAGTTGCACAATAATCACTGCACTACAAATACCAGAATGCAAAGCGATACCAAACCAGGAAGTGATGTAACATCATGTGATATATTCAAATAGAAGTAATGTTTGAAACGTTTTGCTACCCGTGAGCAAGGTCTGTGGACAGACTGAAACGCGTAGGGTTATTTGGATTTGTCGAAATAATGCTGTTGCCTAAATAAAAACTGAGATTGCAACAAATATTTACCAGTGAGTGCGTGTGGAACATTTCTGAGAAGAAATATTGGATACAAATATATATATATATATAAATATATATCTTCCTACTGGCAGTCATCGGTAGAGAGCTATAGTTATGACGGAGTTTCTATCACAAAGGCCATTTTCAGGTGCCTATATCTTTGGCGTGGCTTGATGAATCTCGATGAAATGTTCCTCAAAAAATTGCTCGGTACTTCAGATGGAGTCTGGTAAGTTTCGGGGTGTCTCCTATAGCGGGTGCTGAGAAAAAAGGGGGGGGTCAAAAAAGGTGCGCTTCCCATGTTAATTCCAATAGGACCTTTGAACAAGTCTACAGCCCAAACCGCTGAACGAAATTACACCAAATTTGGTAGGAAGCTAGATGTTGGTATGCAGATCGTGCTTTGAGTGATTTGGTGTAAATCTGTTTAGTATTTTGGGAGATATTAACTGGAAAACACATTTGTATATTTGGGGGACACAGATTACCGTGAATCTAACCGCGGGAAATCCGTGGATTCACGCGCACTGGCAAACTCCTGGCCGCACCTTCACAGAAAAGTTTCGGCTGCCATTTTGTTTATCAGGGAAACCATCACCGGGGCTGAAAATTTGTTTGCAGAAAGATTGAAGGGGTCAGGTGAGAGGTTTCCTGACCCCTTGTACATGTTATAAAAGAGAGCCGAGCATGTGTCCTGAGGTCAGAAATGTGAAAAAACATTTTTGGGCCACTCACAAAATCCACGGATCCCTCGCAGGGCTCAGAGCGGCCCCTCGTGTAACTGCACGGGGGATCCGCGGATTTAGCGTGGCTGGAAAAAAAGACATATATACATTTTACACTCCCTCTTATTTATTTATTTATTTATTTATTTAAGGAGTTTTATATAGCGCTGGCCAGACCCGAGGGTATCGGAGCGCTTTACAGCGGATAAAATGCAGGAATCACAAGGCATAAGTATACAGATAGGTACGGAGGTCCCAGCAAGTGGTGCAGCAAGAGTGCACGTTGACATGGGTGGGACTGTTTTCAGGTAGAGGTGAGCAGGGGGGGGGCGAAGTGGCGCTTGGAGGAGGTAGATAGTGGTGACAAGGTGTCGTGGTGCTTCATAATGTCATTGCGTGCCCTTCAGCGCCGGCTACCTGATCGGGAAGGCACGGTTGAGGAAGAGGTCTTTTAGGAGTGTTTTGAATTTAACAAAGGACGGGATAGTCCTAATGTCTGCTGGGATGGAGTTCCAGATTTTTTGTGCGTTTCCAGCGAAGGATCCAGCAGCAGTTTTTTGTTTTCGTGTTTTCAAAGGGATGAGTACAAGGGAGTTGGAGCTCCTGAGGTTCCTTGTCTGGCCGGCCTTTTTAAGTTTGGAGGTCAGGTATTCAGGTTTCCCTGTGTGGAGGGCTTTGTGCGTGAGGCAGGTCGTTCTGAAGCTGGCCCTCATCTCAGCTGGTAGCCATTTTAGTTCTTTAAGTGCAGGTGCAATGTGCTCAAATTTCCTGACTCCTGTGACCATTCTGGCTGCTGTGTTTAGAGTTGTTTTGATGGGGGCAAGGTGGGATTTCGCTGTACCGGTGAGGATAGCATTTCCATAGTCGAGTCTGGATATCACAAGGGATTGGGTGGCTTGTTTGAGGTCATTGGGCAGGATAAAGGGTTTTATTTTGTTGAGAAGCTTCAGATTGAGGAAGGCACTCTTCGCAGAGTTCTTGATATGACTGGCCATTTCATGTTTGGAGTCTAGGGTCATTCCTAATGATTTTATGGAGTTGGCCGGAGTGAGATTACAGTTGAGCGCATCGATTGCTTTGAGCCATTCCATGATTTGTGAGTTATCTTCTTTGTTGGAAATGAGTAGGATTTCGGTTTTGTCTTGGTTGAGTTTGAGGTGATTAGTGGATAGCCAATGTTGGACTTCTTTGAGAGTGTTATTTAGTCTCTGAATATCTTCAAAGGAGGAGGTTTCCAGGTAGATCTGGGTGTCGTCTGCATATAGGTGGAAGGTGATGTTGGCTTTTTTGAGTAAAGAGGAGAGGGGTTCCATATAGATGTTGAACAGTTGCAGGGAGAGCACTGATCCTTGGGGAACACCTCTGGTGACGGGGTGTGAGTCGGACGTGAAGGTTTTGATTTTTATCCTTTGGGAGCTGTTCTGTAAGAAGGAGGAGAACCATTGTAGGACCACCTCGTCTGCACCTACCCTGTCTTGAAGAGCCTTGATGAGAAGATTGTGATCCACAGTGTCAAATGCTGCCGATAAGTCCAGGAGGATGAGTAGGCAGCATTTGTCCGTGTCAAGAGATTTGTGAATGTCATCCACGATGTTAAGGATCGCGGTCTCGGTGCTACAGCCTTTCCTGAATCCCGATTGGTGGGGATCAAGAAGGTTAATGCTGTCCATGTGCTGAGTTAGTTGTAGAAGAACGCACTTTTCAAGTATTTTGGCGAGGAGGGGGAGATTGGAAACGGGTCTGAAGTTGTTCAGATCGTTGGTATCAAGACCTGCTTTTTTTGGGAGAGGTGTGACTTGGCCAACTTTGAGGCAGTCGGGTATGACGCTGGTTCTCAGGGAGCTGTTAATGATCTTGCACCAGAATGGAGCTATAGTGAGTTTCAGCTTTTTTGTCAATTGGGTGGGTAAAGGATCTAGTGCGTGGGAAGCGGGTTTGGAGGAGGCGATCAGTTTGAGAATCTCGGTTTCGGGAATGGGGTAGAAGGATTTCCAGGCTTTCGTGGAGTGCTTGGCTGTGTTGGCTACGGTTTCTGGAGGTGGATTAGTGCAGGCTTTCGTGAGGTGCTTGCGTGAGTTGGCTTCAGTTTCTGGGGGTGCGTTTGTGCATGAGGGGTCGGTGTTGGTGCCTAATGAGAGCTCAATCTTGTTGATTTTGTCTGTGAAGAAGTTGGCGAAGTTGTCGCACAGGTCTTTGGAGGCCAGACCGGGGGTGGCGGAGGGTTTGGATCTTTGTTGTCTGATGATGTTGAAAAGTTCTTTGGGTCTGTTTTTCGCATTGTCCAGGGCAGTGCAGAAGAAAGTGGTTTTTTCATTGTTGATATGTTTTTTATATTTCCTTCGGGCTTCGTTGAGTTGCTCGCGGAGGCTTGTGGAGGTACATACACTTTCACAGCCACTTTTATAAGCATGCAGACACTGTCACAGTCTTTCACATAACCATAGAGAGACTGTCACACCCATTCATATACCCATAGAGACTCTGTGACACTCATTTACAAACCCATACAGTCACTGTCAAATCCATTCAGAAATCTATACAGACACTATCACACCCATTCACATACCATAGAGACACTGTGACACGGATTTACATACCCATAGAGACTCTGTGACACTCATTCACAAGCCTATACAGTCACTGTTACACCTATTGAGAACCCCATATAGACACCGACACACCCATTCACAAACCCATACAGACACTGTCATGCCCATTCACGTACCTAAACAGACACTGTCACACCAATTCACATACCCATGGAGACTCTGTCACACCCATTCAGATTGAACCCTTTTTCTTTTTATGCTCTTTCAGTTTCATCTCTTACTAAATGACCAGCCATTTTCCCTTCTGCTCCATGTAATTTTTCTTTACCACACTGAGCCAAACTCCTTATATTCCATTTTTCATTATCTTCCAAAAAAACAGTGTACATTCTTTATTCAATGTTGTGTAAACTAATCGAAATCCAGGAGACTGGGCACTGACTCTGATTGTAGCAGACCTCCTTTAATCAATATACTAGATAATTAAATAATAAAAATGTACTTAAGAATAGTGGAAGGGGGCCGAGCGGACTCCCCTTCTGGCGCTTTAATGTGCCCAAGGGACCATCACCTTCCCGGGGCTAAACAAAAAATGATGCGGGCCCATGCAGGCCCCCCGGGCCCTGGGGACCACCACCTCCCCAGGGCCAAATACATATTTAAACCTAGGAGGGGGGCAGTGCGGCACCCCTCCTGGGCCGTTTATGGCCCCGGGTGTCAGATCTCAGATTGGTTCCCAGCACACAGCCACTAACCTTCAGGAACAGATCCAGCAGGGGCGATGTACAGTTCCCAATTCCCCCCGGCACTACCCCTCCAGGAAGTTTGTAATGCCCTTCCTCTGTGGGGCAGCACACAAGGGAAAGGGGAAATAAGGATAAAACAAGAAAAGGCAGCGGTCCGCTAGTTAAGGAGCCTTTTCGATCCTCCTCTGTAGAGAAGCGAACCTTCATACTTGGAGAATTCCACAGCCATTGGAGATACCCTGCACATGGAAGAAATGACAGCAGTTACACCCAGCAGACTATCGGACTTTCCCAAGTAGAGCCAGAGAAGCAGTACCAACTCCCTACCACCCATCTAGACTACTTACAAGCTATACCCTGGTGAAGTGATCAGTAATCAGGTGGGAAGCGAGGGAGGAAGTCAACCTGGCTTGGGAAAAGTCGGACTGGAATCCAAGGTACAGACAATGCAAAGTAACAAGGCCCCAAAAAGAAATATATGTGCGGAGGTCACTCTCTCCTTGAGAGTACGCACTTGCCTCACATAAGAATCCTGAATCCTCACCAGCAAGCCTAACGTGAATAGTCTCTCACACAACTGGTAGGATGTTTGTAAGGCAGGGAAACAAATGAAGAACAGGTAGAAATGATATTCCCCAGCCAGAGCGTGATAAGACTCACACCATGCAGGGAAGGATCCACAATCCAAAAGGGCTTCACGGCCCAATACAGGCCTGTGCCAGGAAGGGTCACACATATGTTTACCGTGATGCAGAAATCCTGAAAAGACTGGTGCTCCTTTCCTCGGAGCGGTCCAGTCCAAAGTTAGTCATGAACAGCACAAGCAGGCTTACCTAGCGTCCTTTAGTTTTTTCTGTCCTGTCTACAAAAGAGCCTGCAGAGTATTGGCTACAGCGAGGCAGCAGCTCCCACTGCCAGCGGAAGCTCTAGCCAGAGCGGGGAGGCACCGGTCCTTGGAGCGATGTGTGCGAGTACCGGCAACAGCGAGGCGGCAGCTCCCACTGCCAGCGGAGGCTCTAGCCAGATCAGGGAGGCTCCGGTCCTTGGAGCGATGTGTGCGAGTACCGGCAACAACGAGGCGGCAGCTCCCACTGCCAGCGGAAGCTCTAGCCAGAGCGGGGAGGCTCCGGTCCTTGGAACGATGTACAAATATCGGCAGCAACACTATAACAGTGTATCCAGGGTCAACGGCTCAAATCCAAGATTGACAATCACTGGTTCGTCCCGAGGGAGGGGCTTATAAAGGCAGCCTCTACTTCCCTGAGAAAACCCGATGGTTGCCCTGTGGCATGTTGGGACTTGTAGTTCGTTTGGTCCCCGTGTGCACGTTGCTCCACGGAGGATCATGACAGTACCCCTACGCAACGACTGACGTCCCGGCGGACCACCAGGTTTCGAAGGGTGAAGAGCATAGAAACGTCAAAGGAGAGAAGGACAGTGAAGGTGGTGAGCCGGTTCCCAGTTACGCTCCTCGGGACCGAATCCTTTCCAATCCACGAGGTAGTAAACCCTCCCTCTCCTTCTCTTGGAGTCTAAAATGCTCTGTACCTCATATTCCAATTCCCCATCCACTTCCACAGGTGTAGGGGTGTCAGACAGGTTTGTGTATGGAGGACAAGGACGCAAAAGGGAAACATGAAACACAGGGTGGATTCTCCATGATACTGGCAATTCCAATTCCATAGCTACAGGATTGATGATCTTTACTATGGTGTATGGCCCTACATATTTGGGTTTCAGCCTGTTGGTACCCTTTAGTTGCAAATTCTTTGTGGCCAACCACACCCTATCGCCCACCTGATAAGCAGGTTCTTGAGAACGTTTTTTATCAGTGAAGCGCTTACTTGCTTCCTGAGCCTTAACCAACTGACCCTTTGCTTCTAGGAGTACTGCACGAAGATGCGCATGATGTTCTTGAATAGAAGGATGTTTTGTTCTTACGGGCCAGTCAAAGGGAAGCATGTAGGGATTGTATCCATACAAGCAATAGAACGGAGAGCATCCAAGTGTGGTGTGTTTCCCGTTATTGTATGCAAATTCGGCAGTCCAGAACAACGTGCTCCATTCCTCTGCTTGGAGCACCGAAAAATACCTTAGGTACTGTTCTAGTGTTTGGTTCAAGCATTCGCTCTTCCCATCGGTTTGTGGATGATAGCTGGTCGATAAACGGGCATCGATTTTTATGGCCTTGCAGAGTTCCTGCCAGAAACATGAGGTGAACTGTGTTCTTCTATCCGTGATAAGACCCGATGGTATTCCATGTGCCCTTACCACATGTTGTAGGAACACTCCTGCTAAGGTAGAGGACGTAGGCAATGTTTTTCAGGGGACGAAATGGCCCATCTTGGTCAGGTGATCCACTAACACAAGGATTACTGTGTGTCCATTACTTGATTGATTGATTGATTGATTGATTGGCATCTCCACAATGAAGTCCATAGATACTGTGTGCCATGGAGTGGGTGGAATAGGGATAGGACACAGAAGCCGAGCAGGTTTAGTATGGCTGGATTTGCCTTGTGCACAGACTGCACATCCTGTGACAAATTGCTTAACGGACTCTTGCAACCCAGGCCACCAGAAACGTCTTTCTACCAGAGCGATACTTTTTAGATCCCCATATGTTCTCCTAAGGTGGTGTTGTGATTCCACTGGATAACATGTTTCTGTAAATCAACTTCTGGTATGAACAAGCGTGGAGACGGTACAACAGAGCCTCCTTCTCACTTCTATTGATCGGATCTTCTGCCACCCAAGCCTGTTTGTCCATCACTGACAGGCATACGTTTAGGTCTTCTACGAAGTTTTCTTCGGTGATTAAAGCGATTTCTTTTTCCATGAATGTGGCCTTGCTCAAGGTGTGAGGAGGCTCTGCCGCAGGCTTTTCCTCCTCTTTGGGGTTTGTTTTGGATCTAGACAATGCATCAGCCTTGCCGTGTTGGGGCCCTGGTCGGTACTTGATGATAAAATCACAGTCCTCAAAAAAGAGGGACCAGCGTAATTGTCGTGGAGTGAGGGCTCTAGCCGTCTTCAGGAACAGTAGGTTTTGATGGTCGGTATAGATCTCAATGGTGTGCTTGGTCCCCATCAGATGATGTCTCCACTCCTCACAAGCCCTCTTTAGAGCCAACAGTTCTTTCTCAGTAATACTATAATTGGTTTCGCTAGGAGATAGCTTCCTTGAATAAAAGGCTACAGGACGCAGCTGCCCTGTCTCAGGATGTCTCTGTGATAGTATTCTCCCCAGTGCATGGTAAGATGCGTCTGTTTCCAACACGAATGGCAGTTGAGCGTCCGGATGCCACAGAATGGGTGCCTGGATGAAACTGGACTTCAAACTCTGGAAGGCGAACTCAGCTGGATCCGTCCAAACAAAGGATACCCCTTTCTTCAACAACCGGGTGAGAGGCTGAACAATTTTGGAGAAATCCTTGATGAGTCTCCTATAGAAGTTGGCAAAGCCGATGAAGCTCTGTAGGTTTTTTAGGCTAGTAAGAGACTTCCACTTAGTGATTGCAGCCACCTTCCTTGTATCCATCGTATGCCATTGGCACTGATGACGTAGCCCTGGAATTCCACTTTGGAGGCATGAAACATACATTTCTCTAGTTTGGCATATAGAGAGTTCATTTGTAGTCTTTCCAGTACGGTTCTCACATGTCTGCGGTAAATGGACCACCTGTGCCAAAACGTCCTTCAGCTCTCCTCGCAGGCCTTAATAGAAAAGAGAAGTACGTTTTTCTTGCGGCCACTCTGTTTCGACCACAAGACGGTTGAAGGTTGTGATGAATCCGAGAGAAAGCACTGGAATGGATCATCTCGTTCCTCGCCGGAAGAACCCAGAGAGTCCGCCTCCCCCGTTCAGATCCGAGGCCACCGAAGTCATCTGCGGCGTTCCACAAGGATCTTCACTCAGTCCAACCCTCTTCAACGTCTACATGAGCCCCCTCGGAGCCATCGCACGCCAACACAACCTCAACATCATCTCCTACGCCGACGACACCCAGCTGATCCTCTCCTCACCAACGACCCCACCACCGCCAGAGCCAACCTACACGACGGGATGAAAGACGTCGCCGACTGGATGAGGATCAGCCGCCTTAAACTGAACTCAGACAAGACGGAAGTCCTCATCCTGGGCTCATCACCCTCCGCCTGGGACGACTCCTGGTGGCCCCCGGCCCTGGGCACCGCGCCCAAGCCAACGGACCACGCACGAAACCTGGGCTTCATCCTGGACTCCTCCCTGTCGATGACCAGACAAGTCAACGCCGTCTCATCTTCGTGCTTCAACACCCTGCGCATGCTCCGCAAGATCTTCAGATGGATACCCACTGAAACCAGGAAGACCGTCACCCAGGCACTCGTCACCAGCCGACTGGACTATGGGAACACCCTCTACGCCGGAACCACAGCCAAACTTCAAAAAGACTCCAGCGCATCCAGAACGCCTCCGCACGACTCATCCTGGACATCCCCCGACACAGCCACATCACCGGACACCTGAAAGACCTGCACTGGCTCCCCGTCAGCAAGAGAATCACGTTCAGACTCCTCATCCACGCACACAAGGCCCTCCACGACCTGGGCCCAAAGTACCTCAACGACCGCATGACCTTCTACACGCCCACCCGCCAGCTACGATCAACCAGCCACGCCCTCGCCACCGTACCACGCATCCGCAGAACCACCGCCGGAGGAAGATCCTTTTCCTTCCTGGCAGCCAAGACCTGGAACTCCCTCCCCACTCACCTTCGGCGAACCCAGGACCATCTCTCCTTCAGGAAGCAGCTCAAGACCTGGCTGTTCGAGCAGTAACTTACCCCCTCCCCCAGCGCCTTGAGACCCTCCCGGGTGAGTAGCGCGCTCTATAAATGCCGTGATTGATTGATTGATTGATGTACAACAGAAGGTCCTGTGTCCCTTGTTTCAATGTTATCAGTTCACGATCTGAAGTCAAGAGATGCAACTTCCGATCAAACAACTTACGCATCTCCGTGCAGAAATCACTAAAGCTATACAATAACGCGTCGTCCCTTTCTATTAAAGGGATAGTCCAACTGGCGGCATTTCCTCTCAGGTAGGACATTACGAAAGCGGTCTTTGCTTGATCATCATGAAAGACCGTAGGTTTGCACAGAAAGTGCAGCCTACACTGGCTCAAGAATATTTCAAACTTCTTCGGGTCCCCATAAAAGCGTTCTGGGGCCGCCAGAGGTATCTGGGGAGACTGCATCACGTGTATGGCTGCCTGCTCTGGTGATGACACAGGAGCAGATTGCATGGCTGTAAACAACCCCGACCCTGGTGAGCCTGCACCATGTACTGAATGATCCATAGGGAAGCCTGAGGTGTGTATTTGTGTTGGGAGTGGTAACGTCCAGTTCCTAATGTAAGACCTACCCCCTGACTCCATCCTGGGTTGTCTGGCAATACTGGCTACCTCTCTTCTTAAAGAGCCCATTTCCTGTCTTAATTCCTGATTCTCAGCACGGAAGGCATTAACTTCCACCTGCATAGCAGACAGGGTCTCTAGCAGAGAGGTAAGAACCACTGTGGTATCCATCGCCCAGGCTGGGTATGCCACTTGGGCTTGTCAATATGTCAGATCTCAGATTGGTTCCCAGCACACAGCCACTAACCTTCAGGAACAGATCCAGTAAGGGTGATGTACAGTTCCCAGTTCCCCACAGCACAACCCCCCCCCCCAGGAAGTTTGTAATGCCCTTCCTCTGCGGGGCAGCACGCAAGGGAAAGGGGAAATAAGGATAAAACAACAAAAGGCAGCGGTCCGCTAGTTAAGGAGCCTTTTCGATCCTCATCTGTAGAGAAGCGAACCTTCGTACTTGGAGAATTCCACAGCCATTGGAGATACCCTGCACATGGAAGAAATTACAGCAGTTACACCCAGCAGACTATCGGACTTTCCCAAGTAGAGCCAGAGAAGCAGTACCAACTCCCTATCACCCAGCTAGACTACTTACAAGCTATACCCCGGTGAAGTGATCAGTAATCAAGTGGGAAGCGAGTGAGGAAGTCCTGGCTTGGGATAAGTCGAACTGGAATCCAAGGTACAGACAGTCCAAAGTAACAAGGCCCCAAAAAGAAATATACGTGCGGAGGTCACTCTCTCCTTGAGAGTGCGCACTTGCCTCACATAAGAATCCTGAATCCTCACCAGCAAGACAAGCGTGAATAGTCTCTCACACAACTGGTAGGTTGTTTGTAAGGCAGGGAAACAAATGAAGAACAGGTAGAAGTGATATTCCCCAGCCATAGCAGCGTGATAAGACTCACGCCATGCAAGGAATGATCCACAATCCAAAAGGGCTTCACGGCCCAACACAGACCTGTGCCAGGAAGGGTCACACATATGTTTACTATGATGCAGAAATCGTGAAAAGACTGGTGCTCCTATCCTCGGAGCGGTCCAGTCCAAAATTAGTCATGAACAGCACAAGCAGGCTTACCTACGTGCTTCAGTTTTTTCTGTCCTGTTTAAAGAAGAGGCTGCAGAGTACTGGCTACAGCGAGGCAGCAGCTCCCACTGCCAGCAGAAGCTCTAGCCAGAGCGGAGAGGCTCCGGTCCTTGGAGCGATGTGTGTGAGTACCAGCAACAACGAGGCGGCAGCTCCCACTGTCAGCGGAGGCTCTAGCCAGAGCGGGGAGGCTCCGGTCCTTGAAGCGATGTGTGCGAGTACTGGCAACAACGAGGCGGCAGCTCCCACTGGAAGCGGAAGCTCTAGCCAGAGTGGGGAGGCTCCGGTCCATGGAGCGATGTACAAATATCGGCAGCAGCACTATTACAGTGTATCCAGGGTCAACAGCTCAAATCCAAGATTGACAATCACTGGTTCGTCCCGAGGGAGGGGCTTATAAAGGCAGCCTCTACTTCCCTGAGAAAACCCGATGGTTGCCCTGTGGAATGTTGGGACTTGTAGTTCGTTTGTTCCCCGTGTGCACATTGCTCCACGGAGGATCATGACACCGGGGACCACCACCTTCCCTGGGCAGACCAGTGCAAAGTAAAGGAGGGGGGCCGCGCGGCACCCCTGCATGCAGCCAGCACCATGCCACGGCTGTAAGAGTGGCTTTATTGGTGAGTGAGAGGTTGTGTGAGTGGCTGTATAGGTGGGTGAATGGCTGTGTGGGTGGGTGTGGGGGTGTCTGAGTGGCTGGATGAGTGACAGTGTCTGTCTGTGTGAGTGGCTATATGGTTGGGTGAGTGGGTGTGTGAGTGGCTATATGGGTGAGTGTGTGGGTGTATGACTGGCTGTATGAGTGTTTTGCTGTTTGAGAGGGTGTTTGGTTAAGTGAGTTGCTGTGTAAGTGGCTGTGCTGGAGACTGATGTTTGTGTGAGTGTCTGCATGGGTGAGTTTATTGCTGTGTTCAGAGGTTGTATGCATGAGTGAGTAGCTGTGTAAGCGGTTGTATGGTTGAATTAGTGGGTGTGTGATTAGTTGTACGGTGAGTGTGTGGTTGTTTGAGTTCTTATATGGGTGAGTAACTGGTTGCGAGAGTAGCTGGGTGTGTGAGTGGCTCTATGGTGGAGTGAGTGGGTGTGTGAGTGGTTGTATGGGTCTGTGAATGGGTATGTGAGTGGTTCTGTGTGTGAGTGGGTGTATGAAAAGTTGTGTGGTGGTTCTGTGGATGATGTCATCAATGATGTCATTTGAGATTGAGCAGGGCCTGGCCAAGATCAACAACCCTGCAATTGGCCGCAGGCCATGTGTGGTGTGGCGTAGAGTTGGCTGCATGAAGGGTTTGGCTGCTTGTGGGGGAGGGGTGCAGGGCCTGACCTCAGGCCTGGCTCTGAGGCCAACCCCCTGCATTGCACGTGGCATGGGGTTGGCTACATGTGGGGGGTGACTGCAGGCCAGGCTCTGTTGCCAACAACCACAGCATTAAAAATCCATAGAAATTCACTGAAAAAAACAAAGGTTACAGGGACGTTAAAGTTAGGAAATAAAATGTAAATACCTTAGAAATTCGCTAAAAAAACAAAGGTTACTGGGTCGTTATAGTTAGGTTCAGAATTTACACACACAAATCCATAGAAATTCAGCAATCATAGTTAGAGTTATGTCAAGAAATTATAACTTGCGCCCCATGGTAACTATAGCTCGCGCCCTCGCCATGCATTTTTACTTACCCCCATATTACATCACTCATGATATCTTCTATGACATCATTGATAATATCAGTGCGACATTTGCTGTAAAATTATTGATGAGAAAGCAGTGCACACCGGGCCGCGAGTTATCGTTACCTTAGAGCACGAGTTATAGTTTCTTGACAAAACACTTACCATAGCTGCTGGATTTCTATGGTTTTGTATGTGTACATTCTGAACCTATCTATAACGTCCCTGTAGTCTTTGTAGTGAATATATATATATATATATATATATATCTATATATATATATATATATATATATATATATATATATATATATATATATATATATATATATATAGATATATATATATATATATATATATATTCGATTCGTCCTCCAGAGAAGCCTCTCACGGACCTAAAAAGACGACAGCAGACCCCAGGTTCTTTGTGCAAATCCAATGCTGTTTATTAGAATGCCAGCAAGTCCGCCATTACGCGTTTCGACCCCCACTCGGGTCTTGATCACATGACGCATTGCATTATGGAGATACGACATTTAAAGTGATAGGTACCAGGAAATGACGACATGCAGTCAAAGTGCAAATGCATAGAAAGTATAGAGTTACTGTCAGCAGCATAGTACTACAGAAGAAATATATATATAAAAATATATAAATATGTGCAAAGTTAGATGCGCCTTCAATAAATAAGCAAAAAATACACCATATAAATAAATATACTGTTATGTGTTAAAAAGATTCTTATAAAACACACAGTGTGCAATCAGAAAATTCTGTTCTGTCTGTAATATACTTTCACCAAACTTTGTCCATGATCATGTTTTGCTGATGTTAAAAGCACAACCCCTGATTCTGCTGCCATTTAAAGTAAAAGATAATGCCCCAGTGGGCCTTCCCATATCCCCCGCACCTTGCATACATTGCAAATCCTGGGTAAAAATATGTGCTAGAAAAATGACAAAAAATATACAATAAATACAAAAAAATACCAAAATTTTAAATTTCCGAGGCAAAATACTCAAATGTCTAAAATGTATACACTACAGCTGATCCCAATATACAGTACAAATAAAAAATCCACATCATATTATCATTGCTCAACATTTTCCTCCACTCAGAGACATGTATGAAAATCCGCACTGGCATTTAACCCTGTAGGAGATTTTGTGTCGAGTTCCAGTATATATCTGGTTTCCAGGAGGCGCAATTTGGCCTCCCGGTTTCCACCTCGTTTGAGTGCTGGAACCGTATCTATTACAAAATACTGGAGCAAAACAGGGTTACTCTCATGTTTTTGCTCAAAATGCCGTGCGACAGGGTAGGCCTGGTCCTTGCCACTGATTGCCCTTATGTGCTGGAGTATCCTCTTGTGGACCGGTAGCTTAGTGCTACCAATATACCTCAACCCACAAGGGCACTCCAGCACATAAACCGCAAATTCAGTCTTACATGTCAACCTCTTATTTATCATAATCGGGTCAGACCTAAAAGGACTACTGTACTGAGTTCTGTTACATCCAAATTTACAAGCCTTACAACTGGAACATTTCCTAAACCCCTTGCACTGTGCCATCCAAGTGGTCGGAATCTGCATCTCAGGACTACTGCTCACAAGGGTACTGCTCATAGAAGGTGCTTTCCTAAAAGTCAAAGCTGGTTTCCTGGAACTAACGAACCAATAACTGGATCCCCCTGTACCAAATTCCAGTTCCGGTAAAAGATTTTCCTAAGTTCCTGATGTTGACAGTTATACATCAATATGACCCTAGGATTAATGGACATGGGCATCGTGTTCTCTGCCGTCTGCTTGATTCTCGGGGTTAAAGCCTCCTTTCTAGACAGTCTCATAGTTTTATCCATGGCACTATCCAAAACCTTATGTGCATAACCTCTCGCCAAAAATCTCTGCTTGCATTCTGCCTGCGCAACCCTGCATTCCAGATCCGTACTACAAATCCGCCTGATGCGCAGCATCTCCCCATATGGGATGCTGCGTATCAGGTGGGACGGATGGTGGCTAGTCGCATGCAAGACCGTATTGCCAGCAGTAGGCTTTCTGAACAATCTAGTGGCCAAATGCTCATGATCCACATGTATTTCAACATCTAAGAAGCAAACAGATACGGCATTGATAGTAGATGTAAATTGGAGGTTGAGACAATTGCCATTTATACGATCTACAAATTCCTTAGCGCTTGACTCAGAACCCCTCCAAATAAAAAACAGATCATCAATGTAACGTAAATACACCGCTACATGTTGTTTCATTATCGCTTCACATTGTCCATAAAGGACCTGCTCCTCCCACAGCCCCATATGCAAACAAGCATAGCTGGGGGAGAAGCAGGCCCCCATCGCGACTCCTGATCTGTTGATAAATCTGGTTATTAAACAAAAAGAAATTTTGTTCTAAACATGCCGATATCATTGAAGTCAACATTCTGTTATGCTTAAAAATTTCATTGGACGCCGATTCAAATAGTATTCCACAGCTTTCAAACCATCACAATGTCTGATAGAGGTGTAGAGAGATGCCACATCAAGAGTTATTAAAAGCATATCAGAACTCCACACCACATGTTCAATTTTACGTAAAAAATCAGATGTATCCTGTACAAAAGATGCAAGCTCCTTGACCCAGTCTTGAAGAAAAAAATCAACATATTTGGAAGTATTCTCCATAATGCTGTCTATGGCCGAAATAATGGGTCTACCAGGAGGCTTGTCAATACTTTTGTGAATCTTTGGTATGAGATAGAAGGTGGGAATAACGGGATGTTCCTTTTTTAAAAAGCGATATTCATCATCCGTGATTAATCCTGTACTTTTCCAAGCCAGAAGTTTATGGTAATGATCATTCCATGCTGCTTTTACTACATGTATGTTGCTTTTTCTGTAACATGCCGGGTCAGCCAAGTGATGTGCCGCTTCCTCCATGTATAATTGGCGTGGCCACAATACGACATTTCCACCTTTGTCGGCTTGTCGTACAATGATGTTGTTGTCAGCTTGTATTTTTTTCATTAGTTGTTTGTAACACAAATTTTGTTTATCTATACCATGACGAGCTCTGTTGGTTGCTAAGTACAATTTCTTCAAGTCACTGGTAACTAAATCATGAAATACATCTAAATTATCATGTAACATGATTGGCTGGAAAACGGATTTAGGTTTGAAAGGCGTAGTACAAGTTTCTCCTTCATCAGGCAGTTGTACATCTGTAACAGATATTTCACCTAACTGTTCATTCTGAAGAGACCAGGCATCTTGGAATAGGCTATAATCACCAGCTGTCAATAGCGAGGATTTACTATGGCTCCATGTGGATCAGATGTTAATTTCTTTTTGGGTTGTAAGATATGGAACTTGTTAAGTTTGAGTTTTCTCACAAATCTAAAAGTGTCCAAACGAACATCCGCATAGTTCATTTTACAAGGTGGACTATACGATAATCCTAAGCCCAGAACCCGTTTCTCTGCTGGTGTTAATGGCATGTTCGTTAGATTCACTACTGCGTCGATGTCTGCGGTGCCTACACTTGTGTTTGGTTCCGATTCTGAAAACGGTTCCATCTGCCCCTCATAGGTTTTTTGCCGACGGTTTTGCCTTCTTTTATTGCTTTTTCTTCTCTGATTGCGTTTGAAATTGTGTCTTTGATTACACTGCCAGGTGGACCCCGGGGTCTTAATGTATCCCTTCTGTCTTGGCACAGGCAGTTCACCTCCTGTGCTAGGGAGAGTTTGGTAAACCCCAAGTTATGTGCTCCTAAAGTATCTCCTTCAGGATCACTTTCAGCGGCAGAACTCAAATCTGAAACCGAGGTGGATGCGGCAGTGGCCTCGCTGATTTTCCTTACAGATGGTTTGTTAACCCTCGCCTTCACTGCATCATATCTACGGGCAAACGTGAACACTTGCCCGTTCTGATAGTCCACCCTATCCCTTTCAAACTTAAAAGCCTTCCGTCTTTTAATAATATCCTCGTCCTTACATAAACGGGCCACCATATCCTCCCTTAGTTTCTTGACATGCTCTGTTTTCTCCAATTTTCCAATCTCCACCTCCAATATTTCAATCTGAGATTGTAATTTCACGCTATCACTTTCCGCGTACTTCACCAAAATTGCCATGAGTCTACTAGATGAATCCAAGTTAGACTCCGCCCATTCCGTAAGCATAGCAGGGTCGGGGTTCTCATAACTGGGTGCTAGAGTGATCCTCAAGCCTCTTGGAACCCTCCCGACCGCCAAGTAGCGGGACAAGGATCTGTGTTCCCACCACTTATATATATATATATATATATATATATTAAGCTCCAAACTTGCCCCAAGGCGAGGATGCACTCAGGCGGCAGCTTTTCACCAGGATTCAGCCTGACCGAAACGCGTCAGGCTGAATCCTGAAATGTGAATGTTGGTCTATTGGTGAAAAGCTGCTGCCTGAGTGCATCCTCTCCTTGGGGCAAGTTTGGAGCCTAGTATAATCACGGCGGCCCAGCCGTGGAGGACTGCACCACCGAATTGCTCGTAAGTAGGGCCATGGAGCTGGAATCATGTTGAGTTCCTTAATGGGCAGCAGCGCTGAGGATTAAGACTATGCACATTTTGGGGCCCATTGGAGGGCTATCGATGGGGACCCTAAGAACGCAGCACCCATTCGGGTAGGATGCACACACTACGAATCCCACAATACCATGGGGGATTGCTCATTGGAGTAGCCTATTGGAAGGCATCTGATTAAATAAAGGTGTGGCAGGAAACGCTGCGAACTTTGTGAAACCAAGCCTATGAATAAAGAATTTATTTCCGAAACGCGTCAGGCTGAATCCTGAAATGTGAATGTTGGTCTATTGGTAAAAAGCTGCTGCCTGAGTGCATCCTCGCCTTGGGGCAAGTTTGGAGCTTAGTATAATCACGGCGGCCCAGCCGTGGAGGACTGCACCACCGAATTGATCGTAAGTAGGGCCATGGAGCTGGAATCATGATGAGTTCCTTAATGGGGCAGCAGCGCTGAGGATTAAGACTATGCACATTTTGGGGCCCATTGAAGGGCTATCGATGGGGACCTTAAGAATGCAGCACCCATTCGGGTAGGATGCACGCACTACGACTCCCACAATGGTCTATTGGTGAAAAGCTGCTGCCTGAGTGCATCCTCGCCTTGGGGCAAGTTTGGAGCTTAATATATATATATTTTAATTTATGCACGCAAAACAGGAAGTGATCACTGTGTGATCAAGGCAGTGAATGCCGAAACGCGTTGCAGCGTAATGGAGGAATAAAGACTTTTAATTCCTGAAATCTCCCCGTGTCGGTGTCCGAAATTTTCAAAACTACTGGGGCGCTCTGGTCAGCTCCTGTCTTGAAAGTTTCGGGGTGATTCGCCAAGCGGGGGCCGAGAAAAAAGGGGGGTCCCAAAACGTGTTTTCTTCATGTTAATTTCCTTAGGAAACTTTAGACACGGCTACAGCCCGAACTGCTGAACGGAATTACACCAAATTTGGCAAAAGGTAGCCCTTGGTTCAGAAAGAGTCCTTTTTGTTAAATGGTGTAAATCCGTTCAGTAGTTCCTGAGAAATTCAAAAAATAGGGGTCGGAAAATCAATTTCCCATAGGAAACTTTAGACACGGCTACAGCTCGAACTGCTGAACGGAATTACACCAAATTTGGTAAAAAGGTAGTGCTTAGTTCAGAAAGCATCCTTTTTTTTAAATGGTGTAAATCCGTTCAGTAGTTGGTGAGAAATTCAAAAAAATAAAAGTTTCGATATCTATGGCCGCGGTGGATTCGCGAACCCTCCCGATCACGAGCTTCACTGTGATTGGCTGCCAACACTCCAAACCAGGAAGTGTTGGCAGCCATCTTATGACTCGGTAGAACCGAGTCACAAAAAAACAGTAAAAACAAAGTGAAAAATGAAGAAAAGGGGAAAGGGTAGAAACACCCTGACCCCCCAGGCCTGCTCAGGGGGTCCCACAAGGACCCCCAGGGCCTAAAAAAGCATTTTTTTTTAATAATTTCAGCGGAAATCGCGTCGGAGTCTCGAATCCCTCCGAAATTATTTTTAAAAAAACGAAGCGCGACCTCCCGCGCTTCGTTTTCTATAAGCCCCTGGGTGGGCCAAGTCGCGGAGGCATTGTCCTAATTTATTTGGGGGGCCTCCAAGGGCCCCCAAGCCCCAGGGACCGCCACCCCCCGGGGCTTCTTTTTTAAAATATATTAAACCTGTGTGGGGGGGGCTTGAGCCCTCCCACACGCCCCGGGGACCGCCACCTCCCCGGGGCACTAATCATGTAAAACCCTAACCATGAGGCCAGGTCCCGGGGATGGGGTCCCTGGGGCCCAAAATGGCCGGGGTGGGGGGTGGTAGTGACCCCTCCTTCGTTTAAAAAAATATATATATATTTGGGCATGCCCCGGGGGATGGGGTCCCCGGGGCGATTGTAAATTAATGAAAGGGGAAGGTTTATTTTATTTTTTTAATATGGGGTCGCGACCCTAGCGCGGCCCCTAGTGTGAACGCGAGGAGTGCGCGACTCTCAGCGCGGCCCCTGGTGTGAACGTGAGGGGTGCGCGGCTCCCAGTGCGGCCCCTGGTGTGAACGCGAAGGGTGCGCGGCTCCCAGCGCGGCCCCTGGTGTGAACCGTGTATTTCGTAACTGTACTTTCGTCAAAATTATATTAAAAATAATACTTTATAAATGTAGACACACACTTAAAGGAAAACTTTTATTTATAATTAATTTAAACATATTTCATACTTTACAAATTACGCTGAAGTCGCGACCCCAGCGTAAGTTTTCAAAATGGCTACCGGCATGCGCGCAGCCATCGTGTAGGATGCGTGAAGGGTGCGCAACTTCTGTATAATATATATTTTTTTTTAAAAAGAATAAATATCGTTTTCCTAAATAAAAATTATTTACAATTTTTTAAAAATATATATATATAAGTATATATAGAGAAAATAAAAAAAAATAGGATTCAGGTAAACTAGACTTCCAAATTTTCTTTTAAAAAACCTTTGAAATTCACTGAAAAAACCATAGGTTTCAGGCACCCATTAATTTCTCAATACACCTTGGCATTTATATATATATATATAGCATATATAAACTTTACAGAAGCACACAGTCACTGGATGATGTCATCAGTGATATCATTTGAGATGTCATCAATGATGTCATCAGTGATGTCACTGACCATGTCATGAATGATATAATATGTGATGTCATCAGCAGTGCATTGCGGGGGCGCGAGTTATAGTTAGCTGAACTAACTATAACGCCAGAATTTCTATGGTTTTGTATGAATGAAATGTCCAACTAACTATAACGTCCCTGAAACCTATGGTTTTTTCAGTGAATATATATATATATATATATATATATATATATATATATATATATATATATAGATAGATAGATAGATAGATAGATAGATAGATGTTAAAAAAGAGGAGGTTGGTGAGGAATGGAATGCATGAAGTTATGTGATGAGCAAGAAATTAAAAGAAAGAGTCAGAGCACACTTTAGGGAGTGGATAAAAAGAGAACAGGAAAGGGGCATACAAGTGCAAAGAAGAGGCAGAGGGGGGTTAATTGGAGGTAAGTATTTAGTGAGACCAATGTTAGAGGGAAATGGTAGGTGAGTGGGACATTTCATTATTATTGGCATTAAAGTGCAAAATGGTCTGAAGAGCATCGGAATGGAGAATGTGAAAAGGAAGGTTACAGGAGAAAGGAGAGTATGGAGGAAGCATTGATGGAGAGGATATGAAGGGAACACATTCTTAGATGGTAAAGGATAGTTAAAGCAAAAATAGATTACAAACAATAGAAGGAGGTGGACCATAAGAAGGATAGAAAAGGAAGAGGTGGGGGGATCGATGGTGTACAGAGTGGTAGGAAGCAGATTAGGGGTAGTGGATAAGGTGGAGCAGGGCGGAAACAAGGAGGTTAAGGTTAGTAGGGAAGAAGGGGTATAGAATGGTTTGAGACAAGAGAAGACTACATTTTTAAAATTATCCTGCTTACTTTTAGAACATTTCATAGCAAAGGCCCCATTTATTTGAGGAACAGAATTCAGGCCTACTTTCCTTCAGTTCCCTTAGATCTTCCAAGGATCAAGCCTTGTCAGACTCCTTTTTGCAGATGGGCCTTGCTGGATAAAGTGTTGCTGACTTACACCGCTTTGATTTAGTTTGACAGGAATGCGAAGAATGACTTTAATACCACACCGTCAATGAGAATGTTAATCACAGAGATATGATTGACTGTATCAAAGGTAGCTGAAAGGTCAAGGAGCACAAGTAAGCATGAGTAACCTAAGTCCAGTGCAGCCCATTGTCCACTATTGATAAAACAGTAGTCTTACTGCTACAGCCATGTCAGAAACCAGGCTGAAAATTGTACCTGAGATTGCAAAGCATTGGACTAACTTCCAGAAATTGTGTTCTGGGAAAGGTGGTTATTAGACCTGACCCGTTATTTCTAAATAAAATTCCTTCCAGTTTTCATGCTGAACAAAATGTACTTCTTCCTTTTAATTTTACATTTTCTACAGAAAAAGAAAAAACTTCTTCAGATACTGGATGTACATTGAGCACTGCCCATTTATTTATAGTGTACAGCATCATTTAGGAATGTGGAATCTTTGTTCGTGGTTTTTTTTTCAGCAAACCAGGGGCTCTGTCCTTCCAAAAGAACGTTACGTCAATGGTTGTGTTTTGAAATTATAGAAGCATGTGCAAAAATAGAGGGGCATTATTTAAAGGTGCCTCAATGGAAGATATTTGCTGTGCAGTGCTCTTCTCAACATAGATTTATGTCACATTGTAGACTGCAAATTGGTGGGTTTTTTTCTGCAGAATTTGGAGTTCAAGTGTTAGAAGCAGTTGAAGATGTTAATCAAATAAAGTATTTCGGGATGTAGCAGCATTGGGTACATCCTCATCATGTAATGGCAATTACAGTTTAGTACCCGAGTCAGTTACCCCCTGTCAGTTGTCACGAGCACTTCAGAGTACAGGGGCAAACTGGGATGATGATCTGTTTCTAAGCATGAGGTGGTTCATGAGAAACATTAATGCATTTTTGCATTTTATATTTACATGTAATAATAAATTCCCAGGTTCAGGGCCTGGTAAAGCCTGAAGTAAAGGGAGAGTCAATGCTTGAGTGAATAGCAATGTATGTGGGAAAGGGAGAGAGAGAAATAGATCGCGACTTTAAAAGTGGAGAGAGACACATATTACCAGATTGTGTATAGTTAAGACAGAGCACATGATTCTCTAAATGGTTTTACCAGTCTGCACTAGGACAGCTCAGGAACACCACAGCTGTTTATTATATCATATGCTAATTCTCATGGAGAATCGGTACATAACACATTGTTTTATATAGCTCTTCATACCAAACGTCTGACGTTTCTAAGTGCTGTAAATGACAGAGGTTAGTGTTATGCAACTCAATTAACAGTACTTTAGTTACCAACTTCAAACAGCTGAGTCTGTCTTTACAGCATTCAAACTCATGACTTCTAGATGGCTGTATCTCTCAGGGACAAATGTTCAGATCAATGAGCCAACCTTCCAGCATTCACTATCTGCAACATGGAATGAGTGTGCAAATCGACATTGCACGCTTATCTGTTCCTATCACAGTGTGCACTCATGAGATCCTCAGAGGTGTGCAAGGGCCAATTCATCCTATGCACCACTCATTCATAGAGGGACACACTGGAAATTGTTGCAACCACACTACCTGTTCCACTGGCATTGCCCTGTCCTAGTGCATAACACCCACAGGTAAAAGTAAAAAGCAGGAAGGGAACCGAAATGTCCCTTGTCTTCAATGCAGATTTTGTACTGCACGACCTATGGTGTGCGATGTGTACAGCCAAGTACAAAACTGCATTTCCAAGCCTAACATAGGTGTAGGAATGGTCTGCCCCTAAATATTGAACCCACAATATTGGTGGGACAGAATATCGAGGACAAAATATTGAAAAAGAATATTGACAAATAAGTCTAGATTTTCTATACCTAACTGCATATATATATACGTACCTACATGCTACATATAATTTCAAGGTATTTAAATGTGTAGTTAGGATTAGGAATAGTAAATCTATACTTCCCTATATGCACTTACCATTCAATATTTTGTCCCTCGATATTCTTATACCACAAAATTGTTGGTGTTGATATTCAGTTGTACAATCTGTAGAAGTGTAATTATAAGCCTTGTTATGTATGAACTATTAAAGACATAGACATGTTGGTGAAATCCAGTGGCGGCCGATACATATTGATAGAGGTGGGCGGGTGGAGGGAGCAGGTGGGAGATGCTGGGGGGGAGCGTGCGGGTGGGGGGACTGCGGGGGGAGCGCAGAGGGAGAAAAAAATAAAATAAAACTTACCTCATGCTGCTTCTGCCGCCTCGCGTCTCAGAGCTCCTCTGCTTCCTGGTCCCAGCAGACACTGGGACAGCAGCAGACACCCCATCCAATCCCCACGCTGCTCTCATGCTGCATGAGAGCAGCGTGTGAATTGGCCTGAGCGTGCTGCTTTGACGCTCCACTCAGGTCAGGGAGTCGGTGCTGTTTCTCCAACCTGGCTGTACAATACAGCCAAAATGGAGAAACTTAACTGGGCATGTCTGTTTGGCCAGCCTAAAACGGCTGGCCAAACAGACATACACAGTTAGTAGTGCATATCACTCCGCCCCCTCACATTGCCCGGCCCGCCCATCCCCACACAGGCTGGCTCAGCCAGCAGCCGAAAAATAAAACAATATTGTTTTATTTTTCGGCTGCTGGCTGAGGCAGTGGGGTGACGCTCCTCCGCCATTGCGGAGGAGCCGCCCATGGTGAAATCATATGAGGTACCTGCGCAAGGGTGCGCGCCTGCTCACATCAGAAGACCCCTCCACCAAACACATGGGAGCCAGTGCATAACAGAGCAGTGGAGGTGCCTGTTGTTTTGTTATGCATGGAAAGCAGGCCCAAAACTACAAGAGCAGTGTCTCTGCTCTGCTGCCGAGTCCTTTATCGAACAACAGGTCCGTCGTTAACAGGGTCGGATTGGTAACGCGGGCACTCGGGAAATGGTCAAAGGGCCGGTAGCCGAGTTCAAGCTGTGGGCGGCTTTTTTGGGCAGCCTGGGGGCTGTCTGTGCTGTTAGGATGCCTCCAGCAGCCCAGTGGGTGCCTTAGTGGCCTTTCTAGAGGCAGATGGGCGGAGGTATCACTCCGTTTCTCTCGCTGGGCCAGCCCATTAATGTATGCTGATTGAGCGGGGCAGGGGGCCTGAGCAGAAGTGGTCTCGATCACTTGCATTCATGTGTGGCTCAACAGTGTGAACTAATCTGTGCATTTTTTTTTTTAGATAAGTGAAGTTAATAAAACATGCCCCCACCCCCTTTGTTTTCATAAAACTTTGCTGAAGCAGTGTTATGCGGAAAGGCAATACGCAAATGGGGGCCTGTTTTGTTTGGTGTGCCCGGGCCGATTTTTTATCCCAATCCAACCCTGGTCTTTAACCAGGATCTGTGGGCTCACATATTTCTTGGAAATTTCGGCCCTCTCAAGTGTACAGAGGAGTTTTGAGAATTCTTGTATTGTCACGCTCGCCATTTTGACCTGTCTGGCTATATGGACAGAGGAAGGGGGCTCTCCCATTTCTGCGTGCTGCAGGACTGTATCAGGGGTGCGGTTAAGCAACATGCTTCTTATTTAGGTCATTTCCTCTGGAGGCATTGCTTACAAAAGGAATGCACAATAAAATGACGGAATATGAAACAGAAGTGCTTTGGGGAAAGATGTATTGTGTGTCTCTAAACTGTTCGTGCTCGCCTCCTTTTGCTATTTTGTTACATAGACATTCAGCTGTTTTAAGGGATGAACATCTTGAGCTTTTCCCTCCTCGGGGAAAATAAACTTGCATACAATTCAAAATGGTTCCTGCTGCTGTCGCAAGGTAGTCAAGTTACGTGTTTCTGATCTGTTCATACAGGTACGTATGATTATATTTCACAGCCAGCGGGTTCTCAACACGGCTCAAGACAGACGCGTCGTCACGCGTGCACGCATGGTGGCATCCTGCCAGCAGGAGAACGTGCGGAAAATGACAAACATGGAGAAAATCACTGACTGGCGTTCAACGGTGTCTCCGTTCTAATCTTCCCCCTGTGCATCAACAGTCACCGCCGGAAGCGTTAACTCGTCCATTTTACTCGACACATTAAAAAGGCAGCTAGGGACTCATCTAATCGCGGAATCCTTTATAAGTCGTCTGTGTGTGTGTGTGTTTTGTTTCTGTCCCCCACGTCGAGCTCACCATGTTGCCATGGGTCAGAGCGGTGCGTGGGGCCGTCTGCGTGCTCCCAGAGCCGGGACGGCAGGCGCTACGGGTTGGAGTAGACAGTAATCTGCCTCCGAATCTAGGTCACTGCCCGGGATCTTTGAAGCTGCAGCTGTCCATAGGGGACAGGCGTTGGGGTAGGGCGCGCAGCGCAGTCATGACTGCTGAGCCCCTGCTTATCAGATACATTGAACTACTCAGAAGCATTGGGTTATCGTCTACGCATCTCACTGTACACGCCTTACCCTAAGGCTGATTTCTGTCAGATATGTCTAAGCAAAACTGCCTTCATTTTAGATTTTACCTCACAACCAAGCAACGTCACATTTCTAGTGAAGTTCGTATTTCTAATGTCTGTTGTGTTCCACCTTTATTTTCCCATTCTCGGTAGAGCTAAAAACCTTAGGCGTCAACATGCTGCATCTGTATTAAGTGCCCGTCTCGTATTTTAAACTTTATCCCAATGGATCAGTCTTCGAATAAATGCAAGTGAAGCAAACGTTTTATGCAAACAACAATTATGCTGTAGATGTATACTAATTCACACAGGTTGATCAGGACATTTCAAGTTAGCGAAGCGTTCCATGACCATATAATGTCACAGGTCCGAACAGACTTTACAAGATCATGGAACTCTATGAAATAATTTTATTCCTTATTATTTATGATATGTCAAATACTTTTTTATCAATTAGAAAGATACATAAAACAATAAAGATGCACACGCTATCATTACATAAACTACATGCAGTAGAGTTTCTGCACATCTTCCAATATAACCAGGGCCACTGGAATTATGCGATTGCGCGGCCATGGCGATTTTCGCATAGTTATAGATTTGCCGCATTTGCAACTTAATCCATCATCTGACGCATAATCTGCAGATTTCAACAACAAAAATTTGTTTCTAGCTCAAACGGTTCAAAAGTTATTAAAAATGCAGCGACATGTGGAAGGCCCTGTGTAAAGGTTGTCTGGTCACCTTTCTGTTGCTTATTCTATATTTGGGTGTTAAACTGGTACTAACGAAGTGCAACCAATGCCCAGACAGTGTTACCAAGGTAAAAAACAATGAAATAATGAAGTAGTATTATTACAAAATGTGCCACATTATGCCCCATAATTTGCCTTTTCTTGCCACCTGATTTACTCAACCCTGCTACATAATTTGGCCCTCTCCAGCTGCATAATTCCAGTGGCCCTGACTATAACCAGTCATAAAGGAGAAGAGTATTCAGCTACATAGAAAAAAAGCACACTTGGGAAGTGAAAATATAACTTTTTTGAGCACATTGTTCTAATGTAATTATATCGTCGATCACTTGCAATTTAAGTTTTAAGTGCTCACGTTTTCACCAAAATGCCAAATGGTGGACTGGCATCAATTGGCTTAAACGCAAACAAATGATTTCGAAAAAAAAGAAACAGGGCGGCCTGGGTAATGCACTGAAGTTTTGTAGGGGGACCTTCTTCACACAGGACACTGTCACTGTTGAGCATTGTCTCAATGTGACTAAATTGTTTTCTTTCTTTGAGCATATCATTTGTTTCCATTGAGATTCATTTTGATTATCTTACCAAAAGGTGGAAAACACAGCATCACAGACAGACACTGCCAGATTGTCCTCTCTATTTCAGTAAGCGAAAGACAATGCGCAACAGATCTGTTTGCCAGTGATACCCTGGAGGCTTTTGTGACTTCACTACCCATATGTAATTACTTATTACAGGTGACTAGTGCAAGCAAACAAAAGGCAGGCCTTCAGATGAATATTACAATAATGTACCCCCAGCTGCACATTATAAGGATATTGCAAGTCATCGAAGAGTGAAGAGTTCCTGACCGGATAGAGAAATACAAGCTCCGCTATTCGTTCTAATTCTGCCGCAAGCTTGAGAGATGAGGTTGGCAGCAGGAAGTGTATTGAACAGAAATACACACAAACCTCCCATTTTATCCAAGTGAGATAACAGAATGAGTTGATCTAAGAAGAGTGACTGGTAGCTCCCACCTGCAGCAAATGTCATGGTCCGCTAATAGTTCTCCGGCATGTGGATGGGTGGTAAAGCTGGTTTTGGTCTTTTCAGCACCTCATACCATTTTCCCGCTGTCACCACTTACCATAATCACACATCAGAGGGCTGGGGGGTGGGAGTAAGAAGTGATACGTTTGGGACTGTTTCTATTCATTGTACTTCCTGCCCTCGACTAAAATACATCAGATCTTTTGTAGGGTAGGATGTGAGGTGCCAGGAAGGGTGGTAGTGGCAAAACAGCCATTGTCACCCAACATCCTGCTTTCACTCTCACCTCAAGAAGGAATCAGAGCAAGGCGATATAAAGGAAGTAGGTTGGATCAGTTTTCACCCCTCCTATCTCCAGATTTCAGTGGAGGACAGCGCAGGAAAGATGCATTGTCAAAGCAAAAGGTCTCGCCTTTTACATGCAATTACAGAGCTATTGTCTTTGCCAACTCTTATAAATTTTGCCATACATCATAACTGTTCCAAGGTGCCTGTCCAATTTTCCAAGATTGCTATCATGTATGAACATGCATGCATGTGCACAAGCAATCTGGGAATGTTTGATTTTCTTTAAATTTAAATTATGACAGAAATCATTAGATGATGTCACCCCATGCTTGTGCATGCATGACCATGTGTTTTTATTGGAGTTCATTTGTTTCAAAAGTTTGTTTATTTGCTATTACAAGATGGTGAATGGCCAGTTTGCTACTGTAAATTAAAAGCGAACTGTGTGTAGGGTGCACATGCAAATGGGGACAACCGAGTAGCCCAGTAGCGATGTGTTCTGGCCCTCTCAGTAGTAGCAGCAAACACTGATTGCCACTGACAGCAAAAAGAACTGCTGGGTGTCTAGGAAAAGAATCAAAAGATTTAGTGATAACATAAACCCAGGAAATCTCCTTTGAAATATGTCTGAACAAGCATTGGTGGCAAAGCCTATAGGTCTCACCTTTTAGCTGCGTTGTACAGCAGTGTGACTTCTAATCAGCATTCCTAAAAGTTAGTAGTATGGTGTAGAGCAGAGTGACATAGAAGAGAAAGGCATAGAAGAAAGTGCAGTTGGGTGACATAGAGTCGAGTGTTGTGAAGTGGCATAGAGTAGAGTAGCATAGAGTTGAGGGCAGTGGCGTTCAGTAGAGTGGCATCGAGTGAAGTGGCATAGAGTGGAGTGGCATAGGGTAAAGAGGCATAGAGTGGAGTGGCATACACAGAGTAGAGTGCCTTAGAGTGGAGTGGAATAGAGGCGAGTGGCTTAGAGGAGAATGGCATACAGTAGAGAGGCGTAGAGTAGAGTGACTTAGAGTGGAGTGGCATAGAGTAGAGTGGTATAGAGTAGAGTGACATAGAGTGGGATGACATAGAGTAGAGTGGCGTAGAGTAGAATGGTGGAGACTGGAATGGAGTAGCGTGGAGTAGAGTGGCATACAGTGGAGTGGCATAGATTGGAGTGGCGTAGAGTGGAGTGATGTTGCGTAGAGTGGAGTGACATAGAGAAGAGCAGCACCAACTGGCATAGAGCAGAGTAGCATAGAGTAGAGTGGAGTGGTGTAGAGCGCCATAGAGTGGCCATTTGTAGATTGGAGTGGACTGGCGTGGACTGGCATAGAGTGGTGTGGCATAGAGGGTAGTAAAGTGGAATGGCATAGAGTGGGGTGGCATAGATTGGTATAGAGTGGAGTGGCATAGAGCGGAATGGCGTAGAGTAGAGTGGCATAGAGTGGGGAGGAGTGGTGAAGAGTGGCATGGAGTAAAGTGGAGCAGCACAGAGTGGCATAGAGTGGAGTGGTATAAAGTAGAGTGGAGTGGTGTGAAGTAGAGTAGGGTAGGAGAGGCATAGAGCAGAGTGGAGTAGCATAGAGCAGAGTGGGGTGATGTTGAGTAATGTGGAATAGAATGGAGTGGCGTACAGTGGCGTAAAGTAGAGTGGAGTGGCTTAGAGTAGAGTGGAGTGATGTAGAGTGGAGTGAAGTGGCATAGAGTGAAGTAGCATAGAGTAGAGTGGTGTAGAGTAGTACAGTTGTGGGTGTAAGCAATGAAAGTGCCTATAGAGAACACAGATAGGTTGAAAGTAACAAAAATAAGAAGATGTATGCCTGTGATAAAAGTAGGAAAGCACATTGCAGGTCCAAGAATAATACCGAAATGCTTATAAAATAAAAAAAATTCATGCATTGGAAAAAGGCTAGGAAGTACAAAGGCGAGGGAAAACAGATACTTGGTCCATGCTCGCAGAAGGAGCTAACACAAACAAGCATTGGCATAGCCAATAGGTCTCGCCTTTGGGGCCTTATAAGTGTTTAGCCAGAGCTATTGACTTTGCCAATGTCTTCAAGCTGTGCTGTAGAGAAGTGTGGCTGCTGTGCAGCATGCTGAAAAGTTATAATAAAAAAGTGTCAGAAGCATTTTTGTTACTTTATATATGACCAAGAAGGCATTATGTAAAACTGAACGACCATATTAAAAAAGTATTTACAATAAAAAATGTCCTCAGTTTTCTTTTGATCTTGCAATGCTGGCAACTTGTTTCTGCCTATTGCAATGGTTGTTTGTTAAAGCTTTTTTTTTTGAGGGGGCATAAACAATCGGAGGGTGAAGGTTGGGAACTAGTACCTGTATTATAACACTAGCAGCAGCCAGACGCTAGGGGAGAATCAACAGATGCCAGATTCCGAGAGCAGGCTGAGGTGGTGCTGAGGTGGTAGTGGTGGTGGTGGTGACTGTTGCGGAGACGATGCTGAGGTGATGCTGAATGATACTCAGGTCTTGCTGAGTGATACTGCTGTGGTACTGAGTGATACTGCTGTGGTGCTGAGTGATGCTGTGGTGGTGCTGAGTGATATTGTCTTGGCGCTGAGTGATGCTGTGGTGGCCCTGAGTGATGCTGTGGTGGCGCTGAATGATGCTGTGGTGGCGCTGAGTGATGCTGTTGTGGCGCTGAGTGATGCTGTGGTCGTGCTGAGTGATGCTGTGGTGATGCTGAGCGATGCTGTGGTGGTGCTGAGCGATGCTGTGGTGGTGCTGAGTCATCCTGTGGTGGTGCTGAGTGATCCTGTGGTGGCGCTGAGTGATGCTGTGGTGGTGCTGAGTGATGCTGTGGTGGTGCTGAGCGATGCTGTGGTGGTGCTGAGCGATGCTGTGGTGGTGCTGAGCGATGCTGTGGTGGTGCTGAGCGA
Source organism: Calotriton arnoldi (assembly GCA_963921515.1). NCBI lineage: Eukaryota > Metazoa > Chordata > Amphibia > Caudata > Salamandridae > Calotriton > Calotriton arnoldi. The sequence continues at coordinate 866,991 of CAWUFW010007604.1, read as the reverse complement.
TGCTGTGGTGGCGCTGAGTGATGCTGTGGTGGCGCTGAGTGATGCTGTGGTGGCGCTGAGCGATGCTGTGGTGGCGCTGAGCGATGTTGTGGTGGCGCTGAGCGATGCTGTGGTGGTGCTGAGCGATGCTGTGGTGGTGCTGAGTCATCCTGTGGTGGTGCTGAGTCATCCTGTGGTGGTGCTGAGTGATGCAGTGTTGGCCCTGAGTGATGATGTGGTGTCGCTGAGTGAAGCTATGGTGGTGCTGAGTGATGCTGTGGTGGCGCGGAGTGATGTTGTGGTGCTGCTGAGTAATGCTGTGGTGGCGCTGAGTGATGCTGTTGTGGCGCTAAGTGATGCTGTGGTTGTGCTGAGTAATGCTGTGGTTACACTGAGTGATGCTGTGGTTGCACTGAGTGATGCTGTGATGGCGTTGAGTGATGCTGTGATGGCGTTGAGAGATGTTGTGTTGGTGCTGAGTGATGCTGTGCTGGCTCTGATTGATGCTGTGCTGGCTCTGATTGATGCTGTGGTTGCGCTGAGTGATGCTGTGGTGATGCTGAGTGATGCTGAGGTGTTGCCGAGTGAGAGATAGAGTGAAGATATAATGCCCAATTAGAGAGGGTGGTGAGAGAGAAAGAGAGAGAAAGGGTGTACATAGAATAAAGAGTGGAGCGGGATAGAGAGAGAGAAAGAAGGGGAGAGAGAGTGAATGAAGGAGTTTGAAAGAGAAACAGATAAAGGGGTGAGAGAGAATGAAAGGCTAAAAAAGATAGAGAGGGGAGAGTTAATTAAGTAGAGAGAGAATTAGAGAGGGGAGAGAGAGAGAAGGAGAGAGACAATAAGAGTGGGGGGTGTGGAGTTTAAATAGAGTGAAGAAGTGACGCGGAAAAAGTAACCTTAAATATAGCTTTGTGCTTTGCGCGAATAAATATAAAAAAAAAAAACAGAGTGAGACAAAAATACTGGTAATTAGGCTGTGACTCCCAATATAAAACAAATAGCGATATAAGGTGAAATCAACCCACCGAAGCAATATTTCTAACTAGACAAAAAAAAGCTTGCATTTCAATGCTAATTGCTGTTGTTTTTCATGTGACTGTAGTCCAGGGCCGTCAGTTGGTAATGTGAGCTGCTGCTGCGATTGAAACATCAGAGTCCAGAGAGTTAATGAGCCATGACGAGGAAATGAGGAAGAGATAGGAAACCCAGATGCCAGCTGCGCGCGTGCACGCCATCGTGAACGCAAGCTGGTCGCCAGCCGAAAGCCAGTGGGTTTGCACTTCCAAAACCCGCTTACTAAAACTCTCGGCCAGACCAGCGCAAGCGCTGGTGCAGGCCGAGACCTAAAAAGGATGGGAAGCCTATAGGAGCTAAGCAATCGAAAGATTGCAAATGAGAGTGACAACAAAAACAACCAATGGTATGGTGTGGGCATGTTGTAAGTCCATTGAATTGCACACGCGGAGTAGGCGAGACCTAAAAACCAGCATTAGCAAAATTCATAGGTTTTGTTTTTGAGAGATGCTGGCTCTGCCGTTGGCATTTGTTCATGCTGTACAGCATCAACAAAAATGCAGATGCTGTACAGCATAAGCAAAAGGAAAAAAAAAGCATTACAATGTACCCACTGCCAGCTGCGTCATTTTGTAGGCTCGTGCACGCATAATGACGCATGTGCATGAAGCAGATGCAATTTTGTTCATTTACCAATCCAAAATGGATCAATTAATAAAAAAAATATGAAAATGTGTGAAAAGTATGTAAATGTATGAAAAGTAGCGTAAAACACTTGTATTTGCAAATCAGAAGAGCCAGCAGCAGTATGCTGCCTGCTCTCCATAAAAAATGTAAAATAAAAGAAATAGGACTGTAAGCAGTGGAGGAGGGGGGTCATCATGGTAGGTTGAGTGATGGAAGGAAAAAAAAAACATTGGAGGGAGCAAAAAGGGTGTATGAGGAGATTCACAGAAGTGATAGAACAACACAGGGTTAAAGGAGACACACACGGATGAGACCAAGACATAGCAAGGGGAGACAGAAGCACAGGCTGTTTTGCACCCAAGTCAATTTGGTCGTGGGTACTTGTTTTGCCCTGCTACGTATGTTGCAAAAGTTCCTGTATCTTTTGTCCTTTATCGCTAGACAACAAGTGATCGAAGCCCTCATCAGATCATGGTTGGACTATGGGACCGAACTTTAGATGGGCCTACCAAACTACCTAATTGATAAGATGCAGCTGGTCCAGAACGCAGCGGCTCAAACAATATTCGGGCTACCCCGTAATTCCCATGCAGCACGACTTCTTCATAGCCTTTACTGGCTCCCGGTGAGAAAAAGGAACATCTTTAAGATATTGCTCTGTACCCAGAAAGCTCTACCACGGAAATGGCCCGGGCTATCTACAAGCTACAATTAAGTTCTATACTCCCCAGAGAAACCTTTGCTCTGCAAATCTTTGTCTTGCCAAAGTTCCGCAGGTTAGGAAGGCAAGGTCAGGGAGCAGATCTTTCTCTCTCCTGGGCCCATCTCTGTGGAATAAACTTCCACTGACAATCAGATGCATCAAGGCTACACCTGTGTTTCGAGAAAAGCTCAAGACCTGGCTCTTCTCTAGTCCCTAAGTCCTTTCTTCCTATTTCCTCGGTTGACCCTTCCTTCTGCATTAGCGCCAGGACACTCCTTGGAGTAACAGTTGCACTCTAGAAATAATCTACAGAGACATAGGCAAAAGAGAGCAGTGTGGAGCATTGGGGAAAGCACAGTTGAAAAAGAGCAATAGGCATGCAAGGGAGAAAAGTCCCTGAAGTGGATAACTAGAAAGCACTTACACTCTTATGCACAGCTTAAGCAAAAAGGAACAAGGATTGGCAAAACAAATAGGTCTTGGCTTTGGGACATATTGCCTTTGCCAAAGTCTTTTAAACATGCTGTACAGCATCAGCAAGATGCTGTGCAGCATGGCCTAAAAGGAGTGGATGATTGGGAAGGGGAAGCAAGGGGCAGCACACAGGTGGGAGGGAACAGCAACAGGAAACTGGCAGGTTAGAGGGGGCAGCAACAGGGAGCAGGTGGGTTTGAAGGGACAGCAACACTCAAAGGAGCAGCACACTAATGTAGCACATGCGGACTGAAGCACATGATGAACACAACACAGAGGGGCCAGGGGAAGCACATGAGGAGAGAGTAATGCAGAGCGTGACAAAGGAGGAAAGAAAAGTAAATGAGGAAGACAGCTGGAAACACACGCACGCTCATTCATTGTTTAATAAAAAACTAAAATGTAGTTTCCGAAAAGTAAGCATTGGAATGACACTATTAAAGATGCTATGCTCTAGGGGAGAGACAAACACAGAAAAGGAAGGCAATCCCACACAAGGTAATCACTGAAAAGCAAGTTAATGAGAGTAACAATAAAGCCAAACAATGGTAATCAATGGGTAAGCATTAAGTACACTATAAGTTCATAACAGGTTTTTCAAACCAGACAGCTTGCATTCTACCTAAAAAAGAGTTCCATAAAAGTGAGCAGTTTGCAGGGCATAAGTAAAGAAGCTATGCTTTAGGAGAGGGACAAACACAGGATGGACGAGGCAAACCATTGACTAAGAAGCAAGCAAATGAGGGTGACAATAAGGCTGACGATGAACAGCAATGGCCTTACTTTAAGCCCACTGTAAGTTCTTGGTAAACTGACAATAGGTCATACCTAACTATGCAGATACATAAAAATTACATGGCCAAATATGAATACTGGGCCAGATGTACAACCCTTTTTTGCGGCCGCAAACGGGAGATCGACCCATTTGCGACCGCAAAAAAGGTTCCAGGCACGTACAAATGCTATTTTGCGAGTCACTGACTCGCAAAATAGCATTTTCAACTCTCGCTATTAGGAATGGGCGTCCCTTCCTAATAGCGAGGCACCATGCCATGTACTATTTTTTTGCGACCGCATTTGCGGTTGCAAAACACTCGCAGTTTACCACCTACTTCAAGTAGGTGGTAAACCACTCGCAAACAGGAAGGGGTCCCTAGGGGACCCCTTCCCCTTTGTGGGTGTGTGGGTAAATATTTTTTAAGTGCAGGCACTGGTCCCAGGGACCACTGCCTGCCCTTAAAAAATGAAACTGAAAAGTTTCATTTTAGTTTTTTAAATGCATCCCGTTTTCCTTTAAGGAAAACGGGCTGCATTTAAAAAAAAGACCTGCTTTATTTAAAAAGCAGTCCCAGACATGATGGTCTGCTGACCCCAGCAGGCCACCATCCCTGGGAGTGCTAGCCATTCCCAATGGGGTCGCAAATTGCGCGTGCCTCATGAATATTGATGAGGCATGCAATTTGCGACCCCATTGGGGATCGCAAACAGTGTCATAGACACTGTTGTACATTGCATTTTGCGAATCGCAAAGCGACGCAATTTGCGAGTCGCAAAATACAATCGTCGTACATCTGGCCCACTGTTGCTGCGATTGCATAACACAAAGTATACTGCTTAAAATAGCTTATTGACGTGATTGCTCAGATATGGTATGAGCAAAAAGGACAATTAAGCAGGCACAAAACTATAGCAATAGCAAGATCTGAACCTATGACCTTCGGTCCGAGATTCAGTGACTTTATTATGACACTAGTGATGCACCTTTTGTTGCATCCACTGGCTTCCTATGTTCCCTTTTCACTGCCACTGTCCGGTAGCCAGAAAGTCAAGGGCTTAACAATCATTAAAGCTGCAGGTGATGTAGCATTTCATTTACCAAGTCTGCATTATTTAATTTGAGTGATGTAACTGAAGGAATATGCAAATCTTCCCTCATCTAGATTAGTAATTTTTTATAGGCACTTCTGTAATAAATTTAATCGTTAAAGATTGGTGATACAACAATTTGGTTTAATCTTTCTGAACAAACGATCAACAGATTTGGATCATGCAAACAATTTTGTCTGCTTTTTTAAAATCTCTCAATGCTGAAACATGTTAGAAGTATTTCATTTCATGAAAAAATTATGTTTTTGGCTGCCACTGTCCGGTAGCCGGTAAGAATTTATTCATTTACTTGATTGTTTTAGATTTTTTCATTTTACAGCTCAGAATTTTGGTTCAGTAAGATAGTTATCATTTTTTTTGGGCCATCATCTAGAATACCTTTGGAATGCTAGATTCGTAATGCATCACATTTCTAAGAATAACAAATTAAAATGCATTTTATCTAATGGCAATCTCAATGTGCGAGCAAGTCGGGAGACATGGTGTGCAGACATGGCTAGGGAAGGAATTTGGAGCGAATGCAATCTTTGGGATATTTAACATTGTTTTCAGTAAATTGTTTTAAGATTAGTTGGATACGAATAAACGTATATGTTCACTGGTGGCTATTCCATTTCCATACGGTTGCAAGCAGTGCATAAAACTTCTAAAATTCATATATCACGGTGCAATAAAACATTTGCATTTGCCTTTTCTGAAAACCTAGCAAGTGTGTAATATCCTGGCATATCAGTCCTCACTACACTTCGAACAGGCACCGCACTGTGCATTCACATATTGATACAATATCATAGGTGCAGTAGATATATAGGTATATAGATGATTGTACATACTGTATTAGGCAAGTGTTCTATCCTTGATGACAATAATAACTTGTTTTTCTATAGCACTTCATACCACACTCCTGCTGTATTCTTAGCAGTGTAAATAACATCTATTTCTCAATTCATAATATCCAATTTACAGACCTAGGAAGGATGGAACGCTGAGTAGGCGTTGGAACTTGTGACATTCAGATAACCAGATTTGTCGTTGGTGAGCGTACAACTAAATGACCTATACTGCCAGCTTCCTGCTGATATAGGTGAACTAATAAAAAAAGACCCTCTCAATTAATTAAGGTTATAATGGACCTTTACATTTGAAATTGACTAAGGGGTCCACCCAGTCTACTAAACAATGCGCTACTTAATTTGGCATTTAGAGTCTGATTGCATGTAGTGTAAAATGTTCGAAATTATAATCCACTGGATACTACCCACACCAATCTCATTCAAACACCTATATTTATGAGGCACATTCAAGTTAGATAACCTCACTAGTCAATAATCAAATGTCATGAGAATGACCAAAGATGAAGTCTTAGAATTGAAATGAGCTTTGAAATGACTCCGAAGCTAAGTAGGTTACTTTTTGTAGTGCATAGGTGTTGGGACAAAAAATTTCCTTGCTTGGGAAACTGACACACATCCCTGTCCTAAATAACATTACTTTATGTGCAACCAGTATCCTGATTTTCTCTTGGCCCCAACACTCATGAAATTTTACATGCATTCTGAGACCGAGGTCTGGAATTGATCACTAGATCCAGTTCTTGGCTTTGAGGCCAACAGCGATTCTTCCAAAAGCACACTCTCCTACCTGTGTCATTTGGGACATATACTGTGGTGGGAGCAGCACGCAGTTGTTGAATCCATACTATTGGACAAGCCTTTTTACCTGCTCAAAGTGTGAACGCAATGCCTACAGGTCCACTTGTTTTAAGTTCCACTTACATTTAATGGACAGACTCTTTGCTGACATCTGTCTATGTGGAATGTGAAAATATGTTTGGTGAATAGTTGGAGGATTCCATAATTCCATAATGGTGGCAAAAAAAGGCCACCATGGAGGGACCAGAACCATAAAGTGCGAGCAGGTGCACTTTTTTGTATACTATCGTATAGAAGAAGGGAGAGATTCCACGAGTGAGACGCCGTTTCCAAATCCAATTGCTAACAGTTAGATATATCTACAAGGACACTATTCGTGATTTTGGGGCATACTGCGAATTATCAAATCTAGCGTTCACTTCTACGGGAACGTCCGTTCTTGATATATCAGTGCCATTAGGCCACGGTTGTCAATTAGTTTCCACTGGATAGAAGCCTGACTATCGGCTCAATCGATCCATCAAATCTGAAAGCAATCTTGTCATATAAATCAACATTCTCCTTTGTTTACCGATAAAAGATCAAGATCCACTGGAAAGGTCACTTTCCTAATTACAGGACAAGAGTTTTTCAATTTGCTTTAGCCCACGTTGCACGGTTTCATCGACATACCCTGACCTCTACCCTATTGCTGCTAGTAGGAATCCTCCAACTATCGTTTTGTTCACAATCATACAGCGAAATTTTTTTTGGGGACGGAACCCTGATGAAGGCAATGCCGAAACGCGCGTAGCACAACAACATACCGCCAGTTCCTGTTCATTGTGTTCATCTGTCATTACACTGTTATATTGTGATCTTGAATGCCATTACTGAATTGTCTTTTTTGATTACCTAGGCCCTTATGACCTTAATGCAGTGTATTGTGACATTATTAATTTGATAAACACTACACTGAATGATTGAGATCCTGCTTTGTGTTAAAAAAAATGGAATATAAATATAAAATATAAATAGATCAATTTGATTGACAAATATGTGAAATGAAATACTTGAATATTTTCTCTCTTGATATACAACTTAATTATATAAAAAAATAAATATATATTTTGAATATAAATTTTGAGACTTATTGTTAATGTTTTAATTGAATTGAAAGTGTCATGCCCGCCTAAGTTGTTATTCACCTTGCCCAGGTGTCTTTTTACTTGTTACAGGACACCAACAACTCCAGCAGAAAGCAAGGGCCCCCTTTTCTGAAGTACCAGCCCAGGTCAACCCCTGCTACTAGTCCGGTACAAGGCCCACAGTGTTTCCACTGCGCTGAGTGTGGACGCATAGCCCGACACTGTCCTGCACGCAACCCTCCACAGGAGCCCATGGAAGTAGGGTATACCAGAGGGAGGGTGTTGTTTGCAGGGTATAAAAAAGATATATGTTAATGGGAAACCCGTTATAGCACTACTAGACACCGGATGTCACCATGCGGTCATCAGTAGAGAACTCATACCAGGTTCCCAGGTCTTAGAAGGAGAATACCTACTAGTCACGAGTGTGCATGGGGAACGGAAGATGCATCCTCTCACAGAGGTGTTGATCGATGTTGATGGAGAACCCCAATTGAGAAAGGTCGGGGTAGTACACTCTCTCCCCGAAACCGTTCTGTTAGGAACAGATCTTCCCAGATTCCATGAGTACTTGTCATCCCTCAGTTCTCCTTCCCCTTTGGTGGGCTGGTTAGAAAACACTCTGTTCTTTAGGAAAGAAGTAGGTGAGCCCTCCAGCAAAAGAGTGAAAACCCGTAGGGAAAAAAGAGAAGAGTGAGCTCTACAGCATGCCTGGGAAAAAGCACAAGAGGACCCCCCAGAGAAGGTAGGCCCTTATTTCTGTTTAAGAAAAAGACTCTTGTATAGAATAACACGAGACAACAATCACACTAAAGAACAATTGTTGGTCCCCAAAGCCTTCCGTGAATAAGTCTTTTGCCTGGCCAATAGTCAAACTGGGGGTGGGCACATTGTCGTCAGGAAACCCAGGAGAGGAGGAGCGGGAAGAAAGGAACGAGCCGGAGGAGAAAGGAAGGACCGAGACCTGCGAGATACGAGGAGCAGAGATACTGGAGCTGTCGGACATCCCGCTGGAAGAAGAGGAGGACCCAGGAGGCAAGGACCGCTCTCGGAGCAACTCTCTAGAGGCCAGTACTCTAAGAAGGGAAGCAGAGGCTGGGTCTCCCTTCACCACGGCCCTGGAGGGTCGTGGGCACAGGCAAGTGCCCAGTGCACATTTATTTTCACTTGAAGGTTGGTGGGCGGGTTTGCGGGCCACACATTCATAAACACACTGTTGATCCTGCACTTAGGCACCTCCACAGTTAGGGCACCGGTGAAAGGAGCACAACCCCCTCCCCTTTGATAAACCACAAGGACAGTAGCCTGAACCTTTCTTTTCTATTTTCTTTTCCTGTGGTTTACTCCCTCCTGAGGAATACACCCCGATGCTGAAGGGACATTGAGAACAGGAAATAAGAGGAAAGGATATCCTGCCACTTTGTGTTGGACTGCATTGATCCCTGGAACCACCCCGAGGACATTGTGGAAACCCAGCTGCGAACACGAGTATCGAATAAACAAACCTGCACTCAAGTGTCTTATGTGAGAGAGGGCGTGGGGCATACGGTGTGGTCACTTCATCACAGTCTGATCCTTTTGTCTTCCACTTGAGTGGCCTGTCCAGGAAGGCTGATGATAGCTAGGTGCAGAGCTTCACGCTTAATGTGCTCTTGTTATGCTTACTCCTTCTGGCACCCAGCCTCATCTCTACCTGCTGAGGGACCCATCACTTTTCATAAAGACTATGTCTGTATTGCAACCAGAAAATGAAATGTGAAAAAGAACCACACCCAAATGGTGGGTCCACATACTCTGTCTGGAAATCATATGCAGTAAGACCCAAACCTTCCCACTTTGCTCCAGTTTCAAGCTTCTTCACTGACCTAGGACGGGTATATCGAGTACACCTATCATGAGGTAATGCTAATGCTTGAACATCTCATTGACTGACACCTTGCCTAATGAATTTTGGTTAGGCTTTGTTGAGCTTTTTACAAACCGTTTAAGAGAACAGCCTGTCAAAGCATACAGACTGACCTGCGGGCCACAGAACTTAGAAAAGCTGCTCCATTTGACCATAATGAAACTGGACCTGTGCCTAAATCTAAAGCTTCTCTTTGTCTGTATAGTAACTCAGGTAGCATTTGTAGAACACATTCGCTGTAGTACTGTATATTCATTATGTATAGTATTGAATTTTGGTGTGATTAAAACGACTTCTCTTTTTCTAAAAAGTAAAGCATTGGGCTGGATCTTCACTTATCATGTCTATTATTTGACTGTTTGAGTTCTGAGTCTGTACCACCCCCCCCAACTACTAGCTCCCTGAGACGCCTTGGACAGCTTACCGTCTCTACCATGAGAGTCAAGTGTGAAAGGGGCGTGCCTAACCGAGGGTGCAGACCCATAATAGGACACATGCCTGGATATCAGCAGCAAATTGCCAAACTACCATGGTTGAGGCTCAGTAGCCCTTGCTTGGCCTGTGGACCCAAACATGGTTTGGCACTGAGCATTCAGCGAGAAGCAGCAAATCAGCACAGTTCATACATGAGCACCGAGAATTTGTTCAAAGTGGTTGACCTTAGTAGCCTAGAGGTTACTCTCTATTGAGTATAGTGTTTAAGTCAACAGACCCTCACATGTGAATGGGCATCATACAGACATTCTTGAATTCCAGTCATTCCTCTCATAGCCATTGGAATGCAACTAAAACTTGGGAAGATATTACCATTTTTGTTTAAACAAAGATTCAGGCAAACATTTAGATTTTTTGCATTCTGATAATAGCCAACCATTATTTCGATGGACCCAGACAGTTACAATATTTACATGAGATCGTTTGGGATGTTCAATTAATAAAATATATTTTTTAAGAAGGAAAAATAATTGTAAAGTTTGCATTTGGTTTGTTGAAGTACCTTATCCAAAATTGTAAAACAATCTTAGGACCAAAATCGTTAGCAGTAGGAACATCATTTTGCTTATAATATTCTGAGGTGCCAAACAGATCTTTGCATTGGGGTGAAACCAGTAGTCAGCTATCCATTCTTAAATACGCTTGAGACATAAACCTAAAAAGGTGAATTGGTTTTGGACAATGTAAATGTGTTGTTAAATTTGGGTTTCTTCTGCACATTGCTTTAATGACAGGCCATACCATAGAAATGAGGGGGAGTCACATCATAGTCTGCAGCTAGAAGGCAGTGCATCTGTTGAGCTCCTGCCTTCTCAGCAAAATACATCAATTTCGGACCATTTTTACTGGAGCAATCTTGGTTGCAATCTACTAAACAAGGAAAGGAAGCACTTCTTAATAATACATATTCTAATCTAACAGAAAAAAGAGGAAAACCTAGGATTTTCAGCCTCCCAAAGTGGTGCCTCAATTTATAAGGCACAGGAGGGCATAGCTAATCAGTCAGATAGGCTTCACTCTCTTCAGGTTCTAGGAAAGCTATTGAGGCTCTCTCTTATGCTAAAAGGCACATGGTCAATAGCCTGGTTTTGCAGGAAATTGTTATTTACCTCATACTATGGCTTGGGCTCAGTCTTGGGGCTCCGGTACACTTTACTCCAGTTACTCCACCTACAGTTGTTGTGTTGCCATTCTGGCCCATAATGATTTTGGTGTCGGTCTGTCTTATCAAGGGCCTTATAAAGAGTGTAGATTGGTGCATGCAGCAGGCTTTTCCAGGTGGGCACAGGCAACTACTAGTGAACAGTTAAGCCTCTAACAATGACTCTCCAGAGATTTTGTCTACATGGTCTGCCTTGTGCACAGGTACCAGGAATATCATGTGGTTGGGGGGAGAGTGGGAGATTTTTACTTGGTGCTAAATGCTTCCCTTAATAGAACTGGAGTTCCTCCGCATCTTTATCCCAGGGAGGTGATTTATCTTTACAACCTTATATGTTTTGCTGACTAGGTGGATGCATGGCTTCACTTGAATCCTAGTAGTATTAGTTCTGCATTCTTCTCTCGGGTGCATGATATGACTTTATTCTACTGGGGACTGCAATGGTGAGGTTCCTTTCATCGCTGATTTAGTACTATTTACTATGTGCTTGTTGCTTCATATCAGGGATCAACTCTCCTAGTTCTGAGAAGCAGCAGACTTTGAAGCAAAATTTATGCACCACAGTGTGTATAGTATTAATGGGTAATGAGCTCCTTGGTCCATTATTTGCTAAGATGGTGCATAGTGAGAGGGGGCAGGATGAGGCTTTAAAATAATTGATGATAATGAACCCTGTTGCTGTGATGCAAAGGGTATTGTGGATGCCTTTTGGTGCTTCTACACCTTGTTAAATTTCTCTAAGCTTTGCAAAAATGTCAAAGACATCAGGACACACCAAGTTGCCAAAGGCTGGATTGAGGTAGATCAATGTGAAAGTACTGTTGCTCAGACCACATCTCAGGTGGTAAAGGCTGCCATACCACAATTGGCAAGAAGTAAGTCCCGAGACAAAGATGGAATTGCCATTGAACTATTGAAGAAATACTCTGATATCTGACTTCCTTACTGCCTCTGGATTTAACTGGAATTTTGGTCAGGTGCTACCTTCATCGAGGTTGACAATGAACACACTGTTGCTGAAACCTGGGAAATGGATTTACCAGTGTGCATCCTTCCGGCCTATTTCACTGGCAACACTGACATCAAGAAACTGACTAAGATTTTGTTATGTTGGCTAAGTCCCTATATTATCTGGTAGTCATCTGGACCAGGCAGGCTTCATTCCAGTGAGTACCATGCAGAACAATCTGAGACTTTTCTTTTCAACATAATATTGATCCATCACTCTCTACAATTGTTTTGACACTCAATGTTGAAAAGGCAGTTAAATCAGTAGAGCGCCCTTTCCTATATGAGGCCTTGCTTAGAATTGAGGTGGGCAATTAATTTATCCCACTTGGTCAGTTATTAAATTCACTCCTCACTGCTAAAGTGGAATTTACAGGATGCTGCGGCAAGGCCCTGCAACCAACCCCCCCGCAGGCAGCCAACCCCATGCCACACACGGCCTTTGGCCATCCATGGCAGGGGATTGAGCCTTTGGTGACATGGAGTAGGGTTGATCTTTGGGCCTGAAAACCCCATCCCCCTGGCCAATACATATATATTATGGGGAGGGGAAGTGAAGCACCCCTTGCCAACCCTTAATAGGCCCCAAGGACTCCATCCCTCGAGGCAAATTTCAACCAGAAATGGAAGGGGGCTGCACACCCTCCCCCCTGAACCTTATCAGACCGCGGAGACCCAAAGCCCCAGGGCCAAAGCCCAAAAAAAGGGGAGGGGGGCCACCCAGCTTCACTACTCGAGCCTTATTAGGCCCCAGGAACCCCATCCCCTGGAGCCAAATACAATTAAACAGGGGAGGAGGGCATGCTGCACCCCTTCCCAAGCTTTCTCGGGTCCCGGGGACCCCACCCCCAGGTGCCAAATCTAATAAAAAAGGGGAGGGGCCACACGGCCCCCCTCCCTGAGCCTTAATAGGCCCCGGGGACGCCATTCCCTGGGCCCGAGCTATTAGCAAAGGGAGGGGTGCCCGCCCCCACTCTTTGAACCTAATTAGGGCACGGGGAACCCATTCTCCAGGGCCAAAATATAAATAAAAGGAGAGGGGCGTGGCTGCCTCCCAAAGCCTTCTTGAGCCCCAGAAACCCCATCCCCTGGGGCAAAAATATAAATAAAAACGGGAGGAGAGCTATGCAGCCTCCTCCCTGAGCTTTTATAAGCCAGGTGAACCCCATTACATGGGGCCATAGCTTTTTTAAAAGGGGAGTGGGAGGCAGGCCAGCCTCTATCTCCGAGAATATTTTCCCTGGGGAAACCAACCCCCAGCGCCATATTTTATTTCTTTATTTAAGCTGCTTCCTGCAGGCAGGAGCAATCTGTTGATCTGGTTCCCCACCCACATCAGTGTAGGCAGGGTAACATATCTCAAACCTGCTCCCAACGGCAGGAGCATTTCTAAAGATTTCCCCCTCCCCCACTGGGAGCAGACTTCATGTTTGCTCCAGTTTGGTGGGAGATTAAAAAAAGCTTGCGCCAGGTGGGGGTAAGCACAAGTTTCCTTGCCGACACCAGTGCGAGCAGGGAAACCACTGTGTCCCGAGGGTGGACTTCCTGGAACATGGTCAGTGAACCAGCCCCAGTGGATGGCATCCCCGGAGCCTTTAAAGGCTCAGGTAGCAGGGGGCAGTGTCTCCCTTTGAATATATACAAGGGCCCTGGAGGTTGAGGTCCCCAGGGCATTTTTAAGGCTTGGAGATGGGTCGGGCACGCAGCCTCTCCCTTTTTTAAATACATTGGGCCCAAGGTATAAAGTTAAGGGAGGGGGTCCTCGCATCCCGTAATTAATAAAATTTGCCCCAGGAGATGGGGTCCCCAGGGCCGAAAGCTGCTCGGGAAGAGGAGCCACACACCCCTCCCCTTAATAAATGCTTCAGGCTATGGTTAATGGGGTCACCGGGGATAAAAACAGCTTGGGGGTCACACGCCCCCTCCCCTTTATCAAAATAGCAGCCCCGGGGGATGGGGTCCCCATGGACTGATTAGCTTAAGAGAGATGGGTCATGCACCTCACTGCTAAAAAACACAATGCATCTCTTCCCCCGGGCCCTGGTGCTCCCCAGGGTGTTTTAAAAAGAAACACGGGAGCCCACGCTTCTTTTTAAAAGAAAATATTGCTGCAGATTCACATATTAAAAAAAACATTTTTGGCCAGGTAGGGTCCCCCTAGTACCACACCACCAGGCCTAGGGGGTCAGGGAATCCCTACCCTGCCCCGTTATGCCTTTTTAAAAAAAAAAATTTTAACGACTTTGGAATAAGTCCTGAATACTAAGATGACTGACACCACTTCCTGGTTGAGATGGTGGCAGCCAATCAGATGTCAGTTTGAGATTTGTCGGCTCCACGGATACTCCACGGTGTGATATCTGCAATTTATTTTAAGCTTAATTTCTACAAAACTACTGATCGGATTTACACCAAATCAAAAAAGCACTTTTTCTGGACTAAGGTCTAGCTTTCTGCCAAATTTGGTGGAAATCGTTCTACGGTCTGGGCTATAGCTCTGTCTAAATTTCCTATGGGAAAAGCATGTTTTGTGACCCCCCCCCCTTTTTTCTTGGCCCTCGCTGAATGGATCACCCTGACATTTTCCATGATCAAACTAGTCAAAAAGTAGTATTTTTTTGGAAAGTTTATTGGAGATTTGTCAAACAGGGCCAAAGTTATTAGCAACACAAAAAATGCATTGCCAATGGATACACGATCCTAACTATAACTACCCACAGACACATACACATACATATATGTGTGAGTGTGTGTGTGTGTATTTAGTGTAATATAGTTTGTTTTAGTTTGAATCATGCATTTTTTCTGGTGCTTGACGTTTTGGTTATTGTTGTTATGTTTCATTAGTTGATTTTTGCCATTGCTCTCTTTTGTTTTCGATATTGTTTCAGCTACCTTTTTGTTATCAATATTTGTGTCTCTCCAGGTTAATTATACGGTCACAATACGATTTTTTGGTGATATTTTTGTATGCCAATATTGTTTTTCTGAATATAGGGTCATACAATTATAAATTGCAGTTTTCCAGGTTATTTTAATGTTTCTGAAGAGTCCAGTCGGATCCAATATGTACTCTTGGTTCCTCGCCACACAGTTACCAGGCTGTGTACTATGGTGACTTAGTTAAAGACATCCCTGAGAAGAAGTTCACACCATAAGTGGGAGTTTGATCTTGGATATTAACTAACTGATGATCAATGGGGCACAGTTTTATACAAATTTAGAAGACTTTGCAGAGTCATAAACTATTTAATTTAAGTCTCATTAGCAGCAGTTATACTTCTATATCACTTTAACTCCTCTGAAGCCGATGCTTTCCCCAGAAATGGTTCAGGTGAAGCGGGCCTTAACTGCCAATCACTAGTTACAGACACAAAGCCTTGTGAGCGAGCATTTCAGATTAGTAATCCTGACATTTTGGTGAAGGAAAATATGAAACTCTTGAGGATTTTCTTTGACCAGGGATTCTATTTGGACAGTTAAATAAACAATGTAGTAGGTCCTCCAATTGTCATCTGATGAATTGTAAAAGGGCCAGTGCCTGTTTTCTAATTAAGAATGCTCTACCATCTCCAGAGATATCATAAATTCTGAAAACAATTACAGTAACAAATTGCTGTCTGATGTTTATAAAGCTAATACTGATAGTAGCAAGTGTTGCAAAATAATGTGGTAAGACCAGTCTTTAATTTATCAATGACAGGACATGTTTCATCTTATTGCCAGGAATTGCACTGGTTGAACATAGCTACTAGAATTAAAAATTCAAGGTGTCAATAGCATTGTCCTAGAGAACCTACAACAGTCTTGCACGCCCTATTATTTTATGATGTTGAGATTAATTGGCAAAGATTTGCCAGTTTGGCTTGAATTCTTCTGGAAAAAGGTTCAGATTAGATTATTTCTGGTATTTATAAGAAACCTATAGAATGCTCTGATGGGCTGGCTAAGGCAATTAAGTCAGATTTCCCCTCTTCAGAAAGCATTATAAGCAACTATTTTTTGGGCTAAGCTTTTCATACTGTCCCTACTTACCTTTTGGAATTTTAGTACTATATACCTTCACTTATAATTGTATTTATTGCTTGAATATGTAAGATTTGTGTAGAAGTTGTGAGAGGTCATGATTTTATGATGTAGGCCATTGACCTTAGCCTTACATGAGAAGTGATGCTGAGCCTTCTTGTGTTACTAGTATTTGACCGCAAGCAAGGGAGCTGAGCCGAATATAGGTATTTAGACGGAATGGGTCCCTTGATGAAAGTTTGACTACAGGGCAGCCCACTCATGTCCCCGTGGGAACGTTTGTCCTACTTGCTTTGGGTAATTCCCAACAGCGGCAAGTATATATATATTATCTACTGGCGGTCGCCAGTAGATAGTTATAGTTACAACCTATTATCCATAGGAAATCCGCGACATTCTATTTGAAATAACTCTCTTGCCGGTTGACGTATCTTCGCGAAATTTTCAAACTTTGTGGCCAGCTCCGGTCCGCTCCTACCCTGAAAGTCTCGGGGGATTCGTCAAGCGGGGCCGAGAAAAAGGGGGTCCCAAAACGCGTTTTCCCCATGCAATTTTCCATAGGAAACTTTAGACACGGCTACAGCCCGAACTGCTGAACGGAATTACACCAAATATGGCAAAGAGGTAGTTCTTGGTTCAGAAAGAACCCTTTTTGTTAAATGGTGTAAATCCGTTCAGTAGTTGCTGAGAAAATCAAAAGTAAAAAGATAGTGATATCTAGGGCCGAGTAGGGTCCGCGTACCCTCCCGATCACGAGCTGCATGTTAATTGGCTGTCAGCTGGCTGTCAACATTCCGATTCAGGAAATGTTGGCAGCCATTTTGTCCCTCGGTAGAACCGAGGGACAGAAACAAGTGCGCAAAGCGCACAAAGGGGGCAGGGTAGAAACACCCTGACCCCTAGGTTTGCTCAGGGGTCCCACAAGGACCCGCTGGGCAAAAAAAAAAAAGTGTTTTTAAAAAAATCGTCAGGATGCGCTCAGGGTGCGCGAATCCTGCCGAAAAAAAAAAATCGAAGCGCGGTCTCCCGCGCTCGATGTATTTGCCCCGGGTGGCCCAAGTCCCGGGGGCATGGTGGGGGTTTAATTTTATGTGTGGGGGCCTCAAAGGGCCTCCAAGCCCGGGACCGCCACCCCCGGGGCTTTTTAAAAATGGTGCGGGAGGGCTCTGAGCCCTCCCGCAGCCCGAGGACCACCACCTCCCGGGGCTTTTTTTATTAATTGAACAACCTGTGTGGGGGCTCCAGCCCCCACACGCCCGAGGACCGCCACCTCCCGGGGCACTAACAAATTAAAATGGGGGTCCGTTTTGGACCCCGAAGCCCAGGGACCACCACCTCCCGGGGCTGTGCTGATGTAGGGAGGGGCCGCGCGGCCCCCTCCTGGAGCCCTTGATGGCCCTGGGGACCGCCACCCCCAGGGCCGGCTCCTGCAGTGTCCCGGGGTGCCTACCCCGGGACACTGTAGTTTGCTATGGCAGGACGGGAGCCTCGCGGCTCCCGTCCTGCCATAGCAAACTGCTTTGGATATTGGAAGAGAGAGCAGGGAAACCTGCTCTCTCTTCCAATATCCAAAGCACATTGCTTTTCCACATGGGGAGCAGCATGTCAGCTGCTCCCCATGTGGAACAGCAATGCCGGCTCCCAAGGGACGTGGGGAGCCGGCGGGACTGTGGGGGATTGGGGACCCCCACAGTCCCCAACGGAGAGGGCCAGCCCCGGGGATGGGGTCCCGGGGCAAGTAGTGGCCCAGGAGGGGGGCCACGCGGTCCCCCTCCCCAAAAAATAAAAAAAATAAAATAAAAATAAAATGGAAAGGCCGGCCCCGGGGGATGGGGTCCCCGGGGCCTTAAATGGCCTGAGGAGGGGGGCCACGCAGCCCCCCTCCCAAGAAAATAAAAAAAAGGCCATGCCCCGGGGGATGGGGTCCCCGGGGCCAATACAGGCCCAGGGAAGGGGAGCCACGCGGCCCCCTTCCCGTTTTTTTTTTTTAAATTAAATTTAAAAAGAGGGTAAGGCCCTGGGGGATGGGGTCCCCAGGGCCCAAAAACAGGAAAAAGGAAGGGGGGCCACACAGCCCCTCTTCAGGGGACAAAAAAAAAAAAACGATCGGGCCCGCAGGCCCGCCCCTTCCTTCACCACTCTGCAAACGCGCCCCTGGCGCATTTGCAGACGGGGAACGAATTCCCCTTGAATACTGGGGGTCCCTGGGGGCCAACTAGCCCACCAGGAACCTCCAATATGCGCCAGGGGCTGCGTTGCAGAGACGTGTAGAGAGGCCACACCCCTTTTACACCTCTCTGCAACGCAGCTCTGTGGCGCTTTTGGAGGTATATGGTGGGCTAGTTGGACTCCGGGGACCCTCAGGATTCAAGGGACTTAATCCCCCAGCTTAAAATGCGCCACGGGCGCGTTTGCACAGTGGTGAAGGGAGGGGGCGGGGCTTCAGGTGACATGTGTGCAAACAGGCCCCGTGGCGCGTTTTAAGATGGGGAATTAAATCCCTTCAATCCTGAGGGTCCCTGGGGCCAACTAGCCCAACAGGTACATCCAGAAAGCGCCACAGAGCTGCGTTGCAGAGAGGTGTAAAGGGTGTGGCCTCTCTACACGTCTCTGCAACACAGCCCCTGGCGCATATTGGAGGTTCCTGGTGGGCTAGTTGGCCCCTAGGGACCCTCAGGATTCAAGGGACTTAATCCCCCAACTTAAAACGCGCCACGGGGCGCGTTTGCACAGATGTCACCTCAGGCCCCGCCCCCTCCCTTCACCATTGTGCAAATATTCTTCTAAAATCATCCGAAATACGAATTCCGATTTACTCACCTGTTATCAGGAGAGACCTCAGTGCTGTATCTTTCAGCCCAGTACTGGTCCTGAAAAGTAATTTTAACCGTACTTACCAGTAACTTGAATTTCCTTCCATAGGCTAACATTGACTGGTTTCACTTGGAAATTCTTCTAAGTGTGGAGTTTTGGAACTTTAAAATATTCCTCTAAAATCAGCCGAAATACGAATTCCGATTTACTCACCTGTTATCAGGAGAGACCTCAGTGCTGCATCTTTCAGCCCAGTACTGGTCCTGAAAAGTAATTTTAACCGTACTCTACCGGTAACTTGAATTTCCTTCATAGGCTAACATTGACTGGTTTCACTTGGAAATTCTTCTAAGTGTGGAGTTTTGGAACTTTAAAATATTCCTCTAAAATCAGCCGAAATACGAATTCCGATTTACTCACCTGTTATCAGGAGAGACCTCAGTGCTGCATCTTTCAGCCCAGTACTGATCCTCAAAAGTAATTTTAACCGTACTTACCAGTAACTTGAATTTCCTTCCATAGGATATCATTGCCTGCTTTTTGCTGAAAAAGTTTCTAAGTGTTGATTTTTGAAACATACAAATATTCCTCTAAAATCAGCCGAAATACGAATTCCGATTTACTCACCTGTTATAAGGAGAGACCTCAGTGCTGTATCTTTCAGCCCAGTACTGGTCCTGAAAAGTAATTTTAACCGTACTTACCGGTAACTTGAATTTCCTTCATAGGCTAACATTGACTGGTTTCACTTGGAAATTCTTCTAAGTGTGGAGTTTTGGAACTTTAAAATATTCCTCTAAAATCAGCCGAAATACGAATTCCGATTTACTCACCTGTTATCAGGAGAGACCTCAGTGCTGCATCTTTCAGCCCAGTACTAATCCTGAAAAGTAATTTTAACCGTACTTACCAGTAACTTATATTTTCTTCCATAGGAATCCATTGTATGGTTTTCAGCAAAAAAGTTTCAAAGTGTTGATTTTTACAAACTACAAATATTCCTTAAAAATCACCTGTATGACTTAAACGCATTCTTTCAACTGTTTACAGGAGATGCACCAGTGCTGGATCCAGGATCCAACACTGAGTAAGAAAAAGTAACGATAACAGTTTTTACCTGCTAAGTGAATTTCCTTCCATAGGATAACATTGGTGATTCTATGAGAAAAAGTTTCTAAGTGTCAACTTTTAAAATACAATAATATTCCTTAAAAATCACGACTGTAACCAAAACGCTTTTACTCAACTGTTTACAGGAGATGTACCAGGACTGAATCTAGGATCCAGTCCTGTGGTTAGAAAAGTAATCCATAAAGTAACTAATTGCATTTAACTAGAAATTCACATTGAGCTGAATGTTGCATTGTGTTTGAAAATGTGTTGCCCATTGCAACAACTGTAACTACTGTACTTAAAAGTCTATTGCCTATGTGCAAAGTATTTAAACTAAAGTAATTCATTCTGAGAAAGTATTTTTGTAATGTAATGTATAATGTAATTACAATGTAATTTAAAAAATAAAATCTGTAAAAAAAATTGTTTCTAAAAATGTAGTAAATCAGTATGAAAAAAATTAATATAACAATTAATACATTTAAAAATTGTCATTTACAAAACCTTTGAAATTCACTGAAAAAACCGTAGGTTTCAGGCACGTTATAGTTAGAAATTAGCATTTAAAAAACCTTTGAAATTCACTGAAAAAACCATAGGTTTCAGACACGTTATAGTTACAAATTAGCATTTAAAAACCTTTGAAATTCACTGAAAAAACCATAGGTTTCAGACACGTTATAGTTACAAATTAGCATTTAAAAAACCTTTGAAATTCACTGAAAAACCATAGGTTTTAGGGACAGTTATAGTTACTTGGGCATTGCACTCGTACAAAACCCGTGAAATTCCCCCGTTATAGTTAGTTCAGCTAACTATAACTCGCGCCCCCGCAATGCACTGCTGATGACGTCACATATTACATCACTCATGACATGGTCAGTGACATCACTGATGACATCATTGACGACATCTCAAATGACATCACTGATGACATCATCCACGTGATAATCTGATGCACCTCCTCACACCCTAATATAATCTTTGATACACCCACTCTAAATTACAGACTGCCATTCGCAAAACCATAGACACTCCAACACCAATAACTACATACCCACTCAGTGATTCTTAGGTCTACACACACACATCCACTCACTCACCCGTACAGTCACTCATACTTACGGTCACTCAGTACAGGACTATCATATGCACTCTTACTCCTATATAGACACTCAAACAACGCCACTCATCCATAGAGATACTCAGACACCTAGTCAGTCATGCAAATAATTAAACACACTGCCATTTACTCACCTATACAGTTATACACACACCAGCTCACTTACTCATACAAATAGTAGCACATTGTTACGCTCTTATACAATCACTGATACAAGCACACACTCATCCATACAGCCACTATCACAATCACTCACTCTTGCTTATAGCTATTTATATACTCCAACACACATATATACTGCCTTTCACATATGTAGTTACTCACACATGTACCACTGGGACATACATTCACTCACTAACACACTCTTACACACACTTACCCACCCATACAGTCTATCACAGATGCACTCTTGAAACCATCCACCCAGTGAATCACCCACTCACACATCTATGCACAGAGTTGCACACACCCCTCCCACACAAACACTCAGGCACCCATACAGATACTCAGACAAGCATTCAATAACTCATATAGACACTCATTTAGCTATTCACAAACACATGCAGCCACTTACACAGCAACAGACAGACGGATACAGACATTCACCCAGTTTAGTCACTAACCCATGCATTCAGTAAGATACGTTAAATCACTCACTTATAGAGTCAGTCACGCACCTACTAAATCATCCATACAGACACTTACACACCCACTCATTCTTCAATACGTCTTTTCCTATATATATTAAAAATATTTAAACTTTACAGAAACACACAGTCACTGGATGATGTCATCAGTGATGTCATTTGAGATGTCATCAGTGATGTCATCAGTGATGTCACTGACCATGTCATGAGTGATGTAATATGTGACGTCATCAGCAGTGCATTGCGGGGCGCGAGTTATAGTTAGCTGAACTAACTATAACGGGGGAATTTCACGGGTTTTGTACGAGTGCAATGTCCAAGTAACTATAACTGTCCCTAAAACCTATGGTTTTTTCAGTGAATATTATATATATATATATATATATATATATATATATATTCCCTTGATTATAATCATCTAAATTTAATTTATTATTTGCTTTTGTAATACAGAGTCTATTACTAGGGCTCACAGGAAATAGACCATTATTCATTATTTCATATAGGAGAACTTATGCAGCACAGCAAAGAAGACAAGATGGAGTATAGAGGGTATTTGGAGAGACCATGTGCTTAGGAGGATGGCTGTGGACACATTTGATAGTGACAACAATAAATTTAATGCAGAAAGAGGAAAGCAAGCTACCCTGAAAGATTGGCCAGGAAAAATTTAGGGCGGAAACCTAATTAGAAAAAAACTAAAAGTATGGAAAAGAAATGGAGTGCAAGAATAAAAAGTACATATACGAAGGGAAAGGAAAAGTGAGGATCAGCCATCAAGAATGGAAAGTAGGAAAAAGTAAACTTGAGTAATACAAAATGTAGGTTCTAAGATGTTCCAATAATGTCGTACTGCTTTATACTTCCTAGTAAAAACTGTGTGTATATTGGACAACATAAACATCAGGATTGTGCCAGATTGATACTATGCACACCTGCAGGATATGCTGGCTGTAATCCTGCCAGCCCACAGAGCACTATTGGTACCCCAAACCTAACCAGGTAGCAGATAGATTGTGCAACCTCAGGACATGACAAACCTGATTTCCAAGGAATCCTGGTAACAAATCCAGAGCAATTTGTTTGGACTCTCATGCATACCCAAAGTAATACACAACCTGCAGTTTCACTATACATTACAGCATTGTGATTCTTGAGTATAATATGTGTGCTATAATGATCAATAAAAGGAAACAGAATAATGTAATTACCATTACGAGAATAGCTAAAGAGATTAACAAGTCGGCCATTGTCCTAAAACAGTGCTCCTACATAGTGCTCCAGAATCTAGTCTTGCCTAGAGAGGGTGATCTGCGAAATCCCTGCTGGGTGGTCTAACTTCCCCATTCCATCTGGGTAAGTGCCATCAGGCTGTCCATCTTGTGGACGTGTCGGAAAACAGAAACCAGCTGAGCAGGAATTCTGGCATGCAGTGACCTCGCAGTGTCAGTGCTCCTCTGATCTAATCAAGGAAGTAGTTCTGCATATATAATAAACAGCACCCATGTGACCATGTCAAAACCCCAGTCAGGTCACAACCGTTTTTTCTAGTTTGATAGCTCTGTCGTTTACTGGACAATAACAATAATGAGATTTGTGCAGTGAACTTTATCCCTTGTACTGAATGTTCACGGTTTCATGATAGTGTGCCTACAAAGTTGAAATGTAATATACATATATCTTGGTGTACCTCAACATCATAGTTATCAGTATTAACATACTGCCCTGTGGTAGTGTTCTAAACGTAATTCCACCGCAAGTAATTGGTGTCCCATCGGATAACATGGGCTGGCATTGGGACATTACCTCTATGTCCAGCTCCATGATGGCCCAGCTGATTTCTTTCAGATTTGTGCTTTTTAATCCTCGACACACTGGTGGGGTTGAGGTGTAACCAGCATCTACTTAGGTGACACTTCAGAAAGTGCCCACCTAATTTAACCAGTGTTCCCATGCCTTGGCAGACTTTTTGAAGCCTTGCCGCACACACACAAGTCTGACCTCATGCTGGGATGTGTGTGTTGCTCCCAGAAGTCAGAGACAAAGGACCTGTGTGAGCAGGAGGTGACACCTCCGACCACACATGATGACTAGTGAATTGAACCGGCATTGCAGTGAGCCTCATAGGCTTCATTCATGCCACTGGTCAATCTAACAGTCTCCAGCTTGAGGACAAACCCATCCCCCACCCCAGGCACTGGTTTTCATGGGCAGACGGGAAATTAGCTATGCAGGAGGCATCCGCCTCCACAAGGCTGACCCCAGCTCCAGGGGCTGGCAGCTGAGGTGTACTTCAGAGGATGGTTCTGGAAATCTTTAATTTAGGCTGAAACAGGTTCTGACTACCTTTAGTGACATACAACTATAGGATGTTGTCACTACTGAGGCGGATTAGCCACAGGACTTGATTCCAATTCGCTATTAGGCCTCACACCCACTAACATTCCCTAAATCTAGGACATAAGGGGCACCCCAGACACCAGAACCTCAGATTAGACATACCAAGATACCCGTTTCACAAAATAGCAGGACTCCACGAACAGAGGTGCACCTGTGGCAGCCACCTTGTACCCACTGGATTTCAACTCGGTCAAGGCAAGAGTCCAGTTCGCAAAGGAATGTGAACCCCTCTACAAACTCCATACATCAGGAGCACTCCCATAGGTTAGAGGATCTAGTCCCCTGCAGTTGGCAGGCACAAACTGCAAAGTCCACAACCTTAAAGTCTTGCACCCCAAGCCACCAGACAAGGCTGCTCCAAGTCCTTGTGTAGGTGGCTTCTGGGAACTGTCATCCCAACCCTCAGTGAGGCTCTGCTTTCTACACCATTCCCCTGGTCCTCTGGATAAAGATTTCTCTCACCAGAGTGCTTGCAGATACCAAGACTTGGTGTTCAGTCCAACAACAACCTGCTTGATTGAATGCTTATAGAGCAGAGATTCATCCGCTTGAAGAACCAACCACTCCTGTGGCTCCATCATAAAGATCTTGCATTTGTCTTTACCCTTTCTTGGCACACCTGCCAGTTCTTCTGGCCACAGATCCGGTTCAGCACCACGGGTAGCCAAGAGCAACTCTACACCCGAGTCCCCGAGCGAGGTAGATTGGTCCAGGGCCAGATCCTTGGTTTAATTGTAAAGGGGTTTGCTCAACTCACCCATGCAAGTACCATTTTGTTAATGTAACTATTTCAACACCGCAATTCTGATTTACAGCTCCGTTTGACAGCTGAAAGTGCACCTCTGCACCTCATTCACTTGAAACAGGTAAAATTGTGCTAGCTGTTGTGAACTGACCTACGACCTCCAGAGACCTTAACTCCAAGTGGGTTCCTTTGAACTGACCTTTTAAAGTATCAATTGCATATATATGTGTTTTTCCCACTGACCGTAACATTGCAAATTATTGATTTATTAATTGCTTGAAAACTGATATCTCCGGTCATACTGTATGTATTGATTTCATTTTTGTATCTAAAAAATATAAGAATCAGAGCTATTTGTCTAAAATGGTGTCGGAATCCTCTCGATGCGTGTCAATTACTGATTGTCCATGTTGCTGATTTGAAAAGCTTCACAATTGTTCCTCTAAGTAGCCTGTATGCTCTTTGTCACTCCACCAGGACTGATAGGTGTACTTAGAGAGTATACTGAGAGAAGGTATACTGAGAGAGTACCCGGGTTCCATCTTTGCATATTTTATCAGTATTGCACAGTAAGGCACCCCTGCCAGACCGCATAATACTTCTACCATACAAAAACCTCACTTTATCAAACAGGAACCTCAATCCAAGACGTCACTCATGATTAGTCACATCCACCAAACCAGAGCAGCATAAGAAGGACAAGTTATCTCCCAATGCCCTAGAATAAAAGCTACCATATTGCGATTGAGTTGTACTTGGCAGGTTTGCATAAGAGAGTATTGAAACTCGTTTTTGGTCCTGATCGCAAGATACTTTCTCTCATACAATTGTCATTTTATTTCTGCATTCAAATGCGAACTGTAAGTCAGGATTGCAGTTGAGCGATAAAACAAATGCAAAAAGGATTTCCTCAGTTCCCCTCCAAATATCCAAATCGTTGTGAATATACTGAACAAACATTTTCAACTTATGGCTATGTGGGTTTCTAGGATTGAAAATATAGGCTTCTTACAATTGGTCCATGTAAAGTTCTCTCAAAAGGTGATGGGAGGAATGCTTGCAAGTAATCTAACCACTGGCACTCACGCTGGTAGCATCCCCACCCATTGTTCTTTTGCTCAACATGCCACCTCGGTTTAGACCTAGCTTTTGGCAAATCAGTCTTGACCCTGCTCCACATGGGAACCGTACAGTCCGAACTGCCAGACCATGTACTCTCTGAAGGCGAACACAAACCAGGTTTGAACCAAGGTGGAAGACAAGAAAACAGAAGTAAGAAAGGTGGTGAGAGATAGAAAAAAAACACTCTCCCTACTATAAAACAAAAATAAGAAAACAAAATATGAATTGGCAAAATCAAAAAACTTCTGTCAAAAAGAAGGGACACAGGGGCGAGTTTAGAGTGGTCCAGCATACATGCCCATATCGTACTAAAGAGAAGTGGGTATGAAGTTCCTCTAAGACAGAGTGAACAGAAAATGCGAGATACAAATCGTGGGATCAAAAGAAGGTGGACAACATTGTCACTCGGTTGGAAGGCTACAAGAGGGGTGTGTGCTGGGTAGGGGTGGGGGAAACTCCCTTCGGAACTAGGGCTCTCACACACCTAGCAAGCTAGGTGTCATGCTTCATCATATGTATCTAGCTAGGTCCGCCCTACTCTCAGTGAGAGTAGGGCCGACCTAGCTAGATACATAGTCTCTAGTTCTCCACCACTCTCCCCACATTTTAATCAGGCAGTTTACCTTCTTGAATAAAATACTTTTAGGACTAACTGACTTGTTTTAATTCACTTCAATCCACATCTACACACGCTAGGCCCCTCACCTCCACTGCACCCAACGGCAGGAACAAAAGATCCCCGCTAAAGAGCCCCGTACTGGGTGCCCTTCAGGTATTGCAGCGCCGACCTGACAAGGGGCAGACTCATATGAAGCATGAGACCTAGCTTGCTAGGTGTGTGAGAGCCCTAGTTCCGAAGGGAGTTTCCCCCATCCCTACCCAACACACACCCCTCTTGTAGCCTTCCAACCGAGTGACAATGTTGTTCACCTTCTTTTGATCCCATGATTTGTATCTCGCATTTTCTGTTCACTCTGTCTTAGAGGAACTTCATACCCACTTCTCTTTAAAATCAAAAGACTGCCAGCCAGTCTCAGACTGATTGGCTTTACCGGTGATTTTTTCCTTGTTACTGTATCAGGGCCTAATCCCGACTTGCTTTACAGCGGTTCCAACACCTTACTTTGTACACTTTTCTCATTACAGCAATAAGACTCGACACATGGTCTACAAATCAAAGCAGGCTATACAATAAAAAACGTGTAAGTGGCCACCTTCACTACAGACTCAGAATAGCTCTAAGGTTTACTGCCCAGTCCTCTTTATACCTCACAGTCCTTGCAGTGCCAAGAAGCTCCTCCCAGATATTGTCACCGCTATGGACAGGTGCAGGGCTTTCAACAATGTATTTTTGGTCTTAGCATCCTTCTGTGTCTTTCTACTTCTCTGTTGAACACAAGGTCTTAAGTAGGTCATTTTGCCCAGTTTCTTCTTCCTGATTCGTGTAACTCAAACAGCTACTCTGGTAAGATGCAGAACAGATATAATACAGCTCAATGGTGCCAGGACAGGGTTCACTGCTTACAAGGTAATGGTAACATCTAAAATTGCTATCACATCTTCTAGGTGCCCCATTCTACTGGTGACACAAAAGTCATCCCCTAACAAATTAAGATATCTTTGTCCCATTTGTAAAAAGAAACACCTAAAATAAAAGAAATTGGGAATTGCACTGAAAATAATCAACCAAGAAATAAAAAGAATGTCAGAGCGAGAAGATGAAAAACCCAACAGCAGGGAATAAAGTGAGAACGCTGAGAAAAAACGAAGACGTGAAGTACTGATGCCAGAAAGTAATGAAGTAAAGAGTGGTGAAAGGAACAATATGAAAACAAGTAAAATGTTAAAAAGGATAAAATAAAGACAACATAAAGAAGAACGAAGAAATATAGATAAAGTATGGAAGTTGGAATAAGAGAAAGGATACAGTAAGAATGAGAAAAGAAAATATTCTGGACAAGTGAAAGTCCAAGATACAAAATAGAAAAAAAGCAATGTGGAAAGTTGGAAGCCTATACAGGATGAAAGAATAAAATATAAGACTAAACAAATGAGAAGACAAAATCCATAGATGAATTGAACAATGAAGACATAAAAGAATGTATAAAGAGAATGAAGTGAGATTTAGAAGGCAAAAGTGAGAAAGACAACATGAGAGAAAAGACAAGAAAGCAGTTAGGAGAAAGGCACAGAACAGGAAGACAAAGAAATCAAAGCCAATGCACGCTCCTCTTTCATCCAAAATAGGTCAAATTAGCACAAGTTCATGGGCAAACTTGTGAGCAGTAGCACCACGCCAAGGTTTTGACCTTTGCTACTGAACATTCACACCATTCACACCTTCATTCAGGGGCTACCTTGCTTCCCATCAGATCTATAGACATTCGGTGTCCAGCTCCAGATAGGGCGTTTCTTAGAGTTCGTCGAGCTCAGGGCAAAATTCAATTTGCCTACTGGAGAACCCTGGAAAACAGCTTCTTATTTGGTGCCACGAGGTGACCTCATTAGGCCAAACCACACCGAATGCTCAAGTTGCGCCCCAAAATCACAGTGCATTTGACTGGCATCTCACTGGCTGTCTGCGGTCTGCAAGGTGTTTCTTGGTTTCTCCTCTCTGAAGGAACCAAGCAAGCACATGTCAGGCACGAGGTGATGCCTAATTTCTCCTCTCTGAAGGAACCAGGCCACCACCAGTTAGAAGCCTCGGAGACGCTGGAGCCGTCGTGGCCATCCTGTGAGTCTGATGTCAGTCTCGGTGCCCCAAAGTCCCTCATTCACACCGCTTTCACACCATTCATACGCTAGCTCACACACTGCACTCACACTGCAGGCATCCCTGACTATGGCTCTATATATAGCTAAGTGGTGAATGATGTCATAATATCTCTCAGGGGTGTGATGAGGTACATGATGTCACAAGCCTGCCAGGACCGGGGATGTGATGTAGTACCTGATGTCACAAGGGATTGATGGGAAACGCTGATAACACTCAAGGCTGCATGGACAGACGGGTGTTACATTATGTCGATAAGTGTAGGCCCGTCTGTAACATAACATCACAGAACCAAAAGATTGAGGGAAGGAAGTTAGTTACAATAAACAAATTATTACGGTTTCCTGTGTTCTCTTTATTGCGTACAGACTTTTATTTTGAACCTGCCTAGACAGACAGAAGCTGTCAGAGGATTTGTTTTAGAATTTCTCATTGTCTTGATTATTCTACAGATATTGTAGCCGCAGTGGTCAATAATTAACAATAGTCATCTCCTTTCAATGTCACTGCCAAAAAGAATCTCCTTCAAACCCATCGTAACAGAATCTGTAAAGGCGCTGGTGAGATGGGCCTAGTGCACTGCACAGGAATGCACAGCTTTTCATTCTGTTTCCTCCTATCTGCTCTACCCATTTCACAGGTGGGATTCAGGTATTCAAATGGCAGGGTAGGAAACAAAGACTTAGAAGACACCCTGTATCTTTCTTCTGCACTGACTAGCAGAGCCTGACAGTGGCCTTATGGCTGGGCTCTGAGTCTTCATCTGTGTGAATACCTGTCTGCTGGCCTGGCTTGCCATAGACTCCTTCCTGTGTGACTCTACACAGCTTCAAGAGCATTGCACCCATTCATTCAATAGAAGGTAGTTCTGGGTACCCTGGGGAGAGAAGGTGCCCAACAAAACTGTAGCCTTAGAATCTGCTCATTACTTCTCACAAAATAAACCTAAGACATCACACACAGCTGCTTCTTAAACATGAAAAAACATTTTATGTTATGCGCAAGAGGCATTCCAAGGGTAGAATTTGCATTCCAAACATAGTTCTGACTATCCAAATTAGAAGAGTGGTTCCAATCTGCATTCTAATGGAATTCTTTTATTTCCTAATTAGAACTCTCATTCCAAACATAGAATGTCATTTACAAAGTAGAACTCATTCTAAATTAGAACTCAAATTTCATATTAGCAAGGCCTGAACATTACATAATGGCTTCATTGTGACATCACAGACACCTTCATTGCAAGTCTCGTTGCACATTTGATTTTGCACGAAAACTAGATTTCTGCTCCAACGGGTATTGCAAACAAAGTAACACTACTGCACTCTCAGGGTTTCTCATGTATACATTTGGGGAGGTAAAAGCTTGTGGAATGTGTCCATTGAAAACAGCAGGCAACTTGGGATAAGTCTGACAAAATCAGGGCAGAAAGGTGGACATCAGCTATAATTCTCCAGTGCAAGAGCACAGCTGTCACATGAGTGCCCATGCACAGTATAGCATGTGGCAGTCAATGAGCCTTCACACATTCACAATGTTCTATCAGTCAACTTCTCCTCTGCACCAAAGAAGAGGATGGACAGGTACAGGGCCATTCAACTGATCACAAGGAAGGGAAAGGAGAATGGGATGGTAAATGGTGATGGAATGATAAAGGGACTTCGTGTTACCTCTACATGGAACACACAAAACCACCTCATTAATATTAATTAGCTCTTTTCAGCTCCAGCAAAAACAGGTTAGTTGATTTATATTTAATCATATCTATATATTTATAATAGCTCCTAGTTCTTCTAAGATTGATAAAGGCTTCTAGTAAGCCGAAACGTGTCTCTCTCTTACCTCGGGTTGAGGGTGACTTGAGACAATAAATGTTGCCATTTCCTGAGCAGCCTTGAGTCCGTGCCTTCTTCTGTAGTTTTCTCTGTGGAAGCTGGAGTGCATGTATATATATATATATATATATATATTATATATATTATATTAAATATATTTGGATATATATATATATATATATATATATCCTAGTTCCAGGATAGTATTCCTGAATAAAGAGTCACTCACAGGGGGTACATTTTCAAATTTTATTCCCAACTCGGGCAAACAAACGCATTTTGGCTAAACGCCTTCTTCGGAGTCATCGGACCTACCGGAAATGTCGCTATAATTATACACATACAATAAATTGAAAGTAAAAACAGACACTAATCAAAATGCTCCTGTTTTCTATGTACATCATTACGCCATTTTGGCATGGTTAATAACAAATACAATGTAAGTAAAATAGCCAAATGGCTGTGCTTTCAAGAAACAACTCTGCAACAATGGTTGATGAATAGTTAATAGGATTCATCTCCCTGAATAAAGCCCTATATGGGCACGTGATATAAACAATATAAG
Source organism: Calotriton arnoldi (assembly GCA_963921515.1). Lineage (NCBI taxonomy): Eukaryota > Metazoa > Chordata > Amphibia > Caudata > Salamandridae > Calotriton > Calotriton arnoldi. The sequence continues at coordinate 835,731 of CAWUFW010007604.1, read as the reverse complement.
TTCATTACTCAATTCAGCCCTATATGGGCACTTAATACCATGATAAACATTTTGTGCAGTGTTTCAACGACAAAAGTTCAGCCCTGTATGGGCAAATAAATCTTACAATGTAATTGCTCCGCTTTGTTCTGCCCTGTATGGGCAATCAACCTCATATCCCAATTTCATATGCAAGGAAAATTAGAAAAACCAGGAGAACAAGAGTGAACCAATAATGAGGAGGAGAAGAAAAGAAGAGAAAGGGGAGGAGGAGGGGGAAGAAGAAAAGAATAGACAACATGGCAAAAAACTCATTTTTGCTTAAAACTCATTTCTGTAGTAAATCCATTATTCCTAGATTACATAACAGTGTTCTAACTACCACGTATTCGTTGCAAGTGTATTTCTCAGAAATCAAAATCAGAAACCAGAACTCAATGTATTCTACCCTAGGTGTACATATAATTCTTCGCTGCTGTTCATTCAATTGGGTGACCTTGTCTGGACATCTATTATATAACGGGACTCCAACCTCCTTAGTCTAAGGGTTCTGTCTCCTCCCCTCAAATTAACCGGCACATGTTCCAGACAGAAATATGCTAGGAGATCCCTGTTACTGTTATGCATAGTGGCAAAATGTCGGGCCACCGGGTATGTGACATCCCTGTTACTGATGGCCCGTATATGCTCTAAAATGCGGACCTTAGTGGGATGGATGGTACTTCCTATATATTTTAACCCTCAAGGGCACAATAAACAGTAAACCGTATAAGATGTAGTACAGGTCATGAACTTTGTTGTATTCTTGGATTTCTCAAGACCCGATATTTTATAAGACAATGTTTTCTTGCTCTTGGAGCACGCCTTGAATTTTCCGCAAGGATAAAACCCCTTTAGTGTATTCAGAGGAACCTTAGCTTCTTTTTCTAGATGGCTGTGCACCATATTGTCCCTGAGAGACCTTGCTTTCCTAAAAGTTAATAATGGATGAGCTGGAATATCTTGACTGATAACCCGATAAATCTTGAGTATATGCCAGTTCATAACCAAGGCTGCGTGTGACAGCCGGAACGCGTGGATGCCATCGCTCAAACAATAAAAGTTGAGAAAGAAAAACCGTTTGGAGTGCTGGTCTATTTTCCTTCAGGGTGGAGAATTGATGTTTGAGATATATATATATATATATATATATATTATCTACTGGCGGTCGCCAGTAGATAGTTATAGTTACAACCTATTATCCATAGGAAATCCGCGACATTCTATTTGAAATAACTCTCTTGCCGGTTGACGTATCTTCGCAAAATTTTCAAACTTTGTGGGCGCTCCGGTCCGCTCCTACCCTGAAAGTCTTGGGGGATTCGTCAAGCGGGGCCGAGAAAAAGGGGGTCCCAAAATGCGTTTTCCCCATGCAATTTTCCATAGGAAACTTTAGACACGGCTACAGCCCGAACTGCTGAACGGAATTACACCAAATTTGGCAAAGAGGTAGTTCTTGGTTCAGAAAGAACCCTTTTGTTAAATGGTGTAAATCCGTTCAGTAGTTGCTGAGAAAATCAAAAGTAAAAAGATAGATATATCTATGGCCGAGTAGGGTCCGCGTACCCTCAGCGCACCCTGCGCGCACCGTCCCGATCACGAGCTGCATGTTAATTGGCTGTCAGCTGGCTGTCAACATTCCGATTCAGGAAATGTTGGCAGCCATTTTGTCCTCGGTAGAACCGAGGGACAGAAACTAAGTGCGCAAAGCGCACAAAGGGGGCAGGGTAAAACACCCTGACCCCCTAGGTTTGCTCAGGGGTCCCACAAGGACCCCTGGGCAAAAAATAAAAAATTTTTTTTTTAAATCGGCAGGATGCGCTCAGGGTGCGCGAATCCTGCCGAAAAAAAAAAAATCGAGCGCGGTCTCCGCGCTCGATGTATTTTGCCCTCGGGTGGCCAAGTCCCGGGGGCATGGTGGAGGGTTAATTTTATGTGTGGGGGCCTCAAAGGACCCCAAGCCCCGGGACCGCCACCCCACCGGGGCTTTTTTTTAAATGGTGCGGAGGGCTCTGAGCCTCTCCCGCAGCCCCAGGGACCACCACCTCCCCGGGCTTTTTAAAAAAATTGAAAAACCTGTGTGGGGGCTCCAGCCTCCCCACACGCCCGGGACCGCCACCTCCCGGGCACTCAAACATTTAAATATGGGGGTCCGTCATGACCTCAGAGCCCCGGGACCACCACCTCCCGGGGCTGTGACCTGAATGGGAGGGGGCCGCGCGGCCCCTCATGGAGCCCTTGATGGCTCCTGGGGACCGCCACCCCCAGGGCCGGCTCCTGCAGTGTCCCGGGGTGCCTACTCCGGGACACTGTAGTTTGCTATGGCAGGGCGGGAGCCTCGCGGCCCCGTCCTGCCATGACAGCAACTGCTTTGGATATTGGAAGAGAGAGCAGGAAACCTGCTCTCTCTTCCAATATCCAAAGCACATTGCTTTCCACATGGGAGCAGCATCTTAGCAGCTCCCCATGTGGAAAAGCAATGCCGGCTCCCAAGGGACGCGGGAGCCGGGGGACTGTGGGGGATTGGGGACCCCCACAGTCCCCAACGGAGAGGGCCAGCCCGGGGGATGGGGTCCCCGGGGCAAGTAGTGGCCCGGGAGGGCGGCACGCGCCCCCCGCCCCAAAGTTTAAAAAATAAAAAATAAATAAAAAGGGTATGGCCGGCCCCGGGATGGGGTCCCCGGGGCCTTAAATGGCCAGAGGATGGGGCCACGCAGCCCCCTCCAAAGAATAAAAATAAAAATAGAGGCCATGCCTCGGGGGATGGGGTCCCGGGGCCAATACAGGCCCAGGGAAGGGGAGCCACGCGGCCCCCTTCCCGTTTTTTTTAAATTTTAATGAATTAAAAAAGGGGTAAGGCCCTGGGGGATGGGGTCCCCAGGGCCCAAAAACAGGAAAAAGGAAGGGGGCCACACAGCCTCCCTTCAGGGACAACATTTTTTTTTTTTTTTTTAAACGATCGGGCCCGCAGGCCCCGCCCCTTCCTTCACCACTCTGCAAACGCGCCCCTGGCGCGTTTGCAGAGGGGAGCGAATTCCCCTTGAATACTGGGGGTCCCTGGGGGCCAACTAGCCCACCAGGAACCTCCAGTATGCGCCAGGGGCTGCCTTGCAGAGATGTGTAGAGAGGCCACGCCCCTTTTACACCTCTCTGCAACGCAGCTCTGTGGCGCTTTGAGGTATATGGTGGGCTAGTTGGACTCCGGGGACCCTCAGGATTCAAGGGGACTTAATCCCCAACTTAAAACGCACCACGGGGCGCGTTTGCAGAGTGGTGAAGGGAGGGCGGGGCTTCAGGTGACATGTGTGCAAACAGGCCCCGTGGCGCGTTTTAAGATGGGGAATTAAATCCCCTTCAATCCTGAGGGTCCCTGAGGGCCAACTAGCCCAACAGGTACATCCAGAAAGCGCCACAGAGCTGCGTTGCAGAGAGGTGTAAAAGGGGTGTGGCCTCTCTACACGTCTCTGCAACGCAGCCCCTGGCGCATATTGGAGGTTCCTGGTGGGCTAGTTGGCCCCTAGGGACCCTCAGGATTCAAGGGGACTTAATCCCCCAACTTAAAACGTGCCACGGGGCGTTTGCACAGATGTCACCTCAGGCCCCGCCCCTCCCTTCACCATTGTGCAAATATTCTTCTAAAATCATCCGAAATACGAATTCCGATTTACTCACCTGTTATAAGGAGAGACCTCAGTGCTGCATCTTTCAGCCCAGTACTGGTCCTGAAAAGTAATTTTAACCGTACTTACCAGTAACTTGAATTTCCTTCCATAGGATATCATTGCCTGCTTATTGCTGAAAAAGTTTCCAAGTGTTGATTTTTGAAACATACAAATATTCCTCTAAAATCAGCCGAAATACGAATTCCGATTTACTCACCTGTTATAAGGAGAGACCTCAGTGCTGTATCTTTCAGCCCAGTACTGGTCCTGAAAAGTAATTTTAACCGTACTTACCAGTAACTTGAATTTCCTTCCATAGGCTAACATTGACTGGTTTCACTTGGAAATTCTTCTAAGTGTGGAGTTTTGGAACTTTAAAATATTCCTCTAAAATCAGCCGAAATACGAATTCCGATTTACTCACCTGTTATCAGGAGAGACCTCAGTGCTGCATCTTTCAGCCCAGTACTGATCCTCAAAAGTAATTTTAACCGTACTTACCAGTAACTTGAATTTCCTTCCATAGGATATCATTGCCTGCTTTTTGCTGAAAAAGTTTCTAAGTGTTGATTTTTGAAACATACAAATATTCCTCTAAAATCAGCCGAAATCCGAATTCTGATTTACTCACCTGTTATCAGGAGAGACCTCAGTGCTGCATCTTTCAGCCCAGTACTGGTCCTGAAAAGTAATTTTAACCGTACTTACCGGTAACTTGAATTTCCTTCGCAGGCTAACATTGACTGGTTTCACTTGGAAATTCTTCTAAGTGTGGAGTTTTTGGAACTTTATAATATTCCTCTAAAATCAACCAAAGTACGAATTCCAATTTACTCACCTGTTATCAGGAGAGAACCCAGTGCTGCATCTTTTAGCCCAGCACTGACCCTGAAAAGTAATTTTAACCGTACTTACCAGTAACTTATATTTTCTTCCATAGGAATCCATTGTCTGGTTTTCAGCAGAAAAGTTTCAAAGTGTCGATTTTCACAAACTACAAATATTCCTAAAAAATCGCCTGTATGACTTAAACGCATTCTTTCAACTGTTTACAGGAGATGCACCAGTGCTGGATCCAGGATCCAACACTGAGTAAGAAAAAGTAACGATAACAGTTTTTACCTTCTAAGTGAATTTCCTTCCATAGGATAACATTGGTGATTCTATGAGAAAAAGTTTCTAAGTGTCAACTTTTAAAGTACAATAATATTCCTTAAAAATCACGACTGTAACCAAAACGCTTTTACTCAACTGTTTACAGGAGATGTCCCAGGACTGAATCTAGGATCCAGTCCTGTGGTTAGAAAAGTAATCCATAAAGTAACTAATTGCATTTAACTAGAAATTCACATTGAGCTGAATGTTGCATTGTGTTTGAAAATGTGTTGCCCATTGCAACAACTGTAACTACTGTACTTAAAAGTCTATTGCCTATGTGCAAAGTATTTAAACTAAAGTAATTCATTCTGAGAAAGTATTTTTTGTAATGTAATGTATAATGTAATTACAATGTAATTTAAAAAATAAAATATGTAAAAAAATTGTTTCTAAAAATGTAGTAAATCAGTATGAAAAAATTTTATATAACAATTAATACATTTAAAAATTGTCATTTACAAAACCTTTGAAATTCACTGAAAAAACCGTAGGTTTCAGACATGTTATAGTTACAAATTAGCATTTAAAAAACCTTTGAAATTCACTGAAAAAACCATAGGTTTCAGGGACGTTATAGTTACAAATTAGCATTTAAAAAACCTTTGAAATTCACTGAAAAAACCATAGGTTTTAGGGACAGTTATAGTTAGTTGGACATTGCACTCGTACAAAACCCGTGAAATTCCCCGTTATAGTTAGTCCAGCTAACTATAACTCGCGCCCGCAATGCACTGCTGATGACGTCACATATTACATCACTCATGACATGGTCAGTGACATCACTGATGACATCACTGATGACATCTCAAATGACATCACTGATGACATCACTGATGACATCATCCATGTGATAATTTCATGCATCTTCTCACACCCTAATATAACCTTTGATACACCCACTCTAAATTACAGACTGCCATTCGCAAAACCATAGACACTCCAACACCAATAACTACATACCCACTCACTGATTCTTAGGTCTACGCACACATCCACTCACTCACCCGTACAGTCACTCATACTTACGGTCACTCAGTACAGGACTATCATATGCACTCATACTCCTATATAGACACTCAAACACCGCCACTCATCCATAGAGGTACTCACACACCTAGTCAGTCATGCAAATAATTAAACACACTACCATTTACTCACCTATACAGTTATACACACACCAGCTCACTTACTCATACAAATACTAGCACATTCTTACGCTCTTATACAATCACTGATACAAGCACACACTCATCCATACAGCCACTATCACAATCACTCACTCTCGCTTATAGCTATTTATATACTCCAACACACATATATACTGCCTTTCACATATGTAGTTACTCACACATGTACCACTGGGACATACATTCACTCACTAACACACTCTTACACACACTTACCCACCCATACAGTCTATCACAGATGCACTCTTGAAACCATCCACCCAGTGAATCACCCACTCACACATCTATGCACAGAGTCGCACACACCCCTCCCACACAAACACTCAGGCACCCATACAGATACTCACACAAGCATTCAATAACTCATATAGACACTCATGTAGCTATTCACAAACACATGCAGCCACTTACACAGCAACAGACATACGGATACAGACATTCACCCAGTTTAGTCACTAACCCATGCATTCAGTAAGATACGTTAAATCACTCACTTATACAGTCAGTCACGCACCTACTAAATCATCCATACAGACACTTACACACCCACTCATTCTTCAATACGTCTTTTCCTATATATATTAAAAATATTTAAACTTTACAGAAACACACAGTCACTGGATGATGTCATCAGTGATGTCATTTGAGATGTCATCAGTGATGTCATCAGTGATGTCACTGACCATGTCATGAGTGATGTAATATGTGACGTCATCAGCAGTGCATTGCGGGGCGCAAGTTATAGTTAGCTGGACTAACTATAACGGGGAATTTCACGGGTTTTGTACGAGTGCAATGTCCAACTAACTATAACTGTCCCTAAAACCTATGGTTTTTTCAGTGAATTTCAAAGGTTTTTTAAATGCTAATTTGTAACTATAACGTCCCTGAAACCTATGGTTTTTTCAGTGAATATATATATATTTAAAAACTCTTGTGCATGCAAATCCCATGCCCACAATAGAAACCACGTTAGTCACGTCAATGGGGGAGTGACCTCTTTACTAACCCACCCTGACAAAAGCCCAGGACCTCACACAGGCCCGCAGAACACGGCTGAAACTTGTTGGTGTTCTAGGGTCATAGGACACATCCTTACACCCTCATAGTATTCTAATTTTTAACCATCCATCCCACCCTACTAATAAAAGGATACTTTTGGAGTGGGTGAGAAATGTTATCTTTAAAGTTACCTCCTTACACATTATCTTTGTAAGAGCTATAAGTGGGTGTGTCATTTTGCGGCATACCTTTAGTCCTATATAAGCCTTCAAGGAGTCGATTCTCGCTCCAGAAGGGATAACCTTTTGTTCTGCTAGTATTGTCCTTCATTACTAGATCATGGGTGTTTCTAATTTTTGTACCATTGTATTCTTTAGTTGCTTATAGTTTTGGGTGTACCATAGAGCACTGGGGACTTGCCTTTTATTTTGTCAACCTTTGCAGAGTTTCCACAGGTTTTAGCATTATCTGTCACATCAGTCAAAATGTCAATACACCCTATTTCTCACTCCCTTCAATCTACCACTTTTAGTCCACTCAGCAGCCATTTTATTAACTTGTTGTTGGAGGGTAGTACGCTGGAAATGAAAGATAGGTGCATTAAAAAACAGATGCATTGACACGCTACTATGTAGTGATCATTCACTGATCCTAGTTAGCTTCACTATAGGTTGCATATGTTTTCAAGTATCCCCTGCATTCGAAGAAAGATCACACTAGGCTTGTGAATATGGACACTCCTGTAACAGTCCCATGGTTTTCAAGGAAAGCAGTAATTGACAACATCAAAAAGAGTAAATCTGATGAAAAACCCAGTCCCAATGGCATACCAGCAAATTTGCTTAAGTCAGACACAGATTTTTGGACTTGTGGCTCCACCTGCCTGCTATTTTTTGGGGTTATTTCTGCCATCCTGGCAGGGTTCAATTCTCTGCCCTTTACATAAGAAGGAACCGCGTCATCCACTATCGAACTACCCTATGGCAGTACTTCTGGATGTGGAGGCTAAACAATGTGCTAGCCGACTCCTGAATGATCTAAAGTTGTGGCTTGAGGTAAAAGCTGTAATCCCATGGAATCAAACAGGCGTCAGAGATAATTGTGGAACATTAGAGAACATAATGACACTGTGAATACTTGCAAAGAAACGTTTAGCACCTTCAACAATGGACTTCTTTGCCTGTTTTAAAGACCTTCACAGGGTGTTGAACATCACAGATAGAGATGTTCTTTGGCACAAATTAAATGGCTGGGGTATGTACCCAAAGCTCCTAAAAGCCACCTAGGTTTTATATACGGATACATGGGTCAAAGCGATGGCAAGTCACTCTAGGACATTTTTGACCACTGTACGTCTTAAGCAAGGCTGCGTGTTATCGCCATTACTGTTCAACATTTATGTCGCCGGAGTTATGGCATTGTCACTTGTACAGACGTATCTTCCCATTACCGCTGTGTACAACACAAGCTCAAATTGGTCTAGAATTTAACCTCCTGAATCAGTCTATAGATAAAGCTGGTCGTATCTTAAATCTTTGGTAATACTGCAAATCGGCCGAAAAAATACCGTGAGGGCGGCGATTTGAAGCAAAGTGCATTCCTGTAGAGAACTAAAGGAAAGTCATCTCAGCAACATAAAGAGATCACCAGACCTATTAAAAATCCCGGATTCTACCAAAGAACCAGTTCAAGTTTTTGATCAAAAAACAACTACTTTGGTCCTCTGCCTATAGTTAAAGCAGATTGGTACTCTATTGAGTCCAAACACCTCAAATGAAATTCATTCTTATGTGATAGCTGCTATTTCACTCAAAATGAAAATAGAAGTGATGAGGTTAATAATAGCCTTTTTGATGTGGGGAGATTAACTAATCATGGAGATACGTTCCACCATCACAAAACTGCAGTTTCTGCAATTATTGAAGAAATCACTGGCTCACTTTATCTGCTGCTGGCAGGAATTTTCCATGGAAGGTCAAAATTCTTAGCACCGTCCTTTAGATGCTTAAAAACAAAATCTTGCGCTTCTGCAGTTAGAGGATGTTTTAACCCAACAGACGTGAAATTAGCAAGCAGCTTTATACAATTTTTCAAGTTTGTGTTGGAGAAGCTAAAGAAATTGCACAAGAAAAAATCAACAGGCCCAAAAGTTGAGTGTAACTTCGCAATTGGTCAAACGTAAGGTTAATGTTTTAAAACACTGATTTTAACCATATGATGTATTTTAAGTGGCACTGTCAATCATTCTATGCCGTCCGCCATGTATTCCCCTGGGCACTCAATGGGTATGTGAAATATAACTCGTGCCAGTGGTGTTGTCTATGCAATAGAAAGGCTTAAGGACAACTACAAACGTGAGGAAATCAATCGTAAATGGTAAACCACCGCCAGGTCACGCACTTTCCATAATTATTTCTTTTTTAACATTTTATTCGACTGTGAGCTATACAATGGTTTTAGAGTTATAATGGTTTTAATACATATATGACGTATCCCAAGCTATTGCACATGCATAGACACATGTTCCCATTCCTCTATTTATCCTATCACATCTATCTTTACAAAAAAATAGAGGGGTATATTCTCAAGGAGTCATTGCCGATTTATCGGCACTTTAGCGCCGCAAAAGTGGCGATAGACTTATCGCCCCATTCACAAGCTGGTGCAAACTGCCGACATTGCCAGTTTTCCCGCGATAGCTGCCGCAAAACACATCGCCACGGATGAGAGCGACAACTAACGCTAATGATATGCAGAGTAGGCGTTCCCGTGCAAAAACACACAAAAACACCACTTCGCGATATTCCTAACGAGCAGCCAGATCAGCTATGCGATCCGAAAACAGGAGATAAGGCGCGTTAGCAGCAGGGATTCAACACCTGCCTCTTACTGGTGTTAAGCAGGACGACAACCTGCAGTATGAAAGGGAGCCCAGCCTAGAGCCACATCTGAAGACCAACAGATGCCATGGAGACAATGATCATGCAGCCTGGAGACCCAAGAGGGCCACAACACCCACCGCAACCACCCCCCGGACCCTCCCCCCCAGGTCATGAAGTCCAGTAGTCAACAGTAGTGGAAAAACAGAACTTTATTACAAATACATAAACAAGAAGATGAAAAGCTCAGCCAATGCGTTCCATTCCCAACGGGGAACTTCACCAGGGCAACGTGTGGATCCAATAAACTGCAAATGCTGCAGGAACTCCCCAATACTATTCCATATCCCGAAATCAGTAGTCAGAAACCTGTTGGAGAAATGGTGACAATGGTCAAGCGTCCTCATAGTCACAAACGTAATCTGGTACAGTGTATTGCACTTGGACAAACCGGAATGCATACAGGTATGATGAATCCAGTCCAAACATACTGTAACAGAAGTCTGTGTGCTCGTAACCTCCGCAGGAAAGAAAAGGAAGGTTACGACCACAAAAACATCTGTTACGGTCTAATCATGCAGGATTCATCATACCTGTAAACATCACGGTTTGTATCATCTTGATACCCCTGCACCTTCACTTCCCCCACGCTGTGCATGAACAGCTGTAGACCATGCAAGGGAATTACGCCATAGCTGCCTTACCGCACATGTAGGGGGTGTAGGAGAGTAGGATCTGCTTCTTATGGTTACCCCCACTTTTTTTGCTGATGTAACACTGTTTTTGACTTAGACTGGCTGGGATCCTGCTAACCAGGGCTCAGCCTAGCTGCTTTCTCCTCTAAATTGATTGCATGTACTTTAGGTACACTCCAGATTGGATTCTGGGGTACCCTTATAAGTCCCTAGTATATGGTATACTATGTACCCAGGGCCTAGGTACCCCAGAGGCCTCCCAGGGGCTGCAGCATGTATTGTGCCACCCCTGAGAGACCATTCAAAATGACACCACAGGTCTGCTACAGCAGCCTGTGTAAGGTGGTGCATGCACCCCTTACTTAGATATAGGTTCACTACATCTATTCTATATCACTGCACATATAAACCTATCAGTCACCCCTATGGCAGGCCTTATCAATCCTGCAGGCAGGGTGCTGGGTTTTATGTGAGAGGGTGCCCATGCATGAGCAGAGCCCCTCTGCAGCCTTCGGAACCTATTTTCCTGGGTTGTTTGTGATGCAGCCAACCATATATATGTAAGTGCATTATAACCTCGTGGTAAATGCTAACTTTAAAACGGCTGCTTAGAAACATGTCGTGTTTGGTGTCAAACACCTTGGAATCATACCTCCACACCAGTAACTGGTATGGGAGGTATGATTCCTCCCTTGTAGTACCACTACTATGGGGCACCGGTCTACCCGGTACCAGCTTTCTCGACCTGAGCATCACAAGATGGATGCTGCCAGCCACAGACACGACTCTGCCCTCCTGCTGCTGAGCCAAGCTCGAGCAGGGGAAGGCTTGACAATAGGTTTCCTGTTACAGGGAGGTGTGACCACCTCCCAGACAGGTTTTAGTGTATTGGGGCTGGGTGGGTGCACTCTCAGAGTGCTTTGATGTCTGCACTGGGGGCACATTTGGTGTCCCTGTGCATAGTCCAGCTCAAACCGGTTGCAGGAGCCATTTGCTCCTGCTCTGGCATGAAACTGGACAAAGGACATGGGTGTAGCCACCCCTCTGTTCTGACCCTCCCATAGGTGGGTCTCCAGAGTTTGTCCCACCCCTTCCTTGGGTATAAAGTAGGAACCCTGACTACAGGACTTTAGATTTTACCTGGACTAAACTCTGCTACAGAAACTAAGTACTTCGACGATCTGAACGACGCTGGACGACTGAAGAAATCTCCCTTAGAGTAAAGGAGTCACTCCCCTGCAAGGCAGGCACCTAAACGCATCTGACCGGTTTGCATCTCCGAGCTCCTGAGTACTCCGAAGATTTCTGCAACACAGGAGGTGGGTTCCCGAGGTCCCTGAGGTTGATCTGCGCTCTCAGCAATTCTGAGGCCCGTATCCCTCGTGGGGACCGTGCAACCCCTGTGCACCGTGTTCTTTTGCAGCAGCATATGCTTTTCGGCGATCCCTGAGGCTGTGCTTTGGGCTACTTGTAGTCCTAACCCCGAGCAGTAATTCCTTTGAAGATTTCAGGCCTACACTCCACGAGTGTTCTGTGGGCTGGTATTTTGTGATTCAGCTTGAGGTCCCTTCGCGATCCCTGGTCCGTTGGCCTGTGGGTCCCTGTGAAGGTAACTTTGAATTTTCGTGGGCTTTCCTGGTTGCTCCAGACGTGCCCTGACTCTCCATAGCTTGGAGAGTCCCCAAGACCTTGCTGGTCCTCACCAAAGCTTATTTCCTCTGCCCGCATGAGTTGCATTTGCCAAGGCTTGTTGGTGTTCAATCCGGACACTGACCCCTCAGCACTCGACATCCTTTGTGGGACAGCTCACCTCCAGACTTTGGTCATCGTCGACGTCTCCTGGTCCCCGTGGCTGCAGAGTCAAGCATCACCTCTTCACACCTGAAGCACCCGACAACGGTGGGCATTCATCTATCGTGCCCCGGGTCACCCTGAAGTGACCCAGACTCTGTACCCTCTGCTTTCAGGTTCTTCTTACCTTGGATCCAGGCTTGGATTCCACCGAACACTTTTCATCTTCCCGGCAGTAGCACTTTTCCGCAACACGCCATTGAAAACGACGAAGGTTTCCGACATCACTTGACCCCTATGCACTCGGCTCCTCTGGGATAGGTAATACGGGTACCTCGGTACTCTCAAGGGTGCTGGCCTTAGAACCTTTTATGTTTGAAAGGGTTTGCTTAAAGTCCTCTCCGAAGTGTCCTTAATCTTTAAAATTCCAACCGCGACTTTCCCATAGAGTTGTACGGAGCTCGCGTCTGTGTTCTCACACTGCACCCGTCCTCCGTGGGTCCCCTGTGTCACTACTTTGGGTGGTTCCTTAGGGTCCCAGCGATTCTACGTGCTCTAGGCACTGTGTCTAGTCAAGCCGTGGTTGTTATACCACTTTCTTAGTATATGGTACGGTCTCCCCCTGGAGCCCGCTGTGTATTGTGCTATTTACTGTCGTTCTAGTGATTTAATATTGTGTGCTTTGTTCTCTAATCTCATAAAGAGGTTAGTAGAGAGTGTTTAGTAATAAATACATATATTTTATATATCCCTTGTGTGGTTCTCCTTTCATTTGGTCATTCAGGAGGTTCTGATCTGGTAAAACAAGCTGCTTTACATTCCTTCGAGACTTAGCCTGAAGGCTGCTCTCCATAGCTACCACTAGGATAGCTTTCCATAAAGGTTGTCTTTAACCTAATCATCAATAAGGGTCGTTTCGACTGGTGCAAGGTGCCCACTTTAATTAGTGGACAGCATATACCAGGCCAACTTCTCACAAGGGGCAATTGACTGTACACATGTACCACTTGTGCCCCCTGCCGACCCTGCACACAATTATCGCTACAGAAAGCACACGCATTCCGTCAATGTGCAGGCGATAGTGGACCACCGGGGACAGTTCACCAATGTCATCGCCAACTTCACAGGCAGTGTGCATGATACATACATCTTCCGACAGTCCATCATCAACCAGCGCTTCCAGGATGGCACTCATGGCAATGCACTGCTCATTGGTAAGTACCAACTGAACACACCACACACCTCAACTCCACAATCACACAACTCACAACTGTAGGAGAGCACACGTAACAAAATCACATACAACATGCCAAACAACATGCCCAACTACCGGACACAACAACACACGTAACCGTGGTAACAGGGGCCAGACATGTAGACAAACCCTCCACAAAGGCTAAGCCCCTCTGCCACACAATTGCAGAATGTGGGGAGAGGTGGGAACCAAGAATGTGCGAAGGAGGCAAGTGACCCAGCAATAAGAAAGGACACAATGCCAAGTGTGGCGGAGATGTGCTGGACAGACTGCAGTATGCAGAGCACAGACATGTCCATGTGGACATCTACTGCTGGTGTTTGCAGTGTAGTGGACAGTGGATGCAAACAGGTGACCCCAGGCAGTGTGGAAGACCTTGGACATGTAGCCATGTGGTCCCCCCCTGTAAGCCTGAGCGGAGCGGCCTTGGCCAGCGTATGTCGCGAATGAATAGCCCGGGGCCCTGGGCATGGTCCAGTTCTGGGATGGCCACCACAGTAACTACTGCGTGTGTCTCTGTGTCCGCCATATCGTGACCATAGGCCTACACACACGTGCCAGACCACATTCAACGGCCGTATTCACACTGGAGATGAAGTGACTACGTCCCAAGCCAACCCGCGCACATCTCGTCAGCGCATGCAGGGTCGTGTCTGCCAGGGCGGTGCCTCCCACCCGGCCACAAGGCCGCCGCCGTGACCGGTGGTGCCTGCGCGATCCTGTGCGCCTGCTGCATCCCAGCCCTGGTCCCCAGACCGGTCCGCCGCCCAGCGATGACTGCCCGCCCCTGCGCACCCAGGCCTCAATGCTCACCTGCCGCCACCGGCGTGTCTCCAAGAGGGCCCTCTACATGCCGGTGCAACCTCCTCAGCCGATCGCTGGATTCAGCGCCACAGGCCCCCAGCGCACCCTGCGGCACCGCACCACGGAGTCATGTGTGTGCTGACTGCTGCCTGCGTGTACACTGCGGTCAAGCAGGGCTCACAATTCAATTCAAGTCTTGATTTGCTGGAAGCCGTATCAAGGCCAACGCATCATCGCAGGCTGCACACCCGCTCAGCTCTTCAGGTGGGCCTAACTCTGTGCACCGCAAGTCATCGCCACGTGGCGGTAGGCCCGAGCCGGACGCAGGCCATTGGGTGCCACTAACTCAGTGCAACGCAAGTCATCGCCACGTGGCGGTAGGCCCGTGCCAGACGCAGGCCATCGGGTGCCACTAACTCTCTGCAACGCAAGTCACGGACCCCTCATGATTGAGTTCCGTGGATGCGGACGCCATCATGTCACCTCCGGCAGTGGGGGATGTGCTGTGGTGGGTCCCTATTATTGGCAGGGTCACATATCCTGTGACGCCTGTGCTGGATGGGTGTGGTGTGGGTGTAAACCAGCCCTCAGGGAGTGGCTATGGCATTCTGACAACTAGACCAGTGACCAGCAGATCACTACAGGGAAGACCTGGGACATGTAGCTGAGTCGTCACCCCCTGTGAGCTTAAGCAGAGTGGGCTGGGCTGGCGTATGCCAGTCCAGCGTAGGGGTGTGAACAATGAGCCCGGGGCTCTGGGCGTGGTTCAGTTCTGGCCTCGACAAGGAAGCAACCAATGCGTGTGTCTCCGTTGTAGTGTCTGCGCCACCCGGACCGCAATCGGCAATGTTGCACCCTGTGACCCAAGCCCCACAACATGTGCAAAATGGACGTGAGGGGGAATCAGTGACCCTACATTCATCCATACTGTCATACTTGAAGGATCATAGACATGACACATCTGTGTGAATTTGAATGTTTATTCACATCCAGTGGAGTGTTGCAGCTGGAGCAGTACAGGGCCATGCACACCCCCACTTGACATTGTTGCCCCGTGGAGGGCCAGCCAGAGTCCATTAGGGAAGGACAAGTTCATCGGAAGAGGAAGAGTTCAGTCCGCAGTCTGATTGCTGTGTCATTGGTAACCAAACAGAATATGGCAGTCCATGTCGAGGTCCAAGGTGAGTGCCGCAGAGTGTATCAGGGGACAGTGGAAGGTGATGATGCAAAGGGCCGAACCAAGCTGAAACAGGCCATATGGCGGAGATGAATGCTACCGCTTCCTCATTACCACAACGGCAGTCTCATACACATCATCGTCCTCTGATGTGTGATGTGCCTCACCTGTGGGTGTTGGTGTATCGGCTGCAGCACTGTGTGGCACTGACACATCAGGGGCCGGAGGTGGATTGTCGGCCGCACTGTGTGGCAGTGACACATCAGGTGCCGGAGGTGGAATGTCTGCCGCACTGTGGGGCACTGACACATCAGGGGGCGGAGATGTGGATGGTGTAGGAGCAGCAGCATTCATCTGCGCCAGGCCTTGTGGCAGCAATGCCATGATGAGGATCTGCAGGGCATGGAAGATCCCAGCCACATCTCGCTGATGTGCAGCCGTGGCAGCAATCCTTTCCGCCTCCATCCGCACCGAGTCCTCCATGAGCCTCCGCATGTGTCCCAACTCACGGCTGAGATCGCTGGAGTCACTCTGACTAGACAGGTGTTCTTGTCTCCGAGTCATGACTCAAGCGATGTCAGCCATGGCTCGTTGGAGACCATGGAGCGGACTGTGGGTGTCCGTTAGGGACTGTAAGTGGTCCCTGATGGGACGTAGACACCCATGGATGGCATCAAGTTTGGCTGCCATGAGGTCGAAACCCACCCGCACCTGATCAGCCATCTCCTTCTGGCCCTCCAACACACGGCGTTGAAATGCCATGTGTTGGTCGTGGGGATCCTGGGAGACAGCCGGGGTGGTGGGTGCTTCCTGCTGTGTGGTCTGTGCAGGGGGTGGGGTCTCCTCGATGCAGCTGGGCTGCCCTGCTCCTGGAGGTGGGGTGCCGAAGCTGTCCATGAGCACTTGGAGGGCGTCGATGTCGAAGGTGGGGAGGTCCTCCTCGTCATCAGTGAGGAGGTGTTCAGTCTGCTCTGCAGGAGATGATGATTCTCCCTCTGCAAAGTAAAGGGGAGATGCAGTTTAAGTGTGTTCCATGTATGTTCACGCATTGGCCAAGTTTCCAAACAGACTGCATGACAATGTACATTGTGACTGTTTAGGAGGGGCTGCCTATTTGAAGCGGGACAGTGGACATTTGTGCACCATCAGGGATGTGGGATTGTACTTGTCCATTATCATGTCACTGTTTCCTGCTATGCCAAATGTGATTGGCCAGTTTCTACACACAAGCGGCAGCAGTTGTGTCCTCTGTTCTGTTGTGAAAGTGTTGCAGTTTGTACCACATTGTTGTCAATGTTGATGTGCTCTGATTCTTGTGTGTGTGCTGCATTGTGGGAGAGTCGCTCCTGCAGCTCAGACTTTGCTTGGCCATCTCCCTTTCAGGCGGTGTGCCTTTGACTTCTGTGCTTATGCAGTGCTGAGATGTTGCATACTTGGGTAAATTGGGCTCTTGGTGGGAGTTGGGACTCTTGGGCATGGTTTGTCCGCAGATGTCTTGTTGCCATCAGGGGTTGTTTATGCACGTGGATGTGTCAGTGTGTGACCTGCTCCTTTCCGGATGTGGACCACACTCAGCCACCTCGGTGTCGTGGCATGCAACATGTCATGATGAGTGGCCTGCAGACATGCTCATCGTCATGCAGTGTCACTTGCATTGTCAGTGGGGCTCACGGATCCGCAGCTTTGCTGGGTTCAGCACATGCGCATGTGTTTGTTGTGAGATTGGTGATGTGTGGGGAGGGCCCCCTCTGGGCACATTGTGGACGGGGGACTACTTACTGTTTCTATGTGTGCTGCAGTATGGCAAGGAGATCAGGGACATGATCCAGAGTCATTGTCGTTGTGCAGTGTGCTATACTTCATTGTGCATATGTGCCATTGTGCCCATCTCCCCCAGTCCCCCCAGTCCCTGGTGGTTACTCACCCTGTTGCTGTTGTGTCAGGTCATGTTCAGCAGTGTCCGGTCCCCTGACTCCTGCCACCGTTTCCACACTGATGACTGTGGACACCATTTCCTCCATCTCATCCAGCTCCTCCTGTGGCGCAGGGCTTCCACCCCCAGTCTGCATTGCTGCTTTGCGGTTGTTTGCGAGTTTCTGCTTGGTTTTGCGCTTCACATCATTCCAGCGCCTCTTGAGCTCTTCCATTGTCCTCCTCAGCACTCCGACTGCCTTCACCTTGTCCACGATGGACTGCCATATTCCATTTTTTTTGCCAATGACACAGTGGAGGTGACGAACAGTTGTTGATGGTGTTCTATCACCTCCGTAATCAGGATCCTGTTTTCCTGCAGACTGAACCGCGTCTTCCTCTTCTTCTTCTCCTTGCCCTTCCCTGACCCCAAGGTCCCAGGCTGGTCCTCCGTGGGGCTTGTGGGGTTCGGGTTGTCCTCTGTACTTGCTCCGACCTCCTCCATTGTGCTTCGCAGTTGTTATGTTTTATTTTTTTTAATTTTTTTTGCTGCTTGTATGGTGATTTTTCCCGCCTTACGTGGGAATTGCAAGCCTGGCGCTGCTTGTCGCCGATTTTTCTATTGCGGTTGGGCCCATCGCAACGTTTTTCGCGTTCGGGTTTCGTTTTTTATCGCCGTCGCGGTAGTTGTATCGCGGACATTTGAGGCGTTATCGGGAAACTATCGCATGTTACCGCCGTGTTGTGAATACGACGTTGACACAGAGTTATTTTCCCGTGATAGACGGCGATATAAAAAATTGCGTTAGCCTATTTTGGCGATGTTTATCGCACGTTCTTGAGAATATCCCCAAATAGAATGTTTAAGTCCTGAATGTCGGTTCTTTCCCTATTCAATGTGTATGCCAACCCTGTACCACATTTGTAGGCCCAGTCAACAGGATTCACTTAAAAATTACAGAAACACCCCTTATGAGACATTCCCACCTGGCAATCACAGACACCAAAAGCTAACTCTATCATGAAGTGTTTTGCGCACATTAACCAATGGCCACCACTGTTTTGTTTATCTTTTTGGCATTTGTGGTTTCATAAGTTCATCATTAAATGTCTCCGTCCAGTGATCTTAGGCAGTTCTTAACATTCATCAGGTTGCATTTTTCAAAAAAGGCGTCCTACAGAGAGGTTCATCTTTTACTGTCTTCAAAAGATATCTTGACAAGTGTTTTGCTCTTTCTGGAACTTCTCAGAGAGGTCTAACCATTATTGCAGTCTCCATTTAATTGCATAGTAGTACATTTGGGTGTGAGATGGTGCATAGTCACAGCCCTTGGTAGCTCATCCTTGAAGTGAAAACTGATGTGAAGACTGATGGTTGCCAGTTGTACTTTGTGTTGAATATCTTTGCATTGTGGTTTGTGTTATGGAGGTCGGTTCAAGTTTGATGTGAGATGGCATGACTGAATGTGTAGCTATGCTGTTGAAAGGTAGAAGCAAGAGATTGACTTTGTGAATGTATTTAGGCCTGTTCTAGGCGTGAGATGGTGGAAATAGTCATGTATGTTGTGTGGTTTCGTTTATTGAAACCAAACTTTTGAGATGGTGTTTTAGTGGAATAAGATTAATAAGATTAATAGCATAAAGAGCCACGTTTCAACTTCTTTCCTAAGAACAATTGGCATACTGTTAAGTGAATGTGGGGGGCTAGTTGATCCAAACCAGGCTGGACAAGCACTTACTAATGTTATGTTATGTTAATAGTTTATAAAGCGCCTAGTTACTCATGCCGGAGTGTCCCCGCGCTAAGTTTTCTCCTTATCTTTCATCAAAAATTAACAGCACATAAACCATTAATATTCCATAATAATTTATTTTACCCTGAAGGTGAATTAGATGGCCATGGAGATATTGCTGGGTCTGAGCAGACCAAGCAAGTTACCGGAACACTACCCCAGAGGGTTCCCAGACCTTTACATTTTTTGCTCTGCAAATTATTTGCAAAATCGTAGCTTTACGAGTGATATTGCTTTTAGTAGCTGACAGGTGGTGAGATGTTGTGGCGCGGAGCCATATCTGGTTGCCCGCTCAATTTTCTGGGCAAGGGTGTGGGTGTGCAAGCATAAGGCATCAGGATATCCACCTAGTCAATATTTACATTTGGTAATGGTCAGATTCACAGCTATTTGGATGAAGCAGAGATGGAAGAAATACCAAAACAGGGGCGGAGTCAGGGCTGGCTTTAGGGCAGAGCGAACGGTGCGGCTGCACCGGGCGCCGACTTGTGGAGGGGCACTGACCTCAATGGGGGGGTGGGGTGCTGTGATTAGCAATAACTTATGATGGAAGAGATGAGGGGTACTTTCGCCCAGTGGTAGTGCGAGAATCCGAGGAGGCGGTCATGGGGTGGAGGGGCACCATAAATGATTCTCCCACATGGTGCGACCAGCGCTGAAGCCAACCCTGGGCGGAGTCTTTGCATCCAGATCTCCATTTCCACTGGGACGAACTGCTGTATTTGGTGTAGGCTCAGAAAAATGCTGTTCAATAACATGCTTATAACTACACAGCTGGTTTAATTCACTATCTGGATTTAATTGCTCAAGGTCTGTTTACACAAGGATTGCCTGTGCTGCTGCCAGGATGCAGCATCTGTTAAATGTTTATTGCATGTTTATGGTATGTTGCTTCAAACATGAACTTCAGCCACGAGGGTGTGGCGAGAGGATTTTCACATCAGATTGTGTAAACAGGGCCTTGAGCATGTCATCTAGGCTTTCATCATGTCATTGCTCTTCAGATCGACATGAAGCAATGGCAACTTCTGTCACACAAGGGATGGTATTGTTGTCGATTTCACTTTACATTTATGACTGACAGAGAAACCGCTGGATTATTGGGTCAATTTAGCAAATCGTGGTAATTCGGTACGCCGTGTCCCAGGCATTTGATTTTATTGCCTGAAATAACATTTTCTGTCTTATTATCTCTCTGAAACGGAATTCATTTGAGGTAGTTGTTTACATTTTTTTTCTCCATTTTTCCCCTTTCTATAAAACAGCTAAATAGTTCGCAATTCCTCGTGATGGATGTGATGTGATGGATGTGTCCTCTGTGAAGCAATTTAGTAGTTGTTTTCTAAAATTACTTGGATGATGCATAATGAAGCGTGATTCATATAACTTGTGTGCTAATAATCTAACACCTTATGCACTTCAGATATTTCACAGGCGCACCTGGCACTGTTTCATGATATCTTGTCAGTACCTTGCTGTGTTTTAGAAACGTTGTGTTTTTGTAATGATGTGAAATCTTGCTGTTGGCAGACTTTGTACTTTTTTCGGGCCCTTGTCTTGAGACTTGGACCCTCATTATATGCGGCAGTTCTTTGCGATCCCTTGGCCCGCATATTTACAAGCCCCTATCGCCATCGGAGTGTCACTTTTTTTGACGCTCCGGTGGAGTAGCATCATTTTCAATATTTACAAGGTGGCGCTAAGCCACTTAGCGTGGCTTAACGGCACCTTGTAAATATGCCCCCTTCCGCCGCAGTCCTCTGTGGCAAAGGGGCGTGCAGTGGGTGTTGCTGTATGCATTCCACCGCAACACCCATTGCTTTTTGATGCTGCCCCAGATTTACAAGGATGTGTAAATCTGAGGCAGCGCCAAAAACTAACGCCATGCAAGAGTAGGCGTTAGAATGGCACAAGAGGAAAAAATGCTTTTATTTCTCCTCGTCTTTGCTTTTTCTATGTGTGCTGCATTCTGCAGCACACATAGAAAGAGCAAAAAGCCATTAATGATTGTTTATGTGCAGGTAGCTGCCCTTCCTGCACATAAACAATCATTTAATAATGACAATTTGCTACTTCTATGTGTGCTGCAGAATACAGCACACATAGAAGTAACAAACAGCCATTATGGATTGTTTATGTGCAGGATGGAAGACCTTCCTGCACATAAACAATCATCCCTGCAACGCAGGCACCCTTGCACAATGGTGGAAGGGTGCCTGCGTTGGCGCTAGGCAGCTAATTTTAGCGCTAACGCTAGAGAAAACACAGGGGTGTGCCATATTGCTGTAAATACAGCGCATCCCTGCATCTTGGAAATACACTGCATCTAGATAATCCTGTCTTGAATGTCCATTCCTCTAGAAGTGGAGCACTAACCTATAGTTTGAAAACACTTCTTCTGCCACTGCTGTTCTGTCTCAAGCACAAGCTTGCGTTGCAATGGAAACAGCACATTGTTTGTAACCTTATGCATGGTCCTAGTCTGCACTGAGTGAAGACTCATTGGGTGCACCCCTAGCAGGCCATGACCATGTGCCGGGGTAATGCAATAAAGACTCTGATTGATTTCTTGCCTCCTGCCTTAAAAGTAAGGGTGAGAAAAAGAACAAGAGGACCCAACTCACAGGGAGCCTGGGTAAGTAACGTTTCAGAAAAGAACAAGGGCTCCTATGGAATGTTAAATAACTTGTATATGATAATCAATGCACAATGGCAATTCTAATCGGAAGTGATGTCAGAAAGAGAACTCAACTCCCACACAAACGATGCAGTTATCAAATATATGTTTATGTAGAAAATATATACATATTCAAAGTCTTACTATTTTAGAAAATCAATACAACATTTAGTGTAGGGTGTCCCAGTGAAAAACAGAACCTTCTTTATACAAAAATACAAAAAGTGCAACAAGGATATTCACAAGGTTTCACTATGAAATTCATGCGACCAAAACATTTAAAATCAATATTACAACACTAATCATCATTGTGTGTTTTGTGTCATGGTTCGCATTGATCTATTGTCGACAGCGTTTCGACCCTTAATTGGATAAAGGGTCTCCTCAGGACCTAGAATGTAAGGACACCTAAGGGTGATCCTGCACTGCCTAGTGTAAAGACTGTGGCACCGTGTAGAGAGTGAACAAAGGAACTTACAGGGGACCCAGCGGGGTGCCCATGTAAGGGAGAGAAAGGCAGGCGGCTGTATACAGTGGCCGGAAATACTCGGCAGTGTAGGGCGCTTTGAAATGAAGACGCTGTGCGCAAGGATAAAGGCACTCGGGGCGGAGCGATAGAGAAAGAATCGGGGATGAAGTAGTTCTCAGTGTAACAGACAATCGTGATATCAGAGATTCAATCCGCATAAATCCGGGGGAGCAGCGGCAAGGGGTACGTCTGGCTCGGTGCAATGACTTTGAATATGTATATATTTTCTACATAAACATATATTTGATAACTGCATCGTTTGTGTGGGAGTTGAGTTCTCTTTCTGACATCACTTCCGATTAGAATTGCCATTGTGCATTGATTATCATATACAAGTTATTTAACATTCCTTAAAAGTAAGGGTGGGCGTAGTTCGCGGAGTTGCGCTACGCGACGCTACGCGAAGCGGTAAAACACCTCCGCTGCGCTACATGGAGCTACGCGAGCAGCATAGTGCGATAGGAAAATGCGCGGTGATTGCACAGTGCCGGATGCTTGTCCTCACTGTGCAATCATTGCAAACGGCATCATGCACAGTGCAAGCGGTCGTTTTCTGCCGCTCGAGTAGATTTTTACTCGAGCAGCAGCTTTCTCAACGCGAACGGGCAGTTTCTCATCGCGAGCGGTCGCGAACATACGCGACCACTCGAAATGAGAAACCTGACCCCCCCGCGTTGAGAAATTTCGCCGGGAGGTTTATTTTCCACGCTCGCGCTCGCCAACTTGATGTTGCCGATCGCGAATGAGGAAAAATCTCGCCGGGATGTTGATTTTGCTCGCTCGCGGTCGCCAAATTGACGTTGAGGAACGCGAGCGAGCAAAAATGTCCGCTACGCTATGCGTAGCGGATTTTCTCTGCACTCCGTGAGATCCGCGTAACGCGGAGTGCAGCAAACTCCGCGAGCGGAGCGTAGTTCACCGCCCAGGGTTACTTAAAAGTCCTCAGCACTTTGAATCTGTACACAACCGCTCCAACTTAACCAGTGTAAAAAACTATTTACAGTGGCTGGCCATTGAAAATATCAGGGCATATTTGTGCCAACCAATTAAAAATGTGCTTGGCACCGGTGCAATTTACGTTGAATATAGATTCAAGTGGCCTTTAGTCCTATTTCAATTTCAGAAAGGCAATTCCACTGCAATAAGATATTTGGCGGGAAAGTTGAAGACTAATCGGTGTTAAAGATGATGGTATAAATCATTGATTACAATTGCAGAGAGGTTTGGACAGTTTGATCAGCAATTTTGCAATGCTGTGGATCAGTAAAAATGTCTGCTAACGCAATCGCCAGATATTATTAGATCTATTATTAACTCTGTGCCAGATTCCTAATGACTCCCGTGGTCTAATGGTCCCAACCTCAATTTGAAGACCTTGTTTTGGCTCTAATGCCTTTAAATCCGATGCAAACGTTACAATGAATGCTCCAGAAGATCCATCTGAAATACAAAAATAGCAGTGGACTCTGTCCAAAAAAATCCATGCTTGTCTAAGACGCACTGCTTTTCCAACCAACCATCTGGAGTTGAAAAAAATATTTATGGTATTGGAATTTATTTTGGTTTTAAATTTTCACAGATTTATTAATACAGCAGTCATCGCTTCAATTTATAAATACTTTGCCTCTAGAGTGACGTCACAAATGCAAATATTGTCTTTATGAACCATACGGCAGCATACAATTAAGCCTACAACTCAAGTTACGATGCAGGACAGGCCTTAAGTATGGAACTGAATCACAATAAACTTCCAAACTCTAAACGTTACTAAATATGTAACATGACATATCTGTGGAATTGTGACCAACACAATAGATATTGAAAACTGTAAAACACAGCAAGAATACGCTTTATTAATTGTAAGGCCTGTCATAATAATTCACACTTGTGTTTGTCCCGCACCTGTCAGTTTGTGATATGTTTATTTTTGGGCATACCATTCTTTTATTTTGGTGTGGTCTTGCTCTTTTATGAGTGTGCAATTGCATGAAAGAGTGATTGGACACATCAGTTAAGAGTTTTGTATAGGAATTAGCCTGACACAAGCATGAAGTGATCGTAGTATGTTAAATAGTTTTATGGATTTATGGTCGTCTGGAGGCATATGTATATTCTGTTTAATTGGTAACCAAGTCTACATCTACACTCCTCATCATTGACAGTTTCAACACCATGACGTGTGCCCAAGATCTTTGCCAATAAAGTAAAATGATATAACTCTTTTGATTTGACTCTTATTTGAAATTGTGAGGAAGTTGAGGACCAGAAATTACCATATGCCTTCTTGTATATAATCTTGTAAAACATTCTGTTCTAAATTTGGAAATGGCTGCTTTTACCTGAATGATTTTTGTCATTCTGAGAGCATGAAAGATGTTCTAGATCCTGGAAGATACAGCAAGAACATACTATAATTTATCAGTATAAATGTATTTTTTTTAAAGAAAAAAGAATTGTAATCCATCCCTAAGTGTAACACCATTGGTGGGAGCAGATGTTGCTGGATGTCAAAGCAGGATGCAAGACCCTCATATCAGCACAACTGTTTCTCACACCAGCTCTTTTGCCAATGTGGAAAGTCACTAGAGCAGTCATTGAACAAAGGGTGGTTGACAAAGTTGTACTGTCCTAACTCGTGAGTTGCAAGGTTCTTTTGATTGATCATTGCTCACAGTTCTTAACAGGGATGACATTTTTGTACTTAAATTATTTGGAGACTTTTGTTGTTCACATTTGCTACAACACAAGTTTACTAACTAGACCATCTTCAGAGAAAACACTGCAGAAATTGAGGATCAGCACCCACATGACTATTGGAAGTAAAGGCTCAGGGACTTAATTTGGACATTTGGTGGCTGTACTCCATTCCGCCAGGTCAGCGGAGAGATATACTCCACTGACCTGGCAAATACAGACTGCCATATTTAGAGTTCTCTGCAGGCTGCCCGAAATCTGTATGCCTTCACAGGAGTCGTCACCATGGAGGCTCCTCTTAAGGCACTGAAGCTAAGCAGTGCAGGTGCCATGTTAAATGTACCCTCACTGCAACATTTTTGTTTCCTCTGAAAGCAGACCTTTGGCCTTGAAAACCCAAAAAATAATGGCCTTGGTGTTCTGGGATTTTTTTCTCAACAGGTAAGTGTCAATATTCATATTTCCTGTTCAGGACCACTAGTTAAAAACAAGAAATATGACGGCGGAAAATCTGCTCTCTGACTGCACAAGCCAGTTTGACAGTGGGTCTGTTGGCAGAAACATAGAGGTACCCCTGACTCTAAATACAGCAAGGGAGCTACAAGTGTAATGGACAGGATATTGCACCACATTTGCAGTGAGAACCCTGTCCTCCAAACTGTATATACTCCCCAAAGTACAAAAATAGTAACTAGTGCCAATGATGACTGTACCCCTCTTGTTATCCTTCTCCAATCACTGACCTATTTATCACGAGGCTTTGCAAAAGATCTTCTAGCCAGGATCTACCAAATCTTTCATACCCTTTGGAAAAGGGTCCTCAAATTACCTCACAGGTGGGAATCACTAAGTCTTCAAAGATGAACAAGGCCTCTGAGTAAAAATACATTAGTTATGGTTTAAAATGCCTTGTCAAGCACTTGTCAACCTTTTGGCGAGATGAGATTATTTAGTCCAGGTTTCTCCAAAGTTGGTCATGGAGGGCCAGATCCATGCCTGATTTTTAAGATAACTGCATTTATCTAAATGGGGATACGTTAAAAATCTGGCATGGATCAGTTTCTCCAGGACCGACTTTGGAGAACCCTGATTTAGTCCATTGATGATTCAAATCACATACACTTTGTGATAGTTGGGATTAGAATTGTGTTTCATTTTTTGGTACATGGTTCGATGAAGTTTCATGTTGGGTTCCCTTTCTGTTTTCACACACTTCAAGAGCTGTAATCCAGTTAGGCCTATCATCATTTTAGACATTAGTGTATAAATTGCGCATGGCATATAAGTTTATGTGTTGGAGAGAGAGGAAAATGATTGTTGCCTTAAATTGGATTGAAGTAAACAAAAAAGTGAGGGGTGACATCCTTGAATGAATTTCAGTCACTGATAATTACTTGGCCCACATACCAGTTCATTTCATTTTGCCCACCAAGCCATCTCAGATTAGACCAGCCATATGAAAATCAGTCTTAGTTGTGCTCCAGAAGAAACAGTCCAGCCCAAACTGCCAAATCAGCTCCTCTTTGAACTGGAACAAAAACAACCCAAGAGTATTTTCAGCCTATTTGGGCATCTTTAGCCAGGTGCAGCTTCGCTCCAGTGACACAGTGAGCACGGGACCAACGTGTGTGCTTACTTGGGACACTTAAACCATCACAATAATGTGAACAAAAAAGTAATGGATTTGCATAATCTGCCTTCCCGTACTTACGCAACCATTTGGTGAAATTATGCAAAATTACACAATTATGCAAAATGCAAATCTGTCATTTTGTGCTATATTTTAGTGTGAAATGCGTCTCTTTGTCAATTTTTGGCCAGCAGATGCATTTAAACAAAGCACTGCAAAGAACAGCTGCTCATGCTCTCTTATTCACATGTGTGCGCAATAATATTTTACAGCAAATAGTGTGCTTCACTGAAATTATTTCCCGTAAATGGTGCAATTATGCGAAATGATGTAATGGCATCATTATGGGAATTTTGTGTGACAAACGTAATGTGAATTTCCCCAAATTACATTAACTACTGTGTAGATGTAGTGTAAATTACATTTCTCCCAGGCCTTATTTAATCTCAGCCACTGGTAAATACTCTGACATATCCCAGGGCTCAAAATGCGGCTGCTAGAACCCTACTTGGCCTTCCAAGAACTTGCTCTACGACCAACGTCATCCGCAAACTACATTGGCTGCCGGTGGCGAAAGGCATTGAGTTTAAGGCCCTCTGCATTGCCCATAAAATCATGAATCGTTCTTCCCCAGATATCCTGGCAAACCTGCTCTCACCCTACATACCTACTCGCCAGCTACGTTCTATGGGCCAGCATTTGGTGGTTGTCCCTCGGGTGAGGAGGGAGCGAGCAGGAGGACGCTCTTTCCGCGTCTTAGCGGCAAAACTCTGGAACCTCCTCCTGGTGCATATCCGCAGCATTACTAACTACATGGCATTTCGCAAAGCCATTAAAACTCATCTTTTTCCCATACTATAGGCTCTGTTCCTCTCAGTATCCCCTCCACTACTGCTACAGTTAGCGCTGGGACGCCCCTTTGCTGGGGCAGCTGTGTGCTCTATAAAACTGGTAACAGTGTAACAACAGTGTAACAGTCCTTTGTTTTTTGGCTAACATGCCACTTCATATTAGACACAGCCATATATAAATCTGCCTCAGTTTTGTTCCAATAGGAAAAGTCCAACCGGAACTCCCAAGGCAGCTCCTCTCTAAACCGGAACACAGGCAACCCAAGACTAGTTTTGACCAATTTGGGCCTCTTCACTCAGTGCAACTTGGTCCCAGTGGCACAGTGAGCACGAGAACCATGTCTGAGCAAACCCTTCACACTTAGGGTGTCTCACTGCAGTAAAGAAACAAGCATTGAAAATGCAATAGGTCTCGCCTTTGATTAAGTTAAAGCCATTTGCTTTGCTAATGGTATTGTATAGCAAAGCAAATGGCTTTAACTTAATGAAAGGCGAGACCTATTGCATTTTAAATGCTTGTTTGTATAGCGCTTTACACCGCCATAAGAACGCTGACTACGCTAAGGGGAACAAGCCATACGGGAATGAAAGCGAAGTCGGGACACCTAGGTTCTAGTCTCAGCGTCGGTTCAACGTTCCGTGCTTCAGTAAAATCACTTAATATCAACGTGCCCAAAAGAATTTTAAAAAAACAACGAACGTGTGTGTCCTTCTGTAAAGTGACTGGTGCTCATGTAACGCGGCCCAATACTTTAGGGTCGAATTCGCGCTACATTAGAAACCAAGGCGGCGGGGCTGGGTGGGGAAGTGTCCTGGGCTTTGGGGAAGCTGTTGATAAAGCATTTTTTATTTACCTTTTCTGCGACTGTGCAGCTTGGGACTGACTTCCTTGCACCTTAGGGCCACTCTGGACTCGGGCGACGGTGAAGTGCAGTCCATGACTGTCTGATGTCGCAGGGATTGGCACTTCAAGAGAACGTTGTTTTTTGTATAGCGCTTTACACTGCCATAAGAACGCTGACAGCGCTAAGGGGAACAAGCCATACGGGAATGAAAGCGGAGTCTTCTTGTCAGAGTTGCTGACTTTAGAAGTCGGGACACCTAGGTTCTAGTCTCAGCGTCGGTTCAACGTTCCGTGCTTCAGTAAAATCACTTAATATCAACGTGCCCAAAGGAATTTTTTTTTTAACGGTAGGTTGGGAGAATGCGCGCTAGGGTGGGAGAATGAGCGGTAGTGTGGGTGAATGAGCGGTAGGGTGGGAGAATGAGCGGTAGGGAGAATGAGCGATAGGGTGGGAGAATGAGCGGTAGGGTGGGTGAATGAGCAGTCAGGTTGGAGAATGAGCGGTAGGGAGAATGAGCGATAGGGTGTTAGAATGAGCAGTAGGGTGGGAGAATGAGCAGTAGGTTGGGAGAATGAGGGGTAGGGAGAATGAGCAATAGGGTGTAAAAATGAGCTTTAGGGTGGGAGAATGAGTGGTAGGGAGAATGAGTGGTAGGGTGGGAGAGTTAAAGGTAGGGAGAATAAGTGGTAGGGTGGGAGAATTAACATTAGGGTGGGTGAATGAGCCGTAGGGAGAATGAGGGTGGGAGAATCAGGGTGAGAGAATGAGCGGTAGGGAGAATGCGCAGGAGGGTGGGAGAATGAGCGGTAGAGTGGGAGAATGAGCAGTAGGGAGGGAGAATGAGCAGTAGGGTGGGAGAATGAGAATTAGGGTGGGAGAATGAGTGGTAGGGTGGGTGAATGAGCAGTCAGGTTGGAGAATGAGCGGTAGGGAGAATGAGCGATAGGGTGTTAGAATGAGCAGTAGGGTGGGAGAATGAGCAATAGGTTGGGAGATTGAGGGGTAGGGAGAATGAGTGGTTGGGTGGGAGAATTAAAGGTAGGGAGAATGACTGGTAGGGTGGGAGAATTAACGATAGGGTGGGTGAATGAGCAGTAGGGAGAATGAGGGTGGGAGGATGAGGGTGAGAGAATGAGTGGTGGGGGGGCTCCGGAGATGGAAGAGACAGGCGGAGGGGGGCTGACGGAAGACAGATGGGGGAGAGGAGGCACGGAGAGGGCGCCGGTGAAGGGAGAGATGGATGGAGGGAGAGAGGCCCGGGGTATGAGGGAGGAGGGATGGAGAGAGGGGGGTGGAGGGCACCTTCGCATCCTGCCTTCTCAGCTCTAATTAGGAGAGAGCTCGGCGGCGCGAGGCGCGGGGGATTAATGCAGCGCGTGCGCAGCTTTCCAAAAACACTGGGTCCTGGAGACGGGCCCCGCATGACAGCAGCCCCACCCCCACATTACTCCCCCTGCCCCCGCCATGCACCTCTATTTAGGAAGACTCTTAAGACCTGGCTCTTTAGCCTTCCCTAGAACCTCCTCCATCAGGTACTATCACCCCGCAATTCGCTGCCAGCGCCGGGACACCTCCGTTGGAGGTAGCCGTGCGCTTTACAAGATGTATAATAATAATAATAATAATGCAGGACCCCCAGCCTAAAGTCCCCACATTGCCACAGCATACAGCCCCCCCTCATTACATCCCCTCGATCATACAGCTTTCGCAGCCCCACCATACAGGACCCCTATAGTCCCCCATTACAGCAAACTTACCATATAGTAAACAAGCGCTGTCCCGAAAGTGAAAGAGGACCGCGCTGGAGCCGGAGCATGGGGATCTCTTGTCTTTATAGGGCCATGTGTTTCTAACACATGGCCCCATAAAGATAAGAAACTGCTTTGCGACAGATGCAAAGCAGGCCACCGAGTCCGGCTCGGAGGCCAAAGGGCGTCCACAAAAAACCCTAATTTCCAATGGCAGGCCACCGTTTACCATAAACGGTGACGCCAGCCAATGGAAATAAGGGGTGGGGCTTAAAGCCCTTTTCTAAAACTACTCATTAACAATAAATCTCGCCGAGCGAGCTGCGCATGTGCGCAGCAACGCTAGACGAGACCTAAAAAGTGATGGGTGGAATGCTTGAATTAATCTCAGCCACTAGGAATTACTTGGGGCCGTATCTCATTACATCTATAGTTTCTAATGTCTTTATCGCCTTCACTTTGGTCTAGATCACCGCTCCCCCGCTTGTAGGTCCTGTAGTGCAAAGGCACCGTCGTTGTCCTCCAGCTACCCACACTGCAGTTCTAACCACTGTCCCCCTGGTGTGCTCTGTTAAGTATTCTATGCTTTGCTTATTTCTCTTTTTCACTGCGCATCCACCACTGTAATACGCTGTATAATATTGCTTTTAACTCTCTATCTCTCTAAAACGCTGTGATAGTATTGTTCTACAACTTTAATACGCTGTGTTACCATTGTTTTTCCTTTGTTTTTCTTCTTTGCTGTGTATTTTATGCTGTGACTGCACACTCTGTTTAGCTTTTACTGGAATTGTTTTTCTCTTTTCCATTTCCGGTTCACTCTTGTTCCCACACTCTGTGCTGTCTTTTCCCGCCGCACATGCCTCCGGCCCTCCTGCCTCCTGAACAGCCCATTCCACCTCCCAGGGCTACTTAATGAAGGGCGTGACGCGGCTCCAGTTAGTAGCCCTCGACAACCTTGGTCTTGATTGCCACACCCCCTCTTTCTGGTTCCGTAGAACAGAGGCACCCTCCCGCTCCTCGAGCTAACCGCACTGCAGTTCGAGCCCTGGACTCCCATGTGTGCGCTGTTCTGTGCTTTTGGTGTTTCTCTTTTTCACTGTCCATCCACCACTGTAATATACTGTATAATATTGTTTTTAACAATTTAAAACGCTATGATAGTATTGTTCTATAATGTTAATACACTGTGATACCATTGTGTTTCCTTTGTTTTCTCCTTTGCTGTGTGTGACACTCTGTGACTGTACACTCTGCTTAGCTTTTTCTGGAATTGTTTTTCTATTTTCCCTTTCTGGTTCCCGCTCTCCGAGCCTTTTTTTCTCGCCACCCAAGCCCCCTGCCCTCCCGCTTCCCGGACAGCCCCTCCCACCTCCCAGGGCTCCTTCATGGAGGCCGCAGCATGGCTGCGCAGTGGGCCTGCTGCCGGCACATCGAAGACACGCCAAAGGCAAGCCCATCTATGCCTGTCCGCACCTGGACCATGCCCAGCGCCAGGAACCCTGGCCCACCGCAATCTCACAGTTACTTCACCGCAGAACTCCATGCTCTGGACGCAACAAGAACTGCTGCATCGCACCACAACGCTCCACAGCGGGACCTTTCACCTGCATCCACTGCCGTTTCATCGCACACCCCATCACCGGTCACCTCCCCATCAGACAATGTCACACCATCCCCAGATGCCGACACCTCACGGGATCAACTCAACTGCCTCCTGATCAAAGCCAGATCACTCTGCAAACACGCCACCGAAATCTGGGACACCATCTCCCCCGACGTGACCTTCATCGCGGAGAACTGGCTCCCCCCACTTCTGCCTCAGACATTGTCACATCAACCCCCAGCGGCTACAAGATTAAACACCAAGACTGCACCAATTGACATGGGGGCATCACCATCATACACAAGGAATCAATCACCTGCACCATCGCCAATGACTATGCCAATGCCGACTATGGAACACATGAATTTCCAGCTCCTCACCGATGCGAAAACCACTACCAAAGGCACCCTTGCATACAGACTGCCAGGACCACGAACCAGCCTCAGCAATGCCATCACCGAATTCATCACCCTGCTCGCTGTCGAAGTCGAACACAATGTCTTTCTGGGAGACCTCAACTTCCGCCTGGATGACCCCACCAACACCACCGACCTCCTGTAAAGAATAGGCAACATCGGCCTCAAGCAGACTGTCACCGAACCCACACACACAGCAGGACACACGATAGACCGCATCTTCACGTCCAGCAACATAATCAGATACTGCCGCACCTCGGAACACACCTGGATGAACCACTCCATCATACAATTCACCTTCACCGGTTCCTCGCGCACTGCCCCCAACCCACACAGCGCTCCCTACCGCAGCTGGACCAAGGTAAATCAGCAGCAATGGACCGACATCCCCAGCACCGCTCAGCCTAACATCAGAACCAACCTGGACCAGACTGAAGAGAATTTCAACGCCTGGATCACCAGCGCTGCCAGCCAAGTCTCCCCCACCAAAACAGCCAAAATGCACAGACCCACCAAACGAGCCAGCTGGTACATGCCAGAACTCAGCGCTGCAAAACCGCAGGTGTAAACAACTGGAAAGATGGCGAACCGGCAGGAACAACACCAACCGAGCCGCCTACATATCAACCCTCAATGACTACCATTGCCAGCTCAAAGCCACAAAAAAGGAGGCCCTGACACACCGGATCAAAACCAGCACCAACCAAACCAAGGAACTCTTCACCATCATCAGAGAGCTCACCTGCCCGTCAGCCACGCAAAACTTCATCCCTCCCTCACAGGAACTCTGCGGCACCCTCTCCGAACACTTTCACATCAAGATAGCAACCATCTACAGAAATTTCTATCCCCAACCCTCCGACCTATTCTGCAACCCATCAACCACCAACCACCCGCTTACCGCATGAGAACAACCCAGCTCGCCAACAGCTACCACCCTGATGAACTCCATCCACTCAGGAGCACCTACCCACCCATGCCCCACAGACTCTTTAACCTCGGAAGCAACGAGATCAGCCACCACCTTACCACCATCCTCAACACGTTCATAACTACAGCCACCTTTCCCAATGCATGGAAGCACACAGAGGTTAGACCCCTCCTCAAGAAACCTTCGGTGGACCCCAGAGAGCTCCATAACTACCATCCCATCTTCCTCCTGCCGTTCCCCACCAAAGTCGTGGTGAAGGCCATCAACCTCCAACTCACCGATCTTCTGGAAGGAAATAAACTGCTGGACCCATCCCATTCAGTGTTCAGAGCCAACCACAGCACAGAGACAGCCCTGATCGCAGCAACAGGCGACATCTGAGCTGTACTCGATAGAGGAGAATCAGCAACCCCCATCCTCCTGGATCTCTCTGCAGCTTTCAAGACCGTCTCCCACCACACAATCATCGATTGACTGCACCAGATTGGAATTGCAGATGATGCACTCACATGGATCGAAATTCTTCCTCACCTGACGCACCCATAGAGTCCGCCTCCCTCCCTTCACCTCACAACCCAAGCATACCATGTGACGAGTACCCACAGGCTCAGCCCTCAGCCCTAATCTCTTCAACATCTACATGACTCCACTCACAGACATTGTCAGATTTCACGACATCAACATCATCTCCTACACTGACGACACTCAGCTCGTCCTTTCACTCTCAACGAACCCCACCTTGATGAAGACCAACTTCCATAACTGCATGAAGAACATCACAACATGGATGAAAGACAACTGCCTGAAACTCAAAACGGACAAAACGGAAGTTCTGATCTTCAGCAGACACACCGCCCTCTGGAACGACTCCTGGTGGCCAGCGGAGCTCGGTCCCAGCCCTACGCCTGAAGACCACACTTGCAACCTCAGCATTATACTAGACAGCAAACTCAGCATGAAACGTCAGGTCAATGCTGTCACCTCAGCTTGCTTCCACATGATCTGCATGCTCTGCAAAATCTTCAGGTGGCTCCCCATCAGAACAAGGAAAACTGTGACGCAGGCCCTCATCACCAGCCTTCTTGACTATGGCAATGCATTCTATGTCAGCACCTCCACCCAACTCTTGCAAAGACTCCAGACAATCCAGAATGCAGCAGCTAGACTGATCCTCAGCCTGCCCAATAGGACACACATCACCCAGCATCTGAAAGACCTCCACTGGCTCCCCGTCCAAAAGAGATGCCAGTTCAAGCTCCTGCCCACGCATACAAAGCCTTCCACAACCAAGGACCAGACTACATGAAGCACCTCATGATCTTCCACCAACCCACCAGAAACCTCCGTTCTGCACACCTCGGACCTCACTCAGACACCATGTATCTGAGAAGAGTTAGGAGGGCCAGGAGAAGAAAAAAACAAAATGTAGAAACGGGTGGCTGAAGCCTGCACAAACAGTTGTTAAAACACTTTTCTTTAGAGCCAAATTGGAGGGAGACTTCTGTAGGCTGCTCCTGTGCCCTCTGACAGTCAGAGCCCCAAGCGTGGGCCCAGTTCACCCATGCTAAAGGGCGGCACTGCATGTTTACAATCACCAGATTCTAGAAGGTCCCTATTGTGGATGCCAGGTGCTAATGGTATCGCAACAACTCCATTGGCTACCAGTTGAGCAGACAATATACTTTAAAGTGATCTGGTCAGCCTCCAGAGGATCTTGGAATGATGGTCATGACTTTTTGAAACCATATTTACCAGCTATAGACCCAACAGATTACTTTCCTCTGGTGATCAATTTTTATGTAAATACAAAGGCACATAAGGACAACTACGTCTTCATAAATGTCACAAAAAATGGAACGAGAACCGTGCTTATTTTCCTCTATATCGTTTTCTGTTTCCTTTACTGTTCTTCACACTTCTTATCACTGGAATTTTCAAAACCATGATGCGTGACAACCTGTAGCCATACAATGGAATGACATAACAACTTCGAAATTGTCTACTACTTGAAATAGGGTGGAAACTGAACACAAATTACCATATACATTAATTTATGAACTCTTGTAAAACACTCTGTTTTAAACATGAGAAATTGATCCTTTTTGTGATGAAAAATAGTACTTCATAATCGTTCTGGGATTAGGAAATATTATTTTGGATCCTGAAATACATATACAGAAAATATCTTTTTTTTGCTAGGCGTTAAGAAAAGAGGAATTTTAACTCATTCCTAAAACTAACACAATTTTTCCAGCTTTACTTTACTGTCAAATATAAATCTTGCCTTTTTATTCACTCTTTAGTCAATCTGTTTTGGTGTCAGTGATTTTCCTAAAACCAAACAGGTAGTATGCCGCCCATAACGGAATATAAACCTTTGCGTCCAGCTTTAACAAAGCTGACCAGGTAAAATTATATTGATAAAACAATGTGATATTTATGTGAGATCAACGGGTTTGCATTTCTATGCCAAAGCACATAAAGGCCAAAGACACTGGGGTAGACTTTTTAAGAATATAAATATTTATGACTTTGCTCAGTGTGCAAATGAAGGCTTTCAAAAGATGTAATAAAATTAAAAAGAATGATTTACAATATTCGTGAGTCAACATGATGCATTACATATGATCAATGCATGTGAAAAAAATTATGTTACTCTTTTAAAAATAAACACATGAACGGATTATCACTGTTGACATTTATTTAAACTTGGGCTTCTCTTTTTGATGGCAAAGTTAGGGTAGACTGTCCTTCTCTTACCTTGCACCCAACCGTTGGAATTATTTGCCACCTTGTATGTGTCTCATTTGTGACCACTTTGCCTTCCAGAAAGTCCTCAAGTATTGGCTCCTCCCATTGGTTCATTTAGAACTTGGGAGTCGGCCAGACTTCCACCAGGGCGACAAAGTAAATTACTTAGCCACCCTGACAGAGGTGCCATCCACCGTCAAGGCGCTTCCTGCCAATGCATTGTAATATTGCAATTAAAAAAAAAAAACATGGCTCCCTCGCCAGGAGAGATTTTTCCCATGGTGAAGGGGGGGGGAGTTTTGAGCACTTTTATTAGTGCCCCTTACTTCCAGGTTTTACCTGGCCGTGACGGGCATTGAAAAACTGCTATATGGCTGCCCATCTAAATTAGTTTGGCTGACATATAGCCGAATCTCCGACAAAGTAGGTCTCCGCCATCGCCAAAATGTGGCCTGCCCGAATCAAAATTAGACTGGCAACCATAGTCTTGGCGGGGAGGGAACTACATTACCATTGTTTTGAAGTTCCTGCTCCACGAAAAATTAATTTGGGGCCGTAAGTTCTTTTAGACTGTATCCTCTAAAAACTCCCTGCAGCGCCAGTATACAGCTCTGGGTGATTGCTTCACTTTACTATTAACATCAGATTAGATTAGATGTAGTATATTTGCAATATTTATCCATTATTTTGCATATACTATTGTAGCTGTAAAGCTTCATCAGTAAATACAATAAAGTTTATAAATTTAATTATTGTTATAATTTGTCAAAATGTGCGTTTCAGATAAATTGTATTCGTGCACAGAATACATAAAAAATAAGTTAAAATATTGCACATGAATTTGAATTAATTTCTCATAGTATGATACTGCTCATGGAATATATCCGCAGTGAACTGGAGAAGATTACCAAGCAAACACTTCATAGGGCTCCTTTTAAAAAGGCACCTCAGAGGGCAATTCACTTCACAAATGTAGAATTCTGAATAGTGACAGGTGGTGGCAAAACTTCAGGGCAACTTCTGGGCATATTTACAAGTGGTTATGCAGCACACATAGAAAGAGAAAATTGCCATCAGTGATTGTTCTTGTGTAGGAAGGTGTCCCTTCCTGCCCATGAACAATCATTAGATAATGACAAGTTGCAACTTCTATATGTGCTGCATTCTGCAGCACACATAGAAGGTACAATTCGCAATTAGTGATTGTTCATGAGCAGGAAGGTTCACCTTCCTACACATGAACAATCATTCCCTGCAACGCAGGCACCCTTGCACTATGGTTCAAGGGTGCCTGCATTGGTGCTAGGCAGCTAAATTTAGCGCCAGCACTTGGGGAATTGTAGGGGTGCGCCGAACTATTGTGAATATAGCGCATCCCTGCGTTTTCAGAATGTCAGAGTGCGGCGTTACCAATTGTGGCATAACACCACGCTCCTCCATTCTGTTGCAAATATGCCCCTTCATTACTTTTGTTGTCATATAAATTGGTGCTAGGAGCTGAGCATGCATCTTTATGAGCCTTACTCACCCAAGTCATGCCATTTTGGGGTGGTGCATGTGTGGTTCACTTTGACATCTCAGTAACTTTTTTGCGCTTTTGTATTCTTGGCATACACTTCCACCACGTTGCATATATGTTTGTGGGTATCCTTCAAGATGCAATTTGTTCATCATGCCAACAATGTGCATATTGATTATCTTGAACTATTCCTTCCTGATACATCAGTTCCTTGTGCACTAGGGACTTGGACAAGAATGCAAAAATGCACTAATAAATGTACCCTTATAAATGGAATTGTTCTGTATACAGAAAATATACTTGAGAAGCCCCGGTTCTCTGACCAGTAGTAAACAACCTGTGTGATGAAGTGTATAGGTGCATCTGTGGGCTTCCACATGCAGATTACTTCCTAAATATATCGCACCTGTGGCCTGAAGGTATGTCGACAATAACCTTCAAGGCTGGTTGTCAGAAGCAGAGCTGACTCATAACCTGGACACACACACCCACTATAGGAAGGTATGGTAAGAAATCCCTCTTTACTGTGTGGATCTGCTGCCAGACAAGCTAGCCAGGATGTTTTCCTGTTTTCCATCCAATCAGACCTTAAAGGGTGAAGATGTCATGCAGTATGAATTTGCTTGTAGATCCACAAATTATGGCCTGCCTATTGTTCCACTTCTGTGTAGATTGAGTGAGTGAGGCAGTGAGTGACTTTTTGAAAGAGCGTGTGTGAATACGGTTATAAAGTCCATGCTTTTTACCCAGATGGCCCTAGGCACTGATCATCTATTCATGTGATTCAAAAATTATTCTTTTATTCATGAACATTAGACTGCTCCACAACCAGCTTGAAAATTAAATCCCATCTTACTTTATGTTTTATAGACAGGTGTCATTGCAAGAGGTGCTCACGTTTGTGCCATATAAAATTTACAAATAAAAGGAAGAGGCTTTGGTAAACTGATCTCTGGCCTGTAGCAGAGCCCTAAGATATGACCCATTTTTTTATGTAAGAAAGGTCTCCTCTTTCAGGGACTTGGAGCCAAGATTGCAAACTTGAATGTGGTTCTTTTTAGGTCTCCCCTAAAACAGCACATGTGTTCTGTCTTGCAAGACCTTTTGGTATCTCACAGGTGCTTTAGAGCCTGCCCATTGTTTACCATTAGTGGGCTTCATTATCACTCTCATTTGCTTTCTTCTTATTGGTCAGCTTGTGTAGTGTTAGACTGAGAATGCGTCTGGCTGACTCCTTCTAGCATTGTGCGAGTTAAGTTAGCATTTGCTGCACCATTTTGTATTCAGCTGCCAGTTTGTACCATGATCGAAATGAAGCTTCTGTCTACTACTGTCTGCCTCAGCAGTGTTGGACTGAGAAAATATGTTCAGCTGACTCCTTCTAGCATTGTGCGAGTTAAGTTAGCATTTGCGGCACCATTTTGCATTCAGCCGCCATTTTGTGTCATGATCAAAATGAAGCTTCTGTCTCATACTGTCTGTCTCAGCAGAAACGGCAGCCTCGATTGTTTCTTTCATTCAAGGTTGAGCTTCGTTGCACTAATGAATAGCTTGTTCTGTGTTTGCATGCCTTTGCTCGTATGTAGCCCTGCTCCCACTCTCAGAGAGACGGGCACGGGCTGAGATAACCTTGAAGCTAAGATAGTGTGTACCCGGTCTCAGGATGGTAGCTCATCCTTCTGTACCTCCTTTGTTCATCTGTGCCCAGGCTGGAAAATTCCAGTTTGGGCGTGTCTTAGGGGTGTTTGAAATGTATATCTGACTTTACCTTGTGAACGGGGGTCAGTCCCTCGGCAGTTGTCTATGGAGCCTGGTCATATTGGACTCCGCTCAAGCGAATACTAATAAATAACTTGGTTTGTATTCTCTACTGTATGATCGACTCTTCATTTGTATGGAAGGCTGAGAGGTGGTCGTGAGTGACCCGGGTGGCCCAAATTGGGTCACTTCCTTCAGCAGAAAGCAGCCTCGATTGTTTCTCTTTATTATTCAAGGTTGAGCTTCGCTGCACTAATGAATAGATCATTCTGTTTTTGCATGCCTTTCCTCGTAGGTAGCCTGCTCCCACTCTCTTAGAGAGCTGGGCCCGGGCAGAATAACCTTGAAGCTGGGATAGCATGTACCCGGTCCCAGGAGTGTAGCTCATCCTTCTGTGCCTCCTTTGTTAACCTGCTCCAACTGGAAATTTCCATGTTTGTGCTGTTGAGTATTGGAAATGTATAATATCTGATGTTACTTTGGTGAGCGTCAGTCCCTCGGCAGCTATCTAAGGAGGCTGGTCAGATAGGACTTCGCTCGAGCGCATACTAATAAATAACTTTGGTTTGTATTCTCTACTGTCTGACTGACTCTTCATTTGTTTGGAAGGCTGAGAGGTGGTCGCGAGTGACCCGGGTGGCCCTAATCGGGTCACTTCCTTCAGTTGGCGCCCGAACAGGGACCCCATTGGGCGAGTGACCCATCTTTGCCCGCGGACAGGTGAGGAGGACGGGGCCACGTCGAGTCAGATGGGCGGACCGGTGATCCCTGCACGAGAGAGTCTTGCACTTGCAGCTGCCCCGCCTCTCTGACCGGGCGGTGCCTCGCCCAGTGGTCATCTCGGCTGGGGTCCTGAACGGCGAAACCCTTGGATTTGACCGTTTGGTCCGAAGAGTCGGCAGTGGAGAATAAATTCGCCTGAGCTGTGTGCACCAGGTGAGTTTGTTTGGTTCTTTGTGCTTATGGCACCCTTTTGGTTTGTGTTTGGTACGGTCTGAGGATTGGTTTTGGACAAGCGCTTGGATTTGTTTTTGGGTTCTTTACTATTTTTGACTTGCATTTGATGAGGTCTGCAGACCGATTTTGGCGAAGGTATTTGCAAATTATTTGTCTGGCATGAATAGTGAACTTGTTTTCTCTTAAGATGCCTTGCCTGAGCAGGTTATGCTGTGTGGGGTGCCGTTGTTGTTCTGCTGATGCTCGATTGAAGGAAAGGCAACCTGCGCCTCCGGAGGGCACCCCGAACTTTGACATGTATGTTAAACATGGCCTTGGCCCTATTATGTTTAGTACATTATGGCACAAATATACAAGGGACAATGCCGAGTTGCAGTGGCCGTTAACAGGTACCTTTGATGAACAAAAACTGAAATTCCTGCAGGATAAATTTTTTCATAATGAAGTAGGCAGTCGATGTTTGATTATCTCCAGGTATGGCAGAAGGAAGCTAAGCAGAGGCGAATGAAAGCAGAAAAAGAGGCCCGAAAAGGGAGAATGCAGACAGTGACTCAGAAAGCAGTAGCGTACGATAGAGAGAAAATAGAGAAAGGTATAGAATGTGGTGATAGAAAGTTTCGATTGCAATGTGACAAATCCTATGTTGCCCGAGAGGAAGGCGATCCCTTTGTGGAGGAGTTGTTAGAGACTCGACCCCCCCCACTTATGCGCCACAGAAAATATATCCCGTTGTCCCACAGTCTCTGCCATCTGTTCTTCCTGTCCCTGTTGCTCCCATTCCTTCTACTGCCGACCAAGCCGCTTTGGCCACTGCGCCCCCTGCCTCTTCTTTAGCCTCGCCTCTGGCAGTTACAATGACCGCTAGTCTCCCTGCTGCGCCTATCGTTATGGCATCACCCTCCCCAGCCCTGACAGCTACTACACAGCCATTAATAACTCTTGTGCCCGCTCCTTCGGCTACTGTGTCTGCCCCGCTTCTCCATTTCCCGACTTTGCTGAGTATTGGGACGCTGGTGCGTGGACTAGACGACGGGGACTGGGCGACTGCAAGGGAGCGATTGGGGCGGGTATTGATCCGATCTGATGTGGGAGATGCAGAGAAAAAGATGGTAGCTAATCAGGCCGCCTAGTGGGCCCGAAATCCGATTTACAGTGTGGAGGATGTGTGGAGTGTGTTGAAAGAATATGAGCCGTTGGTACAGCAACATGCCCTTATGCACGTCGGCTACTTTAATTGGATTGTGGGAACAGTTTTCAATGGTGTAGCACCCCAGATTATTTATGATATTCGGGACCGTGTGTATGCTGCTGACATGGCCCCTAACGAAGTTTTTGGTAACGTTGCAATGTTAGTTGGTTATCGAGGTAGGTTACTTCAGAAGAGCCCGACGACTGGATCCCAGTTTCCGATGAGGGAAGTTCACCCCATTTATCACCCTGAAATACCGGAGTTGCGTGATCAGCATGATGCTGTTGTCAGACAGCGAGTAGAGGCTCGTTTTCAAGAACAATGGGTTTATACTCCATGGAAGAGGAGTGAGGTTTTGTCCCTTAAGACTCAGTTACCCGACCCTAGAAAGAATCCTACTGCGTATTATAAAGAATTAACGGAAGCTGCCTCATCGACAGTGATGACACTAGCAGATATTGAAATGTTCTTTGGCTTGTTAGTGCCAGTGGATATTTGGCGACAGGTGCATACGCAGGACCACGTTGTGGAATTGGGTGGTACCTGGGACGAGATTAGAGCATGGGACAAGGACAGGAAGCCGGGTGAGAAGCCCAAGGCCGAGATATTAGCTTTACCCGTCCGAATTATAACCTATATGCACTCCCTTATTCCACCGAGAAGAGTAGACTGGTACAAGTTAACAGAATGTCATCAGAAGAAAGATGAAAGCGTGTCTGATTTTTTCACGCGGTTCGAGGGTGTGCTTTGGGATTTTAGAGGGCAGGATTTATCAGTCGAAGGGGGTGTCCGGTTGTTTGTTAATAGATTTGTTACAAACTTACCCCCAGAGATTGCAGCTAGGTTGCAGGCTTCAGAGAGCACTTGGACGACATCCTCTCCTTCCGTAATATTGAGTATGGCACAGTATTATGAACTTAGGGAAGATGAGGAGAAAGAGAAGGTGGAGAAGAAGCACAAGGAGTTGAAGACGAAGGTGTTATTACAGCAGGCATCTAGGGGAAACGGTAGGGGTCGTGGTGCTGGTCCGGCCCGGCAGCTTCCCCGTGCTAGCAGGAACGCTGCGCCTGTGGGGCCGAATCAGTGCGCGTACTGCAAAGAGGAGGGGCACTGGCGTAGGGAGTGTCCGGTGTTATTACAGAAAGTCGGGGCCCCTAGTGGACGGGGTTCTCATGGACGGGGTTGTGGAGTAAGTGATCAGGACAGGGCTCAGGAAGGTGGGACATCGCAGGGTCGTTCTGACCAGAACTATTTTGATTATCCTCAAGGACGACAGTATTATCATGATGATTATGATCTGGACGAGGTGACAGGGATGTCTCACAGCTAGGACAGCCAGGGACAGGGTGAGGGACCAGTCCAGATACCTGTAGA
The DNA here is from genome assembly GCA_963921515.1 of Calotriton arnoldi. NCBI lineage: Eukaryota > Metazoa > Chordata > Amphibia > Caudata > Salamandridae > Calotriton > Calotriton arnoldi. The sequence continues at coordinate 792,924 of CAWUFW010007604.1, read as the reverse complement.
TCAGTGCGGTCCTTATGTGACCGCAGATTTGCAAGGCTCAGTTAAGAAATTCTTAGTGGACACAGGTGCAATATAGCTCTGTTTCTTGTTCGCTGGTCCCCGGGGCAGCTCTGTCTGGCCAAAATAATGTTTCGGTAGGCTTTTCTGGTGTGCCGGTTGTGAGCTCCATTTCTAAACCCCTTGCCTTGATTATCGGTCCCTTTACTGTGGATTCGCCGTTTCTGTTGACATCTAATTGTGGGGAAAATTTGATGGGCTTGGATTTATTAAAGAGTCTACATGCTACAATTTTTTGTTCCATGGTGTTTACATGACGATGGGCCCGAACGTTGGTAGCACTAAGCAGTGTCTGTCCAAAGATGCACCCCTCCCGGCTGAATTTAAGGATGTGCCGGACACGTTGTGGGCCACTGTGGATACAGATGTGGGACGGTTGACGATTCCCCCGGTTTCCATTAAAGTTAAAGACGATGCTATTTTGCCTCATATTCCCCAGTACAAAATTCCACTAGCAGGGGAGCGAGCTTTGCTGCGAATTATACAAGATCCCATTGAGTCAGGTGTGGTTGAAGAGACGACTGCGAATGTGTGTAATAGCCCTATTCTTCCCATTCTAAAAAAGGCATCTTCAGACTCCCCCGATGACCACCCAGATGTTTATCGTTTTGTGATTGATTTACACGCAGTTAATAAGATAGTGTTCCCTCAGTTCCCGGCCGTCCCTGATATTACCGCTCTTCTGACAATGATTCCTTCCTCTGCTAAATTCTTCTCTGTCATTGATTTGAAAAATGCGTTCTTTAGCATTCCGATTCATCCTGATAGCCACATCTGTTCGGTTTTACCCTAGCTGGCAGAAGCTTTAGATTCTGTCGGGCTCCCCAAGGCTATACAGAGAGTCCCAGTATATATAGTCAAGCTTTGAAAGCCCAATTGGACTCCCTTTCACTTCCCCCAGGTAATGTCTTGCTGCAATACGTGGACGACCTTCTTATTGCTTCTGACACTGAAGAAGGTTGTAGAAAAAGTACAGTGCAATTGTTACTGCATTTGGCGCACCATGGACATAAGGTGTCCCTTTCTGAATTACAGTATTGTCGACAGGAGGTCACCTATTTAGGTCACCTGCTGTCGAAGGAGGGTAGGAGATTGACCCCAGAGCGTATTAGTGCTATTGTTAAAATGCCTCTTCCTAAGACTCAGAGGAACGTGCGCGCTTTTATTGGCATTACTTCTTATTGTCGGCATTGGATTGCTAACTATTCGTTACTAACAAAACCTTTGTTGGCGCTAACCACTAAAGATGTGCATGAACCCTTGCCCTGGACGCATGAATGTCAGCAATCTTTTGAGCAATTGAAAGTTGCGCTTTGCTCTGCACCTGTGCTTGGTACGCCACACTATGCAAAGCCGTTCATGTTGTATGTATACAAGACGGCTGGTTGTGCGCTTTCTGTTTTAACACAGGCCTTTGGAGGTAAGCAGAGGCTGTGTGCCTATTTCTCAGCCTTGCTCTACCCTGTCGCAAGAGCCCTCCCGAGCTGTCTAAGAGCGGCCGCGGCTGTGGCCGTCTCTATCCGACAATCGGCGGAGCTCGTACTTGATGCTGATCTCACAGTTATGGCCCCCCATGCTGTGGATACCCTTTTGAATAAAACCAAGACACAGCACATTACCAGTGCACGTCTGACCGGTTATGAGCTAACTCTCTTTGCCCCGCATATTATGATCAAAAGATGTGCCACTCTGAACGCTGCCACATTACTGCCGCTCCCTTCTGAGAGTGAAGAAATAGACATACATGATTGTCTTTTTCGAACAGAAGAAGAGACAAAGGGACGGGTAGACCTGACTGATGTTCCCTTATCTGACCCCCAAGGGGAACTATATGTCGATGGCTCTTGTTTCAAATTACCATATGGCACCACCACCGCCGCATATGTACTTACTTCACTGCATAAGTGTCAAGAATCTTACTTGAAGTTTACCAGATACTTCATAGGAGCAGAATGATGACTATTCCCAATGCCTCTCTGAGTCTCCCTCCACGCTCCCAAAGAATACTTCAGGGAGTATGAAGAAATTCCCAGGGGGGAAAGGGGTAGGGGACAGAGAAGAGACAGCCTCGTCTTCTTCTATCTGGTGTCTTCTATACTGCTACTTCTATCTTGCTTCTTACGCAGTTTTCAGTTTTAAAACACTGTAACACAAAAAACAAATGACTAAGATCTAAACAAGGTTAAACAGCTACACTATATGTGTATATTCAATACCCTCATACCACGTACCCCAAAGAGACTGAGCTATTGCCTCTCTTCTATTGATTTTTGATGCATTTAATATATAGATGTACTCCACAATGGTATTGAAGGGAGCGTAGCTATTTCCTGTTGGAAACAATGACAGTTTTAGTTCCTCCTAGTCAATATATACACTCTAATAATCTATTAGTGTTATAGGTAATTCTAATAACCTTTCTTTGCTTGTTTCTACAGGTGGATTTGAACTAGAATACCCACAGGAACAGTAAATTCAGGTAAGTTCAAAATATACAATACTTGACTTGTTTCTTGAAACACGATGTATTGTTTTACTATTTAAGCCCAGCAGGAGCGGACTGCTAATGAGCAAAATATTACAAGATACACCGTAGCCTTAAATGAGAGCACTTAATGATTTTCCCTGAAAGGGTACTTGCGTGTCTGGAAGCCTTCCTGTCAGGGACAAGTACTCCGAGAGCGTCAAGAATTCTGTTCAGCCAAATTCATGAAAACGACTTGAGCCTTAACCTTGAAGGGTTATTTCAAACGACCGACGCGTAGAAGAATACTATTCTACCGCCGGGGAACCGAAACGGAAAACTCTCTCTAAACTACTCTGAGCTACCACGGACGTTAACGCTAACACTGCTGCTCGCCCAACGGTCCTGGTGAAGTGCGCACAGCTGAGGGAGAGCGCGAGCCTCAGCTGTGCTGGAATCCTCGCGCTCACAATTGAAAGGCTGCAGCGCTAACCTTAGCGCTTGCAGCCATCTTAGAGGACCATGCATTTACTAATGCAGTCCAGGACAGGTCGTGTGGTTCCCTGAGGTAGCATGTGGAATAGAATCTCCTTCTTTTACTATAAACGATTGTAGCCCCCACTAACTGGCATCTATTCTTAGACTGTGGACGCAAGTTCCTGACAATACGGTAGTTGAGACATCATGAGTTCCCTATCAGTCCGCTCAGGCAGCTGAACTAGTCACCCTTATTAGAGCCTGTGAAGTGAGCGAGGGACTGGCTGTTAATATTTATATTGACAGCCAGTAAGCCTTCGGGGTCGCCCATAATTTTGGGCAACTCTGGGCAGAAAGAGGGTTTCTCACTTCCCATGGGACACGCATCCAGAATGGCCCCCTTATACATAGGGTCCTGTCTGCCCTGACACTCCCTAAGAAATTGGCCATAATAAAGTGCAGCGCCCATAAGGCAGACACTGATGATGTGGGTAGGGGGAATGCGTTTGCGGATCAGAGAGCCAAGGAGACAGCCCAAACTAAGATGAAAAAGATGTTTGTGGCAGGTCCTGCTAGGTGGGTGCCCGAAGTCACTATGTTTGAGGACACACTGGACAGTGTAAAGGAGATTCAAAGCGTGGCAACAATTGAGGAGTTAGCAGTCTGGCAGGAGAGTACAGCACGTTTAGACGAGGATGGGTGTTGGACGGATAAGTCAGGGAAACAGAGATAGATGCTACCAGACGCCTATGTCCTTCCTGTAGACACTATGGCCCACGGGCCAGCTCATATCAGTGCCAAGGACATATGCAAACTGCTAGACTCCGTGTGGCAGAATGACAATATCTCCAAGACTGCTGCTCACCTGGTGAAATACTGTATGGTATGCATGATGTATAACTCCGGGAAAGGCACCCCTACGCCTCCTGGTAATTTTGCACCGCCTTCCTTCCCTTTCGAGGTCCTTCAGATGGATTTTATCGAAATGGAACGAGTCAACAATCTAAAATATGTGTTAGTAGTTGTTTGTGCATTCAGTAAATGGGTTGAGGCTTACCCTACTAAAGAGAACACAGCCATGGCGACGGCGAAGGCAGTCCTAAAGGAGTTCTTCCCTCGTTTCGGCTTGCCCCGTTTGATTTGGAGTGACAACGGGAGTCACTTCAATTCAAAAGTCATTCAATTGGTCTGTGATGGTCTACACATTAGGCAGAAGTTCCATGCTAAAAATCATCCCCAGGCAGCAGGTTTGTTTGAGAAGTACAATGGTACTCTCAAACTGAAATTAGCAAAGATTCAGGAGAGCACAGGATTGCAGTGGCCAGATGCTTTACCATTAGCCCTTTTGTCTACAAGAACAATGGCTCACTCTAGGACAGGATTGTCACTGCATGAGGTCGTGTTCAGACGCCCGGCGAATGTCTGGGGCTTCCCAAGTCCTCGCAAATTCTCCAAAATTGAATATCCTTTGTTAGTGGACTACCTGTATGAGTTGACTAAAAGTTTGCGTTCTATTCACCAATGGATTCACGAAGCCTTGCCACCAGCGCCTGAGGGGCCAGGACACGATCTTCGGCCTGGGGATTATGTTTTAACGAAGAACTTCCAGTGGAAGGGAAGTTTGGAGCCCCGCTGGAAAGGGCCTGCCAAGGTGCTCCTTGCCACCCGAAGTGCTGTGAAGGTGGCCAGCCGGAAGAACTGGATACACTCCAACCACTGTCGTGCTTGATGGAGTTGGCGATTCTGAAACAGAGCCAGTGCCCCGTTTTGTTCCGTTCTCAGATGTCCGGCTGATGTGGGCACACTCAGAGGAAGAGAACGACGCAGTGTTGAATGAGGCAGTGCCACCTGAGATCAAGGCCATCCAGGAGCCCCAGCCTGCTGGCCCATCTGTGCTTGAGCCCCAGTCCATTGGCCCCTCTGTGTTTGAGCCCCTGTTTGCTGACTCCTCTGTGCCTGGAGCGGCTAGGTACAATTTGCGTCCTCGACGGAGGAACAGTGCGCCAAAGGGGAAGTCAGACTAGTAGGGATGGACTGCGAGGAAAAAGAATAGGGTGTACCTTGCCTGTGGTACCAACGGTAGTTTAGGGAAAGGGAGATTGGTGCATTGTTCAGACATTGGACAGGGTGAATTTGACGTGCTTCCCCGGTAAAGGGGGGGGGGTGCACTACCCTGAACGGCGTGGGATTTCTTCAGAAAGGGCTGCGATTGCGCAGCTCCACCGAAAGTGCTCAACAGCACCACCGTAGATGAACAATAGGAGTCTGCCAGCGATGCTCTGACGGTCGCTGGGAACTTTTGCCCATTCTCTCGTTTCTGTGCCGCCCGCCCCATTGCATTGCATTTATTTCCCTCTAACAACAATGTATCCTTTTGGTCGCCCAATTGTTGAGGAGGAGCAGCCTTTTGCAGCACATCGTTCAGAGAGGGATGGGGTTGGTTGGCCCACATGGTCCAAAAGGAGTAAGATAGTTTTCATAGTAATTGTTATGATCTCCTAAATAGCAATACTTGGAGTAATGTGGTTTCTGGAGGAAAAATACCCTGTGCACTCTTTGATTGGTACAACGCCTGCTCCCCCTGAGCACATCTTTGTCACTCTAGCTCCTCCCTCACAAAGGTGAACACAGAACAACATATGTAGATAACGTTTCAATGTCACGAATTGTTGGATCTGTGGACTGCTCCCTTCAATGACCCACAAAAATGATGTATTGTTGTCCATGCCTTTTTCCTACCTCTGGAGTTGCGAGGCATGGTTCCAATTGTTTACTATGGTATATACTCATTTCCATTTAGATACTATGAATATGACACTAGCTGATTATGACACTGTCTTGCAGTATATATGTGTCCACCAAGTGTTTACCCCAGGAGAACAAGGGGCCCCTGATACATTGCCCCGACAGCTTGTATGAATATATATGAGAAAGAACAAAATGTAACATGGCTTCAAAATGAAATGTTGGATTTCCAGGGGTTTAATGTCACTGAATGTTTTAAGTCCTTCCAGATACACAATATTACTCACGATGAAGCAATGCCGGTGCCGGTGGTAAACACAACAGCGGGTTTCTGTTTTCAAGGATTTGGACCAGTTCAAGTGGGCAAGAGTAATTGCAATTACACCTATGTACTGAGCACAAAAAGTAGCCCACCTCTGCTACCCCCTCACAATGTTTATTTTGTTTGTGGGTCCCAGGCGTATGTTTGACTTCCTCGGGGATGGGCCGGAATATGTTATCTCTCATTCCTCCTTCCCCCAGTGTATATAGCACCATCCAGCTACCATAAGGATCACCGATTGTGGCGTAGGAGTGCCCATCTGTCTCGTGTTAGAAGAGTTATTGCCACAGAAGACATAGATCAGACAGACACTACTTTGCAGCAGTTCACTGATGCTATTAAAGGCCTTGTCCCCTTTTGGGGCCCCATGTCCAATAGCCTTAATATTCGTAGGCTCACTAGGGTGGTGGAAGGGGTCATTAATACCACGGCAGGGATCTTGACCAACATTACAGCTGAGCTTCAGACTACGAGGCTTGTTGCGTTACAGAACAGGATGGTGTTAGACGTCATCCTAGCAGATCGGGGTGGAGCTTGCCGCGTGATCGGCAGTAGTTGTTGTGTGTACATACCGGACCATGCTCCTAATGTATGCGCTGCAATACAGAAGTTGCATAGGCTCGCATCTGATATCCACCAAGAGAATGGTACTTGGACACTTTCTGGTTGGTTCTGGGGCTTCGTAGCCTCTTGGGGGTGGAAGATTCTTATTTTTTTTTTTTTGTTTTTTTTTTTGTCCTCATTCCGCAATAGATTGTGTAAGGAGTTATCAGGGACCCCTGCGGCAACGGGTCCGACCCTTCACTGGTTGGGGAGTTGGTTTCTTGGGATTTCCGGCAAGGGTCCCTTTATTTCCGTTACCAATTTCCAAGGGGGGGAGCTAGCCATCCTGGCTACTCAAACAAGCATTATGCTTGTTATTTATTGCTATCGCATAATCATAGGACTTTGTATATTTATGCATGTAGGTCAATATAATTTCATTAACTACTATAGCTGAGTAAACTGTTCCCAAATTTCCCAAAAGTTGTATTTTTACTCGATCTCCCACTTCTATCCAACCTGTTTATCTTTTGTATAGAAGCTAGCCATTCCCAGTGTGTAGGGGGTGCGGGTCTTATCCATTTGATACAAATTTCCCTTCTAGCTAATAAAATCAACAGAAAGAGAAGGTTTTCTTGTTTCTTATTTAACTTATGAAGGCCTGCTTCTGTTTTGGCCACCCCAAATATAACAAGGTCAATACTTACCTCAATTGGTCGTTCTAGCAATTTCTCTAATACCTTACCCACTTCATACCAGAACTCTTCGAGCTGGGGGCACTGCCGGAACATATGCAAGTCGTCCGCCTTTTCTTTTCCACACTTAGGGCATTTTTTTGTTCTTTGTCCGCTGAACTTAGATAACCTCTTCGGGGACCAGTAGGCTCTATGTGCGGTAAATAAATGGTTTCTTCTTAAAGCAGCAGATTTTACAACAGACCAACATTTTTCCATAGATACTTGCCATGTTTTCTGAACGTCCAACGTCGGCAGGTCTTTCCCCCAGATCTCTTCTGGAATTACATAGTCCTCCTCACCAGCTAGTATCAGGGCCCAATACCATCGTGAAACTTCTTTTTTTAGGGTTCCGCTCTCTTGCATAGTAATTTCCAGATTGCTATTTCCCTGTTTACATTCAGTTTGGGTCTTTATCCAGCTTGAAAGTTGGTAGTATTTAAATTTTGATACTAATCCGTTCGTCAAAATTGTTAGTTGATCCCAGCTAATAATGTTATTTTCTATGATCAGTTGGCCCCATTTCAGGAATCCGGCTTGCCTCAAAGGGACTGTTAGCCTGTCCGTTAAGCACTCAGGGGTCCCAGGTGAGTCCCATATGGGAGTGTTTTCACTATAATAGGGTATCTTTAGAGTGTTTCTTATATTGTACCATAATTTTGCTGCAGACCTGAGCACCTTCAGTTTGACCTTTTTAAAATACTTAGGATGACCAAATTTATATAGATAGTTCCCTTCGGAGCCTGTCATAGCTTGCAAATAGGTGGGATACAATTCATAGTTGTTTAAAAGAACCCTCATATATTTAAACTGAAAAGCTCTATAATATTCAAAAATGTCTGGACTTGCTATCCCGCCTTGTTCTTTTTTCCTCCTTAACTTTTTCCATGCTATTCTTATTCCTTTGGATGACCAAATGAAACTATTTAGTTCCCCTTGTAGTTTCTTGATTTGTTCCCTCTTAAACTCAAGTGGGATTGCACTGAAAATATAAGTGAATTTGGGTAGGATTGACATTTTTATAATATTCGATCTTCCCATAAATGTCAAAGGAAGACCTCCCCATACTTTGAGTAGTCTTCTGACTTCTGTTAAAATCCTATTAAAATTTATCTGGCCTATTTTGTCTATGTCTTTCACCAATTCTATTCCTAGATATCTTATCTTCTCTTTGACGAGTTGATTTCCACTATGAGTATTCCACTCCATAATTTCCGTTTTTGATTGGTTAATCATATAGCCGGACACTCTCCCGTATTGCCTCAGAGTATTTTCTATAGGTTTAAAAGCTCCTGCCAAATCGTTCGTAAAAATCATTAGGTCGTCCGCGTAAAGAGCGACTTTTTCTCCCACCCTAAATAAGAAAAAGGGGAAATTTCTGTATTGTTTCTAAGATTTTGTGCTAGAGGTTCGATGTAAAAGTTGAAAAGCAGGGGAGACAATGGACATCCCTGTCTCGTACCTCTCTTGATTTTAATTTTTTCTGTTAGATTACCATTGATTAGGATTTTGGCCTTTGGATCTTTATATAATCTCTTGACCATTTCTTGAAAATTATCCCCAAGTTTGTATTTTTCCAGGACATTATTCAAAAACAACCAATTCACCCTATCGAATGCTTTAGCTGCATCGAAAGTGATGATAGATAGGGGTATCTTCTCTTGTATAGCAATATCTATTGCTCCTACCACCTCATGCGTCAGTTCCTGGATCTGTCTTCCTTTCACAAAACCCTTTTGATTTATATTTATATGAGATCTCGCAATTTTGCCTAGCCTCTTTGCCATTATCTGCGTGAATATTTTATAATCGCAGTTCAAGAGGGATATAGGCCTGTATGATTCACATATTGCGGGGTTCTTACCGGGCTTTAGAAGGATACTAATTACTGCATCATTCCAAGATTCAGGAAGGTCTCCCTTGTCCAAGAAAATATCATTGCTCAACTCTGTCAAGGGGGGAACCAGAACTTCTCTTAATTTGATATACAATTCGTTTGGAAGCGCATCCGGGCCCGCCGCCTTTCCTTTCTTTAAGCCTCTGACAACTTCCTCTACTTCTTCTTTGGTGATCCTTTCATTCAGATCTTCCCTTTCCTGTTGTGTTAAGGGAGGGAGATCTAATTTTCCTAGGTAGTTATGAAGTTGCTCTTTTGTTGGAGTAATTTCCTCTGCATATAATTCTTCAAAGAATTTCACGAATTCTTGCATAATCCTGGAATCTTCAGAACTTATTTCTGCGGAGTTTCCGACCCGGATGCCTACTATCTTATTTCTTGTTTGGTCTGTTTTTATCTTCCAGGCCAGCATCTTACCGCAACCCTCGCCATATTCATAGTGAGCCAATTTACTTGTCTCCCATTTTTCTCTCACTATGCTCTCCAAAGTTTCTATAAGGGCTTCTTTCTTTCCTTTCCTTTCTGTCTCCAATCTTTTCCTCTCTAATACTGAGATTTCGTTTTCCAGTTGGATGTCGAGGAGTTTTATAGCTTCCTCCGTTTGACTTATTTTAAGTTTCTTCTTTTTGTGATTATATGCAGCAATACTTAATATCTTTCCTCTAATTACTGCCTTATAGGCATCCCATCTAACTTGCATAGAGGTTCCCGTTTTATTTAGTTGAAAAAATTGCTCTGTCTCTATTTGGAGAGCTTCTATATTCAAGGGATCTGTGAGAGTTGTGCGATCTACTGTCCACCTTGGAGATACAATAGCGTGCCTCATCTGGAGTTTTAACAAGACTGCAGAGTGGTCGGATAAGTGAGCTGAAAGGTGTTCTACACCTTGTGTACCTTCGATTAGGTTTCTGTCCAGTAAAAATAATCTATCCTAGAGGAGTGCCCTAATTTTTTATTTTGGAAAGTAAAGCGCTGCCCTTTATCACCTTTCACCTTCCAAATATCCACTATACCCAAATCTCTAAGACATATGCCTAGCCACTCTCTCATTTTTGGAAGATTCACTTCTTTTCTAACTGGAAGACGATCCACCTTTGGGTCTAGAATTATATTAAAATCTCCCCCATAATTATTGGGGATGAGGCCATTAATAACTGAGTATATAGATCTTGAAGAGGTTCTGGGTCATCTGTATTTGGCCCGTAGTAACCCTCAATCGTGTATTGTTTATCAGATATTCTTACTTTAGTTACCACCCATCTCCCTTTCCTATCAGCCTCAAACGATTCAATCCTCGCCTTGAGTGATTTTTTCAATAATATAGCTACCCCCTTGATGCAGCATTCTTGGTTGGTGCAAGCATATGAATCCACCCACCTCTGACTCTTTATTATTTCCTCCCATTCTTTTTTAAGAAGGTGTGTTTCTTGTAGTATGATAATTTCGCTATCAATTGTTCTCAAATATTCCAATATTTTCCTTCTACGATTCCTAGTTCTAAGACCATTTACATTCCAAGATAATATATTGACTACTGCTACATCTTTTTTCATGTTTTATTGTTTGTATCGAATCGGATCCTTCCCATCACCTTACTGGTCCCAACCTCCATCTTTTTGTCTACTGAGGACTTTTTATTTTTTATTTTTTCCCCCACTATGCTCCCCACCCATGTGTATATATTTTTTACTTTTTTCATTATTGATCTTTCCCACCCTGGAGAAGCCTCCCTTTCCTCTTCACTGGGCAGTATAGAGGCCCTTTTGAGCACCCCCGCTCTCCCTGCGGCTAAGTTATGTTTCCTGTTGCTCTCGCATTTGTTCTATGAAACGCTCAACTTCTTTCGGCTCTCTTATATTGTGCATTTTGTTCTTCCACATAATTCTCAGAGCTGCAGGGAAGCGCATTTGGACCGTAGCACCTAGGGATCTTAAATGTTGCATCTGCTGACCAAGCTCCCACTGCCTGTCTTGTGTTGCCTTTGATATGTCTGATCGAATTCTGAACGACCACTCATCTTTGTTGAAAGAACCTTTCTTGAGAGCATCACTCAAGAGTTTTTCTTTAAGGGTATAGGTTTTAAAATTTATCAAAATTTTCCTCGGGGTCTTTCTTTCCTTATTTTTTCTGAAAGGATCTCGATGCACCCTCTGTATATCTTCAGCTAGCGCTACAGTTTTTGCCCAGGGGAAATTTTCCTCCAATAGCGTGATTACAAAGGTTTTTATGTCCTCATTTTCCAATCCTTCCGGCACATTCAGAATTCTTAGATTATTTCGCCTTGCTTGGTTTTCCAGAGATTCAAGCTTATCCCTAAGGCTCCCCTCATTAGTCTTGAGCGTTTTGATCTCCCTTTGGTGCAATTCCACCTCCTTACTTAATGATTTTGCCACTGCCTCCACTGCAGTTACTCTTTCCCCTAATGCATTCAATTTAGTGTCTAACGTCTCACAAGCCTCTTGTATTTTAATTTGATTGTCCTCAGAAATCGCGAACTTAGCTCTCATTTCCTCTAGCATTTTTTCCAGCATTTTTTCTGTCGAGGTTTGCTGCGGTTCTGGGAGATTGAGGGGTTGCTTGCTACAGCCTGGATTGTCACCTTTTGTTGATAACGTCTGATTTCCCTCTATTACATTACTCTCTATTATTTGTGCATGTAAGGGTTGCAGAGTTTCTTCCTCCATTTCCACTGCCCTACCCTCACTTTTGGTTTTAGGTAGATTATTTACTGGCTGTTCTTCAGGTAAGTCGTATCCCTTACGATCTACTTGAAGTTGCTTTTGGACTTGCACTTTAAAAAAGATCTTAGTGAGGGAGTAACTTTAACGTTGGAGGCTTTGCCCGCACTTGAACCAATCCCTTTATTTTTCTCCCTCTAGTATTCTGGGATGTTATTACATCCGTGTCCTGCTTTCTTCCCTTTTTTCTTGTTACTAGAGGGACAATACTGGGGTTAGATAAAACAGTCGGGGTATTTCCTAGAAACTGCCTGTTCCTTAGGCAATAACTTGTGCCTCTATTTTTCTCGCTAGTTGCCGTTATAGCTGTCTTAGAGGAACAGGTATATTCAATGCCTTTCTTCCCCTCCTCCTCAAGTATTTGTGGATCTTTTCCCCCAGCCTGTAAATTTTTACACTGGTTCTCATCCCCTGGGGACTTGCTTACCTTGCTCATATGTTTTTCTTTTATTCCCCCTTCCTTTTTTCCTACTGTTCCATACGTAGCGTTTATGGGCTTCACAGCGTTTTCCTTTACTTTCCGCTTTTTCCCCCGTGCATCATTTGCTTTCAGTAAATTATTGGAGACCGCAACCACTCTGCCTCGGATGCCCCGGAAGGAGATTCTAGCAGCTGCCCTGCGAAAGCTCCGCTGTGCTTCCCACGCTCCCGCCCACACGCCGGAGAGGGTGCGCCGTGTATCGCCGTCAGCTGATTCCTCCACTCCGTTCCCTTGCAGCTCGGTGAGTCTAATTTCTTTTCCTGTTATGTCGGGGATAAATGTTTTTGAAGAGCACATCCCTATTTTCATGGGATTCGTAGCATTTTGTCTACAGTGAGCGCTTCCTACGTTGGTACCGCATAGAGAGCAGGGAGCTCCCGACCGGTCACTTTAGCCGGCCGCCATCTTCTCCAAAAAAAAATTCCATGACACCTTCCCAAGATTCTTATCTTTTTGATAGCAATTGCAGGTGTCATTTTCACATGTTGTCTATGCGTACATTGCCTTCCTGCTTGCTGTGCTTACTGTGTTGGAAAGTTAACACCCACTCCGAAGGCCTCAATAAATGATGCTAAGTCTACGGGCATGATGATGCAGGCTGTCCACGACCTCATGGATATTGATGAGGGTATTTTTGAATATTAATAATGTGTGTACTGGCATATACTAATAGTCCTTTTACTTTGCATATAGCATTAGACAAAATTGCTAGCAAATGCTAAAAGGAGGGTCTGTTAGACTGAGAATGCGCCTGGCTGACACCTTCTAGCATTGTGCGAGTTAAGTTAGCATTTGCGACACCATTTTGTATTCAGCCGCCATTTTGTAAAATGATGGAAATGAAGCTTCTGTTTCATACTGTCTGCCTCAGCAGAAAGCAGCCTCGATTGTTTCTCTTTATTATTCAAGGTTGAGCTTCGCTGCACTAATGAATAGATCATTCTGTTTTTGCATGCCTTTCCTCGTAGGTAACCTGCTCCCACTCTCTTAGAGAGCTGGGCCCGGGCAGAATAACCTTGAAGCTGAGATAGCATGTACCCGGTCCCAGGAGTGTAGCTCATCCTTCTGTGCCTCCTTTGTTAACCTGCTCCAATTGGAAATTTCCAGTCTGGGCGGGTCCTGTTGGGTATTGGAAATGTATAATATCTGATGTTATGTTGGTGAGGGTCAGTCCCTCGGCAGCTATCTAAGGAGGCTGGTCAGATCGGACTCCGCTCGAGTGCATACTAATAAATAACTTTGGTTTGTATTCTCTACTGTCTGACCAACTCTTCATTTGTTTGGAAGGCTGAGAGGAGGTCGCGAGTGACCCGGGTGGCCCTAATCGGGTCACTGCCTTCAGTAGCCTTCCCTCCACTTTGTGTTTTTGTCTCGCCCTTGGCTCACAGACTCATAACTTGTGTCCTTCCACTGCGCATTTTTTCAGGCTCTAGTTTGAAATTTTTGTTTAAGCACTCAATGAGTGTATGTGTTTTTTAACTGTCTCCCTCATGTACTTCTCCCCTTCCTTGTTCTTTCAACAGCAACCCTCCATTGTCTGTCTGGATGTCCACAACCACTCCCTCCCACCCTCTGTTGTCCATGTTCTTGCCACCCAACCCTCCCACCCTCTGTTGTCTGTCTGCTTGCCACCAGCCCCTCCCATACACCCACCATTGTTCATATGCTCCCCATCCACGTCCTTGCCTCCCACCCTCCCTCAGTGTTGGCTTCCTCTGTGTTGCCTCCCCCCCTTACTCCCTCCATGTTGCCTACCATCCTCTCCCTCTGTGTTGCATACCGCCCTCCCTTCCTCTGTGGTGTCTACTTCCCTCCCTCCATGTTGCCTCCCTCTGATGGCCATGTCGTAGCACTTTTTTTTAATTTCTCCCCTCACCCGTGTCATTGTCTTCTTCCCTCCTTCCCTCCTTGTTGCCTCCTGCCATCAGTGTTAACTTGTGGGAACAATGAAACAAAAAGCACTATGACTTGGACAGCACTAGCAACTTCATGGCACTTTTTAAAAATTACTTTTAGCCATGCCGCACAGCAGATGCGCTGCTGTACAACATGGCTACAAACCATTGACAAAGCCAATAGCTCTCATAGGCGAGATTAATTGGCTTTGCCAATTCTTGTTTCAAAAGAAGCCAGTGTGATGTCTTTCCTTCAAGTAATAGTTTGTCCCGTGTATTAGGTGTATATTAAATTAAACCTGGCATTTTATTCTACATGGAGTCAGCTAATTCGAGGTACTACCCAAAGAGGAGGAATATGCAATAACAATTGAGCGGTGGTGAAGTGAGAGACAGTCTGACAGAAAACACACAGCCAGAGATGTTGCTCTACAGAACCTACCTAAAGACACATCAGAGGTTGAGAGTCTCTCAAATCCATAGAGTACCCAGCTATGGTCTCTTCAATCAGGGAAATCACCAGTCACATAATTTAACATGCCATCTTAACTGCTGTCACACAAGAACCCGAACATTATACCATTTCCAGCAACAGTCGTAGCACTATGAACATTGGGGCATATGCATAAACGGCATTTGTAGTATGTTTAGTAGTACAACAATAGTACTACTTACGTACTACAAAATGATATTCACAATCCTATGTCCAGATCCTCTCCTATCTTTTTTTGCAGGATCTCCATTCCGATTGCAGAGATCTCCAAACATATACGCCAACATTTTAGTAGTAAATTAGTTAAGGGTAGGGAGGGCTTAAGGGAGGATTTAGGAGGGGTTTAGGTATGGACTTTGAAGAACCGGAATAACCCACTCACTGGGTCTCGGCGGCGGGGGAATTGCCCAAGTCTTCCATACCCTTCATACGTAGTAAAAGGAGACACAGGAGCCTTCGTCTGCAGGAGGAACCCAGATTTATTCAAATAGCCCGGGCTATGGAACAGAGTCCCAAGCTCGTTAGAAACAAGACAGAGGAGGCTGCTGCTTTACTCCGCAGCTTACAAGCCTTTTATACTTTTTCATTCCAGTCTTTTAGCTGTTAGTCCATTGTTCAATCAGGGCAGTGTTTGCAGTTGATAACCAGATCCAGACGGTGTTTGTAGTTGGTGACCTGATCAAGGCTTGGTACTCAAATTATTGTTCACTCAGCTTGATCAAAGCACGGTCATTCAGGTCATTGTTCGATCAGCTTGATCAAAGCTCGGTCATTCAAACCATTGTCCAATCACCCTGATCAAGGCCCAGCAGTCAGACCATTGTCCAGATAACCTGATCACGGTGTCAAGGATGTTTACCAGGCAGGGAGCAGGAGATGGGAAACAAATCATTTACACAGGGCGTGAGTGTCTCATGGTTTTCTGTCGAACTGCAAAGAACAGGGGGTGTGGGTGTGCGACAGTTCCTGGGCAGAAATGCAGGCTACAAGATGGTTTTTGTCGTGTTAGTTAGAATTTCCTCAGGCATCAGCAGAAACGACCAGGTGGGTCGTGTGGAAGTGTTTGACACGAAATGGCAATGAAAAACAATGAAGTCCTGGTACAAATGATACCGATCAGAAGAACACTTTTCCTCAGACCCTCCTTTTGCCATTGAGTGGCAAATACTTTAAGAAATGTCAATGTTCATAAGGCCATCGGTTTCTTGTTGGAGCATCATCATCATATTGGTGTTGCGAATGTTGGAGGGTGGAGGCTGGATGGTCTGGACACACATTGTACAGAGCACTGGCAGGCACTGAAAGCACAAACAGCAGGAGACCAGGACAGTTATTCCCAAGGCAAGGAAGATGAGGACCCTCCACCCCCACTGGGAAAGGAGGCCCCAGATCCAGCCTGTGAGGGACCAGTTGCCTTTATCCAGATGAATTTCGGAAGAAAGGCGATGCAGACGTTGGATGGCATAGTACACTGAAGGTGCGTTGTCTGGGATGTACACGCAGCAGCTGGAGCCGATCAATTTACACACACCACCACGATCAGCAAGGAGGACGTCTAGGACCATGCGGTTCTGCAGTGTTATAAGGCGGTCCGCCTGTAGTTCTGCAGTGATGTTGGAGAGGGCACCAGCTGTTACTGTGATGGTGGCCTCAAGGACCCTGGTCAGTCCTCGTACAGCCCGACTGTTTGCCATGGGGCCCCAGAATGGAAGGAAACCTTTAAGGAAGTCCCCGGTTTCCTGGCCTGCTGTATCCTCGGCTGATATGACGCCCCTACGTGAGCGACGCAGAGCGCCCTTCATCAACAGGTGGTAACTCCCATGGGTAGAATACGTTGGCGGAAGGAGGAAGGCCAGATAGCAGGTACCAGACCAGTTACGGGGGAGCCAAGTGTAGGCGGCAGTGCCACAGATAAAATAGGTGTTGGGGGATGCCACCAGCTTCGGAGGAGATGTAGAGTTTAAAGATTTTGTGATATTACAAGTACTGGTACCAACTTTCTTAGTCCCTAGGCCATGGATGCAGACACGGCCTTGCACATTTATGACATTCACAGTGTCTCGTTCATCGGGCAGTATCCTTCTTGTGCGGAATCTGGAAAATGTTCGTCGAGTGGTTGAGTTGAATACTACCATCTCACCGAGTTCATCTGGTGATAGTAGCGATGTGGATGAGCTGGTCGGGCAAAAGGAGCATTGGCATGGCCAGATCTGTTCCGCCAGAAGTCATCCTGAAATGTTCCAGGGGCAGAATTGGCAGTACCATTGACAGTGTAGGCCTCCTGTATCAACATCCACCGTGCAAGACAAGACCCAGAGATGGAAAAGGGGTAGGGAAAGAATGGGACAGGGTGTATCATGGAATGCGGCATCAGTCCGCAAACCCAGCAGTTGGAAATGTTCATGATCAGCTGATGATGATGCAACATTTGGATGAAGGTGTTATTGAAGAATTCTGCACGGCGGGGTAACTCGTGGGCTGGTTGCGTGTAATACTGGTGCTCTGCAGGAGTTGGGGTAGGGGTTGGTGAGGTAACAGGATGGTAGATTAGTAACAGCCAACTAAGAACAGACAGGATGAGGGAGACAAACAGCGTCACCACAGTGGCCATGAAGCATTTACTATGTCGGAGACTGACATATTGTTTCTGGATTCGAGTGTTTTGGACGGCAGCCATTGTGCTAAGCCAGGGACCTCTAGTGGCTGTCTGTGATTGGTGGTTGCTTCACTGGGCGCAGGTGCCAAGAGCCCTATGGCGTACCTAAGTCTGACACACCAGCACTACTCTCGGCCGGGGAGATCACAGCCCTACAGCCTATAGGCACTTGGCGAAGTCAAAGGCAAGCCTTCCCTCGGGGGCGCAAGTTATATCGGTCGGAAGTAGGGTCAGTATGGTCGGGAAACAATTGTTCTGGACGTTGAGCAGAGTTAAGGGAGGGTTCCACCCTTCCTTTCAGTATGCTGTCACTCTCTGCTTCCGTAGATGTAAAATGCAGTCTGGCATCGCTGAATGGGACAAACGTCGGGACTGTTTCTGTTTCTGAGTCTCCTTGTCCTTCCCTCACCCACTGATCGTAGGGGAGGGGCAGAGGCACACGCCTACAGTGGGACGAATGCACCCAATTCTTCCGACCTTCTACTTTCACGGCGGTGCGGGTGGCCAGCAACACCTGACGGGGCTATGTCCAGCGGGGTTCGAGGCTCTTAGTCCGTTGAAAATTTCTTACTAAGACCCAATCACCAGGTTGGATAACGTGTCCTGGGCCCTCGCTTTTGTCAGGTATGGCCTCATGCACCTGGTGATAAAGAGTACGAAAGGTATTAGTTAGACTGTACAGATAATCAGTTAATACAGGGTATTCAACATCAGACAGTTTCTTAGGCCGCGGGACACCCCATACATTGGCAGGCCTCCCGAACACAATCTCATGGGGGATAGCCCTATCCTGGTGTGGGCTGTTGTTCTTGTAGACAATAGGGCCAAGGGCAGAGCATCAACCCAAGTGACACCTGTCTCGGCTACTATTTTGGCCATTTTAGTTTTTAGGATGCCATTGTACACCTCCACTAGACCTGCTGACTGGGGGTGGTTAGCTGCATGAAATTTTTGTTTTATACCCAATGCTGTACAGATATATTCCATAATTTGAGCCGTAAAGTGTGTCCCGTTGTCACTCCAGACCAAGCGGGGCAAACCGAATCGTGGGAGGTACTCTTTTAATAGCATTTTGGCGGTAGTGATAGCGGTGCAGTCTTTGACGGGGTAGGCCTCCACCCATCGGCTGAAGGTACAGACCACCACTAGGACATATTTTAAATTGTTACATCGGTCCATCTGGATGTAATCTATTTGGAGGACTTCAAAAGGGAAGGTAGGAGGAGAGAATCCTCCCTTAGGAGTAACTGTGCCTTTTCCTGGGTTATACATTAGGCAAATCATGCATGTTTTAACCAGCTTTTCAGCATATGTTGGTATCTTAGAGTTGTACCATGTAAGTTCCAACAGTTTACATATCCCTTTTGCACTAATGTGAGCAGGACCATGGGCCATCGTAACTACTGGTAGCACATGACTGTCAGGTAACATCCATTGTCTTTCCATAGTCGTGCGGACCCAGCAACCATCAATTCCCTCCTTTGCTAATTGCTCCTTCCACACCCGTAGTTCCTCAGGAGTAGTATGGGACTGAATATCGATCACACTCTGTACTGTGTTTTCAACCATGCCCTCGTCTGCCACCCACCTAGCGGGACCTCCTACATACATTCCTTCCCTTTTTCTAAGAGCTGTTTGTCTGGCCGAGTGGTCAGCCAGGGCATTGCCTTTCCCAACATCATCTGTCACTTTCTTATGGGCCTTACATTTTATAATGGCCACCTTTCTGGGGAGTGTCAGGGAGTCTAACAATCGGTGAATTAGGGGGCCATGTTGAATCTTGGTCCCATGGGAAGTAAGGAAATTCCTTTCTTTCCATAACCTCCCGAAGTTGTGGGCCACCCCGAAGGAATATTGGCTGTCAGTATAAATATTTACCGTCATCCCTTTGCTTAACTCACAGGCTCTAGTGAGGGCCACTAATTCTGCTGCTTGAGCAGAGCACTGCGGAATCTGAGCTGTTTCTACTACTTGTCCTAATGTCGAGAGGGCATAGGCGGCTGAGGTGTTACCATCTGGCCCTCTGAGACATGATCCGTCCACATATAGTGTACCTTCTGGTTCTGCTATCGGGGTATCCTGTAAGTCAACCCGTCCCTTCGTCTCCTCCTCTGTCCTTAATATGCAGTCATGTGGGTCTAAGCGGGCATCCTGAGTATTCAGTGGGAGTAATGTTGCGGGGTTCAGTACAGTGCATCTCTTGATGTTAATGTGGCTGGAAAAGAGTGTCAGTTCATATCCTGTGAGTCGTGCGCTAGTGAGGTACTGTGTCTTGGTGTTATTAAGGAGGGTATCTACAGAATGGGGGACCATCAGAGTCAGGGGGGAGTTAATGACGATCCCCGCACTCTGACGGACCATGAGGGCGGCCGCAGCGGTCGCCCGTAGGCATCCTGGGAGAGCCCTTGCAACAGGATCTAAGGTGGCTGAAAAATAGGCACATGGCCGATGGTGACCTCCGAACATCTGGGTCAAGACAGCGCATGCACAGCCGTCTGTCTCATGTACAAAAAAGAAAAATTGCTTGCTATAATCAGGAGTACCGAGGACTGGAGCAGTACACAGAGCCCTCTTTAAATCTTGGAAGGCCTGCGCATGCTCTCTAGTCCATGGAAAGGAACTGTCTGATATGTCTTTAGTGGTGAGGGCAAGAAGAGGTTTGACCATGGCCGAAAAGTTGGAAATCCACTGTCTACAGTATGAGGTTAGGCCTATGAAGGCTCGCACCTGCTTTTGTGTTCGTGGGGCCGTCATAGCATTGATAATGGCTACACGATCAGCGGTGAGCTGCCTTCCCTCCTTCGAGAGGAGATGACCTAAATAGGTCACCTTCTCTTGACAAAACTGAAGCTTTTTTAAAGAGACTTTGTGATTATGGAGGGCAAGGTGGCGTAACAAACAGAGAGTAGCTTCTTTACATGATGGGGCAGAATTTGCAGCAATGAGGAGGTCATCTACATATTGTAATAGTGTGGAGTTATCAGGGAGTTCCAAGGAATCTAGTTGACTTTTGAGGGCTTGACTATAGATACTGGGGCTCTCGGTGAAACCTTGAGGGCGCGGCAGAATCTAAAGCTTCGCCCACCAAGGGAGAAACCAAAAAATGTCTGCTGTCAGGATGTATAGGAATGCTGAAAAAGCATTCTTCAGGTCTATGACAGAAAAGTGCGTTGCGTCAGAAGGGACCATCGTTAAGAGGGCTGTAATGTCGGGGACAACAGGATATTGGGAGATTGTTATTTTGTTAAGGGCTCTCAGGTCAATCACGAATCTGTATATTTTAGGGGAGAGAGCATCTCCATTGGTCTTTTTAAGAACGGGAATAATGGGACTGTTACAGATATTGCCACGTGTTTCCTCCACTACGCCCTTGTCCATTAATTCAGATATTATTGTTAAAAGGGCCATTTCTCCTTCCGCGGGTAGTCGATACTGCCGGAGGCGGGGGAGAAGTGCACCTGGCTCGATGCGTACCACATGAGGGGATATGTTGAGACACCCTACATCAGTGTCTGATGATGCCCAGAGGGAGGAAGGTAAAAACTGCAATTCTGGTGGGAGGGGACCAGACAGATACATATAGGAAGCTGCGGTGGGAGAAATTGTTAGGGATACACCTTGGGGACTACATGATATGGTCGCATACAGAGCTTTCAGTAAATCCATGCCTAACAAGTTTTCACTGCAACCTGTAGTAAGGACCAAGGGAGCGTCAACATGTGCAGGGCCAATATCGAGAGGGAGGGGTTCAGAGACAGGGCTCGTCACAGGTGTTCCTGCAAAACCCACGGAGACATTTATTTTGCCAGAAAGGGGTGCCTCCGGGACTGACAGACGTGCAATAGAAGACCTGGTGGCCCCAGTATCCAAAAGAAAATTCTGAACGTTCCCCACAACTGACATTTGAACATACGGGCCCCTTTGATCCACTGGAATTTGCACTCTGGTAATACCCCTTTCCTGGCTGTCCTATGCTTGGTAGGACCCTATCGTCATAATCATCATTGTAATAAGTGCGTGTTGCTTCGTCCCCATCAAACCTATTGGCCGGGCGCGGCCGGGCGGGAACGTGATCCCTGGGCCTACGTTCTTTATCCTGTGGTTGGGGCGGGCCATGGTCCCTAGTCGGCCTTCCCTCCCTGGGAGCGCGAGGCCGAGTCTTCCCTGTTCGGATGTTTTCAGCTAACACGGGACACTCGTCTATCCAATGGCCGTACCCCTTACAATAAGCACACTGATCTGTTTGGAGGGCTCCCGTATGTTGAGGGCTGGAGGGGGTAGACTGGCGAGCCCTCGGAGGGTGTTGGGGTTGAGGTCTGAAATTCCCGCGGGCATCGGGACCTCGGGGAGGGTAAGCCTGCTGCAGAAGTGCCTTAGTCTTAAGATCCCTAACCTTCTTACTTTCCTTGTCTCTATCTTCATTCTCCCTATTCTCATGATATTGTGCCATAGCCAAGATACCAGTGATAGTTTGGGCAGACCACGTACTTTCAACTTTCTTAAGCCTGGTGGAAATCTCAGGAAGCAAGTTGGTGACAAACTTATCGACAAACACTGGGCCAGAACCTGGGGTCCGGGGATCCAAACCACTATGTCCCTTGTATTCTGTCTCAAAACGGGTAAAGAAGTCCGCCACATTCTCATCTTTTCGCTGCCTACAGGCGTTTATTTTATCCCAGTTAATGACAGTTTCCGGCAAAAGTGTTTTCATAAACGTTATTATTTTACCGGGCAAAGTCAGGATGGCAGCTTCTGGTTTAGTCCCTCCTACCCTTGCTTCTTCCATAGCCTCTAGGTCAGCCCATTTACCTCCCAACGCCACTTCATGATCAGTATGTCGAATCTTGTCCCAAATTTCAGTGGGAACAACCGTACCAAAAAGTAAATCTATATCCTCAGGAACGAGAGTACCTGCAGATATAATCTGACCTAATTCTCTGTAAAAGGCAGCCGGATTCTTCCGGGGATCTGGTAATTGTTCTTTTAACTGCATTACTTCTGACCTTTTCCAAGGAACATGAACCCAAAGCCTGCGCCAGTGTGCTCTCAACAGCCTCTCGGCCATTATTTTGGGCATCGGTAAGTGCGTTAACAAAGACAGGGGCCGCCTCTCTCATTGGCATAGCTGTCTCTAGAGGGGTGTTGGAAAAAGCGGTCATATCACGGTAAGCCATTAAAGCAGACACAGCACCAAACATCCCCTCTCCCTGAACATCGGCTCTTCTTATTTGTGACCTAAGGTCCATTAATCCAGTGGGTATCTGCATAAGCGCATTCTCAAATTTTTGCATGACCAGCGTACACATGTATTCAGCCCAGGTGGTCTGTTCCATAATCGTCCACTGGGAAAAGGTGGACCATATGTCTTTAAAGGCATAAATATTCCCGTTCTTTATCCAACATTCACACTGTTGCTCCTGTAGGTCATTTTCTCGAAGGGACGAAAAGCTGACTGCAGAGCGCAAGGAGGCCAGTCGGGGGAATTGAACATTTTATATAAATCCTGTTTAACTGTAGACCACGGGGAAGTAGGAAAAGGGCGGGTAGGGGTAAAGCCGCAGGGGTTGGGCGGATGGAGACTTGTTGTCATTCCCGCAGTGAGGACAGGGTTAGCGGGCGTGGTCGGTGTCATAGGAAAAATCGGGAGGGTTGGTGTGACAGGAAGAACAGTAGGAGGGGCAGTGGGGGCAGGAGTGGGCGGTGGCGGGGGGACATGTGGGGTGTGAGGCGTCAGGGCAGGGTACATTGGGGCATATGCAGGAGGGCTTTCTAGCATGGTATCAAGCAAGGAATCACCTTCTTCTCCCCCATCCATATGGCCCTTTCTTTTCTCCTCACGAGCTGGATAGCATTTTTGTACCCGGGCCCCATGCTCCCTGTTGGCTATTTCTACCGATTTTGTCATTTGATTTTGTAAATTTACTCTGGCGTGGTCGGCCATTGACATGCGTTTCTGTTTTCTTTCTTGAGCCTTCTGCTTTCTAGCTCTCTGCTCTATCTCTTTCCTCCAAAATCGGACAGATTCAAACATAGACGGGCGCGTTTTTCTTTTCATTAATTGTTCTTCTAAGTTGGTGAGAACTTGGGAATTAAAGGAGCCGAAAAGTGGCCACTGTAATTCCGCGTTACTTTGTTTCGTATATTTTACCCAGAATGAGGAAAACATTATGGCAGAAGGGCCATGTTTAACATACATCGTATGGCCAGGGGTCCCTTCTGGAGGAAGCGGACAAGCCGCCTCCAGCTGGGAGTCCTGCGTACACATACAACAACATAATTTCTTGAACTTACTACTGACTGGCATGCTTGTAAATAGGTAACAGACACCGGCGGGTTTTAAAATTCACCTCGCCTGCTTGGCTTTTGCAAAGGTCAATAACAGCAGAATCATACAGACTTGGTGGGTGATCAGTCCACCCTTACCTTACCTTACCTTAGTTCTCTTCTGCAGACGTAGGGCTGTGTCCTGCTCCAGAAATTATTTGCTAGGGGACTCCAGCGAGGACGCGGTCATGTGGCCCAGACCGGGTGGGGAGGAACAGCGGGCGAGTTGTTCGGCTTACCGGATTGCAAGAATCCCTCGGGTAGGGCGCCTCCGTCGGAGTCTCTCCGTGCACCTCCTCACATCCACCGGGCCTGACCTTCGTACTCGTGGAGTCCCTGTTCGGGCGCCATTTGAAGAACCGGAATAACCCACTCACTGGGTCTCGGCGGCGGGGAATTGCCCAAGTCTTCCATACCCTTCATACGTAGTAAAAGGAGACACAGGAGCCTTCGTCTGCAGGAGGAACCCAGATTTATTCAAATAGCCCGGGCTATGGAACAGAGTCCCAAGCTCGTTAGAAACAAGACAGAGGAGGCTGCTGCTTTACTCCGCAGCTTACAAGCCTTTTATACTTTTTCATTCCAGTCTTTTAGCTGTTAGTCCATTGTTCAATCAGGGCAGTGTTTGCAGTTGATAACCAGATCCAGACGGTGTTTGTAGTTGGTGACCTGATCAAGGCTTGGTACTCAAATTATTGTTCACTCAGCTTGATCAAAGCACGGTCATTCAGGTCATTGTTCGATCAGCTTGATCAAAGCTCGGTCATTCAAACCATTGTCCAATCACCCTGATCAAGGCCCAGCAGTCAGACCATTGTCCAGATAACCTGATCACGCTGTCAAGGATGTTTACCAGGCAGGGAGCAGGAGATGGGAAACAAATCATTTACACAGGGCGAGAGTGTCTCATGGTTTTCTGTCGAACTGCAAAGAACAGGGGGGGGTGGGTGTGCGACAGTTCCTGGGCAGAAATGCAGGCTGCAAGATGGTTTTTGTCGTGTTAGTTAGAATTTCCTCAGGCATCAGCAGAAACGACCAGGTGGGTCGTGTGGAAGTGTTTGACACGAAATGGCAATGAAAAAACAATGAAGTCCTGGTACAAATTATACCGATCAGAAGAACACTTTTCCTCAACATCCACCCACCCACAAAACAGTAAGGCAATTGCTATTCACAAACTGAACTTCTAAAGTTACTACACCTAAAAAGTACCCAAAACTTTCATAAATGTATGCCAGCTTAGATATGGAGGAAGTCCAGTACCACACATGGGCAACCTCTGGTACTGCAACACTCTTAAAAAAACATGCATTGGCAAATCCAAAAGATTTGGCCTCGACTGTGTGTTTAATATGGTAAAATGTAATGCATATACATTTATTAAAAGAATCAGGATATATTATGTTTTTAGGTTTCATGTGTAATGTCCTTGCACCAGTATTAGCTTTGGCATGTAATGTTGCAATATTTTGTCAATCACATAGGATTCAATTCTTAATCCATACAGACAAAAAGGGGCTTCAGGTTAGTCTTCTTCAGCTTTTGGCTTGAGACATTGTTAAACACATCTTGGGTCATGCCACTATTGCATTTTATCCTCATGTCTTTCCATTAACTTAGATGTGTCCTTTTGCTTTTTGTGAAATGCATTAGGAACGTTTTTATATCTGGAAAGCAGACTCTGTCATCGCACATTTAATTCTTTATTTCATTCATGTATACAAAGCAAGATTGTGTTTTGCACTGCAGAAGCAATTTCTATTTGCTTTTTTCATTGGTGGGCTAACAGACATTAGTCTCCACAAAACCCAAAGATGTAAAAGTCCAGTCCTTCTTTTACCTAGTGTGCCATGACAGGCAACAAAGTCATGACCAGGAAAGAAGCAGTTTTACTAAACAGCTTACATGATGTCCTCTAAGAAGAATACAATTGTTTCAGACCTCAAGTTGAACTAGATAGCCAAATGATGTCTTCACAGAAGAATACAATGGAGATGGAATGTTGAAGTTGTAATATACTTCCAATAGAGGTCCTCACAGAAGAGTACAATGGAGATGAAAAGCTGCTGTTGCCATACAGTACCAATACAGAAGAGTGCAATGGAGATGGAAAGCACTATGCTCTATACTACCAACAGAGGTCCTCAAAGCAGAGTACAAAGTAAGTGGAAAGCTGCAGTAGTGCTATAGTACCAATAGAGATTGGAAAGCTGCAATTGCTCTATAGAGATCCTCACAGAAGACTGCAATGGAGACTGAGACCGTTTTGCATACTACTACCAACAGAGTTCCTCACAGAAGAGTAGAATGACGTCATCGTCTATCCTGGATGTCTGTTATACTTTGGAAGAGAGAGTTATTCAAAAAGCACACACTGCTGACATATTAGGAAAATACATACAACAGTGCTTTGTACCTAGGCTCAAGTTTTCCTCAGACAAGTGCAATAAACCAACATATTACCATCTGCAAGATCACATTTGCCATGAACTGTCTTCCACCATTAATATGTTCCTTTCTTTTTAGGGATTACAATGTACCCCCAAATAGAGATGGCAACTGGACAACTATCCCGGGATGGCTGTAACATCCTGAATTTTTGCACACAAAGAAGATATGTAACTGCAACACCAGTACATCGGAAAGAAGTGCAAGAGCTGCAAAGCTGCTGCAGTTCCTCAAGTTGTTACTAGAATCCCCTCTCAAGTCAGATACAATTGCTGAAAATGTCAATTACCAAAGTTGACGGGTGTGGCTTCTACCTAGAAATTTGCATATACACTCTTGGTATTTAAATGCATTGTGCTTGTTTTTCTAAAGAATTAATAAACATACCAAAGCTGGCTGATAGTGATGAATCAACATTAAAACTTACAATAAGTGTTTTGAGTGTTAAGGAAATCGCTTATGACACCCTGCTGTACCTAGGAACTAACAGTAACTGGGGAATAGAAATGTCTAAAATGTTCTACTCCTGGTGATATATTTTAGGTTTATGTATACATGTTGCATTATACTACCACCAGAGATCCTCACCAAAGAGTAATACAATGTAGATGGGAAATGTGTTGCACTCTACTACCAACAGGGGTGCTTGCAGAAATAGTTCAATGGAGAAGGAAAGCTGCAGAAGTGGTATACTACCAATAGAGGCTCTCACAGAAAAGTACAAAGGAGAAGGAAAACTGCAGTTATGCTAAATCACCAATAGAGGTCCTCTCAGAAAAGTACAATGGAGATTTAAAGAAGAGTGGGTGCATGGCTAGACATTTGCACTCTTACTACTCTAATGCCTTTAGTTCACTTTTCTAAAGAATAAATTAACATAACAAAGCTGGTGTATAGTGATGAGTCAACATTGCAGCTTCCAATAAATGTCTTGAGTTTTATAGAAATAAAAAAACGGCGGGAGCACACTGCCTTGACATTTCAGCACCCAGTTCACTCAGATGCGTTCTGATAAATGCAGTGCATGGTAACACTTACTTCCATTAAACAATCTTTTGCTTTTACCATGGTAGGTGCAACTACTGCAGAGTATCTCTAGACATAAGCTCATGTTCCAGGATAGTTGTCCTTCATCTGTAGAGAGTAACACTTATAGTTAGATGAGCTGGAAATTCTGCTCAACAGTCTTTTCCGGGCACAGTACCACTCATTGAGCACAGGTGCATCACTCAGAGCACTTCAGCTTAACCAGCTCAAGGGAGCCTTATCAAACAAAAACAGGGCAGGAGTACACTGACTTGACATCCCAACACCCAGTTCAGTCAGATATATTCTGGTAACTGCAGTGCATGTTAATACTTACTTCTGGTACAGTGGCCTGAGAAGACTTTGAGCATAATTTCCGACACCTCTAAAACAAATTGTTACTCTTTACAGAAGAAGGACAACAATCCTGAAACGTGTGTCTTGATATACACAGCACAGTACCAATGATGGTGAAAATGAAAGAATTTTACTGAAAAAAGCGTTACCATGCACTGCGTTTACCATAATGCATCTGAGCGAACTGAGTTCTGGGATGTGAGGTAGTGTGCTCCCTTCCTCCTTTGTTTGATAAGGCTCGCTTGAGCTAATGAGCTCTGGTTGATGCAGCTGTGCTCAGTGAATGGACAGAGGCCTGAGAAGACTGTGAAAAGCATTTCCAGTGCCTGTAAAACAACTTGTTACTCTCTAGTGAAGAGGAACAGCAACCCTGAAACACGTCTATAGAAATACACTGGCTGCACCAACAATGGTAAATACTAAAATCTTTTACTGAAATAAGTGTTACCATGGACTGCATTTACCACAATGCATCTGAGCAAACTGACTGCTGTGATGTGAGGTTGTGTGCTCCCTTCCTCCTCAGTTTTATAGAAATTGTTGAAGATATAATATACGTACGGAATAGCAGTCACTGGGAAGTGCAACTTTTATCCATGGCGAACTATTTATTTGTATGTATATATCTAAGGTGAAAGTGCAGTGACTCTAAGTGAAGGTATCTGATGACTGAAGTGGGCTGGTCAATTGACCTGTATTCTGTGCTGTGGTTGGAGGAAGCCTTATTTGGGTGACATTTGAATGGACCAATGGCAAAAAAGTGTTGACTGAGAGACTCAGTATATGTATATATTTTTGATATGATATTATTTGAAAGCATGACCCTGGCAAGACAGATGAAGCTGTCTTTAGGCCTGACCTAATTATGGAGGCAGTGACCTAAAATAATAATGTTAAATTCATTTCTTTTGTTTCAACTTATTAAAAAATATAAGCGTTTATTTTAATGTTAAAAACATTTAGAAATGGAAAATAAATATTATTTTCTTTTAAGATATTTTCCTAAACTTTTTAAAATTTAAAATCAAATGCAACTTTTTTTTTAAATATAATTAAAATAATTTAAATTAGTTCTGTACATAACACTTAGTAATTTTAATACAGGAATTTTTCTAAAATACAACTTTTACAAAATGTTTTTGTTCAATTTAATATATTTCAATTAACTAAATATTTATTTCAAAATTAACTTGATAGTGCTGTAGCATTTTTTGTTCTAACTTTAAAATGCATACATTAATTAAAATTAATATTCAACATAAATGTTTTTTGCTAACTTCTTAAAATTTTAAGTTTAATAAACTTTTTTACCATTCCTTATACTTTACTATAGGGAGATCACAGCCGTGGTGGCAGATCTCTGCCTATGTTTGAAAATTACTAGTATTAACTTTAGACTTGTGAATTAGGCTCTAATCCCTGGTTTTAGGAGGTGGGGACATGTAAATCTACGCTTTATATTACATTTACACCCAGAAATGGTGACCAGCCAAAAGTAATACATTTAACACAAGGTGTAACAGTAAATTTACATGTGCAGATTTACTAGTGTGTAAGTTTACCTTTGTGAATAGCCCCCTTATTATTATTAACAGCATTTGTTAAGCACATGGCTACCCAAATCGGGTTCCTAGGGCTAGCCATCTCTGTGGAAACTATCCCCATTACATTTTAAACAAATAGGTTTTCAATTGCTTTCTGAAACTGGACAGATTGATATCAGGTCTAAGACTGACTGGCAGAGAGTTCCACAGTTTGGGGGTCAAGTAGGCGAAGGACCGACCACCACTTCTAGCTCTTTTGATTGTTGGAACAGTCAGAAGGCCTAGCTTGGTTGACCTGAGTTCTCTGCTTGCCTTGTAAGGTTTTATAAGATGCTGAAGAATCTGTGGACCTGAATAATGTTTAGCACGGTGCGCCATACATAGTGCCTTGAGGTGGACTCTTTTACGTATCTGCAGCCAGTGCAGGGTGGTAAGTGCTGGGCAAGCTGACTGGGATCTAGGTATACCTAGTAGAAAATGAGCTGCCACATTCTTTATGATTTGCAGCCTATTGATCACTGAGATAGGGCTGTGAGGCTCACCTTGTGTTTCCGAAGGGGCGAAGTGAAAAGAACAGATGCTGGATTCCAACTTCCCTCACCCACCTCCCCGGCCCAACAACGCCAAAGCCAGAGAGCAAAAGGTGGGGAATAGGGGGAACAAAACAAGGTAAGGGAGAAGGAGCAGAATGCAATGGCTCGTCTGGTATGATGTTGCATATGTTCCTAATGGGTAAAAGTACAAGAGTTAAATACAGTCCCTTAGAACTACAAAGGTGATATACTTGTACGTGTGTCTGAATGTAGGTGTGATACCTTTTGGATGTCTCTCTTGTAGTGAATTGGAAGTTTATGGACAGATATAGTTCAAGACTAACATGGTAGTATCTAAAAGGTAGAAACATGTGTATTAATCATTAGGACTGCAGAATTTAAGCATTCAATCATGATTAGTGTGAACAATAGCAACCTTAACGGAGACTGCCAACTGGATACACTAGACACAAGAAAACATATGCTATCCTGAAAATAGCTAGGAAAAAAACAAAAACTCATTTTTCTAGACAGGACAAAAAATATATAAAATAATGCACAAAAAGGTGCTGGGTCAGGGTAATATAGAATATCTATGTAATATCCAAAGTAACTAACACCACTCTCTTATTTGCAGCATAAGAAAAAGTACGGAAGTCAATTCTGGCAGAGAAACAATCTCATGCTATAAATGAAAAGCAACAAGTCAGATAAGTAACCACTTAAATACTATGGTATGCAATAATCCTACCGTATAGACTGGAGGCTAGAATTCTTTTAAATAAACGCTCTCTGTTACCTCCCTTTCAGGAGCACAGAAAATATGCAGCAGGGAGATGCTGTCTGGAGAGGTGGCCATGTACGGACAACCAGCGAGGGAGATGTGGAGCTGAGGCAAGCTCCGGAAGAGAAGTCGTGACCCGGAAACGCAGGACTTCAAAGATGTCGCGCGAGAACACAGGCATCCGATCCTGCTCTCCGACGTGGACTGATCAGGTAAGTGCAGGCAACGGGAATGGGCAACACGGGAATCTGTGACAGAACGCGAAGCGCGTTCCCGTCATCGGACTTCCCATTTTATGGTCCTAAGCGCCGTCCTTGCCCGCAAACGAGTGTCGGCGGGAGGGGCTCGCTGAAGCGGCTGAGGGCGGGTGCTGCCACGAGGCTGCACGACATGAGTGTCGGTGGGCGGGGCTCGCGCCAGCGACTGCGGACGGGCACCGCAGCAGGGCTGCCCGACAAGGGCTACCTAGAAACGGAGAATTGCCATAATCAATGTGTGATAGAATCAGTCCCAGTACCACTGTTCTTCGTAGCTCCATGGAGAGCCATTTGATAATTTTCATCGAGGCTCTAAGGAGGCTGAAGCAGGTGACTGCAACTCTTTTCGCTTGTAGGGCCATAGAGAGATGACTGTCTAGAGTAACACCCAAACTTTTTACCTCTAGTTTGGGGGAAGGGTGATTTCTTAAGGACGGAGGCCATTTTAGTTGGTCCCATAACAATGGGTTATTACCAACCATCATGACCTCCGTTTTCTCCCCATTTAATTTGAAGCAACTGTCCCTTAGTGTCCCAAAGAGAGCACTCATGGAAAACAAACAAAGAATTTCTTATTTACATGGGCAGGGTCAGACGTCATGCTTTTCCTTCCAAGTTAAAACTACCTGTGGGTCCACAGACTACAAGTAAGCTTCAGCTGTGGGCACACAGTCCATTTTGTAGTCAATGGGCAACTTTTGTCAGCAGTGGCACTCCCTCTCTAACCTGCAGATGAGTTCTGTTCATTATAGCAGATACCCTACTGACGCTTTTTTCTACAGACTTTTGAAATCCTATGTGCGAAGTATTCATTGCGATTGAAATGCTGCTCGCACTGTCAGCCATGTCATTCTCTATGTGCCTCTAAACATGATGTTTGAGGATTACAAAGCTATCTCTACTCAGTGCCATGAGAAGGACAAACAAATCTTTCAGATTTACATGATTAAACATATGCCTGACAGATGGAAAGCAAGCTCTCCTCCCAACACCACAGAATTTAATTAGCATACTAATTTGCTCTGTTAAGACCCCAGGCCCTGAATTTGACAAGCACCTTCGCCAAAATTAAACATATCTTTTCATTTAATAACATTCAGTCAGAGGGAATTCCTTCACTGCCCTGGGGAGAATAAGAGTCAAACTCTTCGCAATTCCAGTGAAGGGTCTTAGTCAAATCCCTACATTTTGTATTGGCCCATACACTGACACTTTCAGCTTCTGTAGTTAATAGTCCAGTAATTCTTCTTGTATGGGCTGTTCAGCGCATGTGAAATTTACACAGCAACACCTGTGTGAATTAGAGCAAATTTACTTTTGTACCTTGCAAAGTCTATTTTAACGAGAGGATGAATTTCATATCAAGGGAATTTCCCTCCAATCAAACTAAGTGCCAGAGTTACAGATTTTTGTAAACTGTATACGCAAGATGGTCAATTTCCATGCAAATCGTCAAATCTTTGAAAATATGTAAGGTCATTAAATAACCAAGGGACACATACATTTTAGAATGATCAAATAAAACGCATATAGCTATCATCATCCCCATAATGCATATGGATGAGTCTGGCATGTTCCCAGATTTACATATTTTAGGCTATTCATGATCATATGGAGGAGGGAAAATTGCTTGCAACAAATTTTCTTTCCTTAGTTGCAGAGTTCAAAATAGACATGACTGGCCTATAAGATATCATCTTAACTATGTTGCATGAATTTAAAACAAGCATTGGCAAAGCCAATAGGTCTCGCCTATAGGAGCGATATTGGCTTTGCCAATAAAGTTTTAGCCATTTTCTAAACCAGCGTGGCTGCTGCTCAGCATAGATAAAAGTTAGAGGCATAATGGAGAGTGGCATGGAGTGGAGTAGAGTGTCGTAGACTGGAGTGCCATAGAGTGGAGTAGAGTGGCGTAGAGTGGAGAGTCATAAGAGGCAGAGAGTGAAGTAGCATAGAGTGGAGTAAAGTGGCTTAGCGTGGGGTGGCACAGAGTGGAGTAGAGTTGGATAGAGTGGAGTAGAGTGTCAAAGAGTGGAGTGTTGTAAAGTGAAATGGAGTGGCGTAAAGTGGAGTAGAGTGGAGTTGCGTAGAGTGGAGCAGCATAGAGTGGAGTAGAGGTTTGTAGAGTGAAGTGTCATAGAGTGAAATGTCATAGAGTGGAGTGCCATACAGTGGTGTATTGTAGAGTTGAATGTCGAAAAGTGGAGTGTCAGTGAGTGGAGTAAAGTGGCGTAGAGTGAGGAGAGAGGCGTAGAGTGGAGTGTTGTAGAGTGTTGCAGAATTGAGTGGCGTAGAGTGCAGTAGAGTGGAGTGTCTTAGAGTGGAGTGGTGCAGAGTGAAGTAGAGTAGTATGGAGTGTCATGGAGTATTGTAAGGTGGAGTGGTCTAGAGTGGAGTAGAGCAGAGGGTCGTAAAGTGGAGTGTCATGGAGTGGAGTGACATAGAGTGGAGTGGCGCAGAGTGGAGAGTCATAGAGGGAAGTGACTTAGAGTGGTGTAGAGTGACGTAGAGTGTCGATGCGTAGGGTGGCATTGATTGAATTGGCGTAGAGTGGAGTAGATATCGTGAAGTGGAGTGGTGTAGACTGCCATAGAGTGGAGTAGAGTGGTGTAGAATGTTGTAGAGAGTAGTGGCAAAGACTGGAGTGGCGTAGAGTGGTGTATAGTGGCGTGTCTTAGAGTGGAGTGGCATAGAATAGAGTAGAGTGGCATGGAGTGGAGTAGAGTGGCATAGAGTAGAGTGGAATATAGTGGAATACAGTGGAGCTTCGTAGAATGGAGCTGCGTAGAGTGGAGTGTTGTAGAGTGGAATGCCATAGAGTGGAGTGTCATAGAGTGGAGTGTCATAGAGTGGAGTGTCATAGAGTGGAGTGTCATAGAGTGGAGTGTCTTAGAGTGGAGTGTCTTAGAGTGGAGTGTCTTAGAGTGTTGTGGGCTAGAGTGGAGTGGTGTAGAGTGTCATGGAGTGGAGTGTTGTAGAGTGAAGTGGTGTAGAGTGGAGTGGTGTGGAGTAGATTGTTGTATAGTGGAATGCCATAGAGTGGAGTATGCACGGTGCAGTGCCATTACAGACAGCACATTTTGAATTGAAATGACCATTACATTTTCAGACATACAGTTCTATTGATAAAACTATAGAGTACAACCGATAATGAGATAATGTGTGGAAATCAACATCACCTAATGTACTGATTTGTTTTGATCATATCAAAATATTTGTGTCTATCACCCTTCAGAGTTACAAAAATGGTGCTTCATTTGTGCTTTGCTAATTCTGATATATTCTGAAATATTTGTACAGTTAATTTACTGGCATTTAAATTGTGTTGCCTTTTCTTTCACATCCTCAGCAAGATTGTCACATAAATCCTCTCACTTCGCAGTCAGAGAAAGGAAAGTTCCCTAGAAGACAGAGCCTAGCATTTGACCTCTGTCTTTGCACAACAAATGCGACAAGATAAAAACAAAATTTAAAAGCCTGCTTATTGCTCATTCATTTCTCATCTCCAGCATGGCTATTTTGGAGGTGGGTAAGCACCCCCACTTCCCTAATTCAAAGCATATGGCATAGGCCTGAAATTTAGGAAGAGGGTTGTTTAAGCTATGCATTAGTAGAGAGCACTGACCAAAATAAACAAGCTCATAGACAGAACATTGTTCCTCACTGGCAGGCGAGACTGGCAGAGATAACTAGAATCAATCAAGCAGAAAGATAGGAGGAAACCATTTCAATCATGGAAGAATACAAGGAGGCAGTCAGAGAGGTTGTAACAGGTTATGGTCCACAGGAAGGACAAAGACATGCTGGACAGCCTAAAAAAAATAAAGCCAGCAAATAGAAAGCAAGCAAATGTGAGTTACAAAACACCAAACCAATGGTAAGTAATAGGAGGAATGCACTCCTAGGGAAGCTTTCAGCATTTCCCCAATATGCCTTTGCAGCCAGACAGCTGCGCTGCATGGTAGGCTTCGACCTAAAAATGTACTTACAAGCTCCTATCTGGGCGAAGATGAACACAGAGGAGAGGACTTACTCGTATATTATGGAGCAGATTTCCAAGAACTGACACATCTCTGCATATCAGCAGAGATGCGTCAGTTAATCTGCGTCACGTAAAAAAAACCTTGCGCCACCATGGATGCGTCGCATTTACAATATGGTGCACTGTGGCGCAAGGATTGACAGATGCGTGACGCATCTGTCGGCGTAAAGGTAATGCAGTGCTGGAGTTGTGTCGTAAGCGCAACGCAACTCCAGCACTGCTCAGGGGCGGCCTATACTTGCTGTGCTGCGTCACTCCTTACGCCTGTTTCATGCAGGCATAAGGTTTTGACGCAGCGGCGTCGTAAAAGTGGCTCCGTGAAATCTTGTAGATTTCACTGCGTCACTTTTACGAGGCTTTCCTGCGTGGGAACGCCCACCCTGCATACATTATACCTGACACAGGTATAATGTGACGCAGGGCTTTACAACGTGACACATCTCCCTAGATGTGTCACGTTGTAAATTTGTCGCAACGTGGCACATTGTTTATGACACCGCTGCGTCACAGAAGTGACGCAACGGCGGCGTAATGTGTCGCAAGGGGCTTGTAAATCTGCCCCAAGATTCTTATGTTAGCACAGGTTAATGCAGGATAGAGAGGTCTCTATTCCTGCACATCCCTAGTGAGTAAGACATATACATGATTGTGCGAGACATGCCCGCATTCTGACCTAATTTTTGCACAAATTTTCAAAATGTAATTCTGATCTCTTGAGCATGCACATTTTACAGCTCTTCAGATTGCCCCTGTTGCAACAGAGCACAGTTCAGAGACAGGATCTGTACTTTTCCCTGTACTTGCTTCTTGGATTAGACACAGAGCAAAAGAGCTGTGTGTAGTGTGGGAAGCATCATCCCCTCATAAATGCAATTGATGCATGTTTGGCTTGGTGCTGCAATGTACACTTTATTGAAAGTAAAGATAAAGGCCTGCAAAGGACAGCAGACCTCCATTTTTGCATTCAGTGTTCCAATGCACGAGCATAACATCCCCAGTACTGCATATTAACATATGGTGCGAAGCCCCAATAAGAGGTATATTCAGCGTTTAATTTGAGCCAGGGGGGCGCTGGCACTTATTTTTGGGGGCCAGAACTTATTTTTCCGCATCAGATATTTACCCGAAGGGCAAGAGAGGTAAAAACACACAAATCGTGAAGACCATCACAAAACAAGAAGCCAGAAACGTGCAAGAGTTTGATAAAAGTGCATAGAGGTGGATTTAGGACTTTGCAGCTTTGGTATTCGGCTCGCTAAAGTTTAATTGCACCGGCCACGGGATTCTGAGCAGGAACTTCGGGAACCGGCCCTCATTCTTTTACAAATTAGGCACTGGGTGTATTGAGAAACAGTCATCGTGGAACAGATGATGGTCTTGGAGACCACTGCCATCTCTCCTGATGCCAACAGCTCCCCCATGTGCAAAGAAAGCTTCCACACTGTGAACGTGTACGATTTGCTGTGAGCAGACAATAACTCATTCAATGAGTTGCAGCCTCTTGTACTGTATAGCAAGAAAACACTGCAGCATTTCCATATAAATTACAAGGTTGGGGAGAAGCCTATTTTACACTGCATCTTCTATAACTTGCAACTCTTAATGTGGCTACTAAAATTTGCAAGCTACATTTGTGCACTGCATGATCACATTTTAACCACTGCCCGCCTCCCTCCCCTTGTGACATGCAATGGTTCTCAGTCTGGTGAGATTTACACACTATCAATTGTGCATTAAAATGCCTGTTTTGTTGATCATGCATGCAGTCTTCTCACTCATAAAGCCTGCCACTTTGCGCAGTGTTGACTTTGCAGATGCAAATGTATTTTGATCACTCGTCCCAAATCTTCAGTAAAGGAAGAAAAACTTCTTAACGAAATCCAGGTCGGCTTTCAACCCAATCAGGACACTGGCACAGTTCCCCTATTAGCATTAGATGCCCTTAGAATAGTGTCAGATGTTAGCAGAGTCAGGGATATCGACTGAGCTTTCAGAAAGTGATGCCCCATAATGCATGATTTTGATTAATTAGCTACAGGATCTTGGCCTGAAAGGCTCAGTGCATGCCTAGTTAGATTCTTTCATTACAGAGACGACTCAGCAAGCTACCATTCTTAATTTTGTTTCCAAGCACCTGCATTTGAGCTTTTGGTTTCTACAAGGATCTATACTGTAATGTATCCTATGTAATGTTTGTGTTGAGCCTTGGATCAGTTCATCCAGTCACAGGGCTAGAATTACTACTTACATGCCCAGTGGCACTCTTTTTGGGGGCGGCGGAGGTGAGCAAGTCATCTGTTGACTACCACTCCCCTCCTAAACCCACGAGAACAAATCGTCTGTCGACCGCCCTCCCAGGAACAAGTCATCTGTCAACACCCACACCCCGCGCTCTTACCTGCACCAGGCGACAAATTCAGGGATCGCCCCGGGCGGCAGTAGGTCTAGCTACGACACTGTACATGCCAATGATATCCATATTCTACCTCAAATGTTTTGGGAATTTGTGGGCATGAAAAACTTTTAGGCATGCATGTTGCTTGATAGGCAGCCATTGCTTAACATTTAAATCAGATAAGACAGAAGTAATTTAAAATGTTAATGTCCTTCGGTTTTTCTGGAAGGTGGGCGTCTATTACAAATCTACACTAGAATACGGAAAGCCCTGTATCAGGGAATAACAGAAAGACACCTCTCGCATTTGCGGGATGTTCAAAATGCAGCTTTACACATCTTAAAAGGTGCCTGAAAAATTAAACCCTTACTCCCATTCTGATTTCTTTAGTTACAGTGTAAGTCTGTAGGACTTTTCAAAGACTCCAGTCCTGATAATGGACTAGACTGAGAATG
The DNA here is from genome assembly GCA_963921515.1 of Calotriton arnoldi. Taxonomy (NCBI): domain Eukaryota; kingdom Metazoa; phylum Chordata; class Amphibia; order Caudata; family Salamandridae; genus Calotriton; species Calotriton arnoldi. Next base: position 755,257 of record CAWUFW010007604.1, on the reverse strand, counting down.
AATTCATATCCGCGTGCAGCCTAGAGTTTGCACAGCGATCAGAATTCTGAGTTGTGCCATCATTATTGCACTCCACTGTTTTCACAAGACAGATTTCAGCAGGTGAAACTGCTGAAATTTATTGGAACGAAAAGTCCTGGAAAAAAGACAAAATTTGTCTTGAATTTAGTCTCATGAAAACAGATTCTGCATGTCTAACCTAATTTCCAACTGAACAATTTACAATAAGGGTATTTACCGCGCCCATTACATACCTCACCACAGGATAATGTTATTTACCATGTGCAGTAAATATCTCTGTGTTTTCTCACCTACCCAGAATACAGAACTCTGTGTTGACACAAGTCTGCTTGGATACACTGCCAAAATTTCTGCGCAATGAACTTCAAGGATTGGGACGTTACTGGTCCCTGCAATCCCACGGCCACATCCTCCTGTGAATGCCTTGTTTTCCAGGAGAATAACAAGCCAGACAATTCAAATTTCAAAAGTCAGACATATGGTAGCTCTAAGCAAGGTATGCCCATTGAGGTGTGTTGGACTTGGCCCTTTTTGCAGGGTCATCCCAGAACGTTCTGCCTCCCTCCTGTATTTTTTCTGACCTGTTGTTGGTGGTTTTATGACTCTGGGCACTTTATCACTGCTGTTCAGTGCTAAAGTGCATGTGCTCTCTATGGTAAACTTGGTAAGATTGGTCTACACCTGTTTGGCATAGTTAATTTACGTATCAGTCCCTACATACAGTGGTATCCCATATACCCAGGGCCAGTAAATTAAATGCTACTTTTATAATGAAAAAAGAGATTTGTCAAAGGGTACAGAAGACTAAAACAGCACACAGTAACTGAGGTTTACAAATGATTTGTTATTATAGATACCTCATAGTCACTAGTGTGAGCATCTATTCCAAACAATATGCATAAAAGGAAAATGAAACTGATCAATACAGAAAACAATTCCTTAAGGAGGATAAATCACTGAGGAAATAAATGTGGCTGTCAACGTTTCGGTCTTTTGATGTAAACATCTGTTAGACCATTTTCAGGACGATGAGTTAAAGTGTTGAATGACCCCTGTATTAATGGAATATTCCATCAATTATACAGCAATGAAAGATCAAACTAAAAGAAAAAGACACACCTGTGAGAGAAAAAGAAAAGAAACCAGTGACTTGCCCTGTTGAAGATTGATCAAGCAGAGCAATAGGACTTAAAACCACTCCCTACAGAGGAAACTGAGGGATGAAACACCACCAAGAAGAAGGATTAAAAAGATGTGGTGAATCAAAGATCAGTGACTAAAACTTACTTATGAGCATTCCATGGGAAATTTCTAATCATGGCTAAGTCTGTTTCTGATTAAAACCTTCCTGGTCTCCGACACCGGAAAAGAAGCTACTGAAAAGCTCTTGAATTTGATGTATGTCCAAACTGTAAAAAAAGTATGAACATAATGACCATTCAATTGTTTATCCGACAGCAAACATGCCATCTGATGTACAAAAACATAGTTCCAGTGACTTAAATGGGACAGCTCACCTCTGAGCACTCAACCAAAGAGAGATATACATAGGCCTATGGAAGGTAATTGACTGGCCCAACATGCTATCCATTGAGCATGAGGTATTTTAAATGGTTGGGTAATACGACAGTGGAAGTGTTACAAAGTAACAGAAAAAGATGATCTGCCCATGTTAGTTGAAACGGCAAGACTATTCCTTGCACTCTCAGCGTAGTTTAGCTCTAGGCAGCTGCCCGAAAACGAAGCATAAAATTCTATATGCAACTGCCCTATATGTAAAGTCAAGGCAAACCGTGGTGAGTGCTCAGAATAATCCAATGAATTAAATGAATTGTGCCATATCACACGTTCGTGCCGTAACGGAGGCACATCGAGCATGTCAGTGTGAAGAAAACAAGTGTGAGGCACCACAGCTCAATTGGAGTCCGAGTATACAGTCTACGGTTACTAAGTACTACATTAGCTGACCCACTGTTATGTGTGACCCTGATAATAGCAAACAGATACCGCAACACCATTAAGTTGTCTGCTTACCGAATTGTAAGACTCGCATGAAGCAATCCTCAAGGATTTGCTTAGTCTCGTGCTGGCAACCGTCTATAAGAAAACAAGGAAATTCATTTGACCTACACGCTACAGCATATCGTGATACTGTACAAACACCATAAAAGACAGGGATTACCCCGTATGAGACAGGGCTTACCTAGCTGATAGTGGGGCGCTGCTCCTCCTACGTGCCGCTGTCCCTGCAGTCGGCGTCCGTGGGAGTGTGTTGGCGCGGCCACGTTTAAAAATCAAGGACTATTCCATGGACATGGACGACGTACAGTGTTTCCTCATCGCCTATTCTATTCAAAAACTTCGGCCATATTGAAATATTGAGAACGCTTACAACCGCTACTATCCAGCTAGTGAAGGCGGTGAATACATCAGCTTGTGACATTCAAATTATGTATCTTCAAATATTTTCAAGAGAAATTATGGCGGAAAAAACCTTTTGTATCATCCAGCTATTCATCGGACTGAACGAGGAACAATGTTACTACCTCACATTAATATACGGAAATGGCGGCCATATTGAAATATTCAAGACATTTACCACTACTAATACAAAACTAATGGCGACGGTGGTTACCTCTACTCTAAACATGTATAGTTGTATATCATCTATTATTCTTGAGAAGGGACCATGTATGTCCACAGACTATCTTTTAGTAAGGACCATGTATGTCCACAAACTTATTCACGCGCCTAGATTTAAAAGCCAAAGGTTTGTGCCCATGAGCACAAAGATGTTATTGTCCCGTGGGAAATGGAAAACAATTTAAACCAATTCTGTGATGTTGTTATATTATAGAACATAATTATCGTTCTACTTGTGAAAATGCATGAGGTATAATTTAATTTTCTAAGCCTTAATCACCAGTGTTATCACCTCAGTGGGTGTGATATTCAATATGAAGAAGGGACATCTAGATGCATAATTTAATGGTGTAGAACCCTCCTATCAAAAAGTCTCGAATCCAGTACAATGTACATGGATCGCCTATGAGAACGGTTGTTGTTTTATGCAGGCATGGCAACCAGTATACCTGGTATGTTCTCGTTTAGCAACACTGACATTGTTCTGAGATCGTGTAGTTGTTAGCATTCTATTCTCTGGGCAGATACATAGCAGTGAATGACCCTCCAAATGGAGAATTAGTCAAATTCCGTGAAATGGTAAAACGTCACTCTTCACGTAAAAAAGAATTCGGGCCTAAGTTCTTGTTAGATGCCCTACACGTTAGGTGTTACTTGTGTACTAACAGAGACAGAGAGGAGCCGGATAAAGATGCGAGGGTTAAAACACTCAACAATGAGTTCTTTCTAGCTTCATATGAAATACATTAATAGCATACATCTTATCTCCTAGTCGCAGTTAATGAAAGCAATTGCGTTATTATCAAAGCAGTATTATTGAAGTGGATTGTTATATATTAACAGAAACAGTAATTAACCAAATTACAATAAAATTGCAGGCTATAATGTTGTAGGGAATTTCATTCTGTTAACATATAGTTGGAGTGAGTCCGACAGAGAGGGGCTAGCTCACACCCCTTATTTCTAAAACAGGTTAGAGCCTTATGTAACTTTCTTATTTAGTAATCTATATTAGAAAAATATCCCATGTGGGACTAATGCACATTACGCTCATAATCATATGCACAGTCTGGACACCAAACACATTATAATCATTGGTCCTATATACATTTAGACAAGTAGATGTAACATGTCAACACGTAAATGGAGATTATAATCCACTCTCTATTGGACCTAGTCAACAGCTCCTGATGACATGTAAACCATTTGAAAAAGATATTATAGAATACAAGCCAAGGTATGCCACTCCATAGCTGAGTTCAAACCTTTGGCTATATTGTCTGTGCGACAGATCCATTGATTCTCTTTTAAAGTCAGCACATGGTCCACATTAGTATGTCTTTTGGACGGTTTGATCACTTCCACCACCCACCAAGACATGTCTTTCTCTGAATGTTTGGTCTTAGTGAAATGTTCCACCAAGGGGAATTCTCAACCCTACAGCGGATTCGCGATTGATGTTGGAGAATACGCTTCTTGACAACTTGTGTAGTTTTGCCTATGTAGTGTAGGCCGCAAGGGCATTTCATGCAATAAACTACATTACTTGTGTTGCAGTTTGAGAATTGCTTAAGTGCCACCTTTAGTCCATTGATCTCAAATGACTTAGTGGTCTGTGTAGTCCCACAAGCTGTGCACATATTGCACTTGTAGTGACCCACTACCGGAACCAACTGTTTCATGTTGTCTACAGTGTTGGTATTAGGTGTTACATAAGCATGAACTAAACGATCCTTTAGGTTGGAGCCCCTCTTGAAGGAGAACATCGGTTTGTTTTTCAGCTCCGGTAATCCTTTTAATAGTGTCCAGTGTTTATTTATGATTTTCTTGATGTTATTCGAGTGTGTACCAAACGTTGATACACAGACTAGCTGTGGTTGTTTTGGTCTACCTTTGACTTCCAGTAGTGCCTCACGGTTGTTATACCATGCACGTTTAAGAGATTTTTTGAGCAGTTTACCAGGGTAACCACGTGCTTTCAGTTTTTCTTTAAGTTTTTTTGCTTAAAAAAAATAGTCTTCTTTTCGGGTACAGTTTCTGCATAAACGCAGAAACTGCCCAAAAAGTAAACCGTCTTTGAGGGCCTGCGGGTGATGACTATTGTAACAATGTATTTCTCGCAGTGGGCTTTGTGTATAATGTGGTATATAGGAGGTTGTTTGTGTCTACTTTGATAGTGATGTCTAGAAAGTTCATGCTATTTGTGTCTGATTCCAGTGTGAACTTTAAGTGAGGGTTTCTGGAATTAGGCCATTCATGAAAGGCAATGAGATGGTCCTTGCTACCCCTCCAGATTAAGAACACGTCATCTATGTATCTCAACCATCGAATGATGTTTGATGAAAAGGGGTTGGTTACATCATAGATTAAATTATTTTCGAAGGTTGAGACATAGATGTTTGCTATGTCAGGGGCATAAACCGCACCCATGGCTACGCCCTTCTGTTGTTGATAAAACGTGTTCTCAAAAAGAAAAAAGTTTTCACATAGTGAAATTCTCACACATTCAGTAATGAAAGAAGTGGGGACATTATGTGGTCTTGGTTTTCCCTCCAGTAATTTTTCTAGGATCAATAAAACCTAATTTTGTGGGATGTTAGTGTATAGACTTTCTATGTCCATAGAGACCAGAAGCTCATAGACAGGGTCAAAAGGATGATTCTCAACAATATTTATTACCGCTGTCGTGTCTCTGATGTACATCAATGATTCTGTTGCAAAGGGGCGGATAAAGAAGTCAGCATACTGGGCTAATGGTTTCAAGATTGAATTACACCTGGAAACGATTGGTCGCCCGGGGGGTACAGTTGTGTTTTTATGTACCTTTGGTAAAACATATATTACCGGTACTGTTGGTGCTTTATTAATGAGAAAGGAAGCCTCCTTCTCACTCAGCCAACCTCCGTCATGACCTTCACGACTTAGGGTGGAGATAACATTAGCCAATTTACTCGTGGGGTTACTTGATAGTTTTTTATAGTGTTCTTCTACTGAGAGTTGTTTGACTAATTCCGATCTATATGCGTCTTTATCCCATAGGACTATACCTCCGCCCTTGTCTGCCGGCTTAATGACAGTTTCCGGGAGGGTCTGTAGATGTTGTAATGCCTTTTGTTCATTTCTAGTAAGATTGTACTGAACAAATGAGGTTTTCTTAAACAGATTTTCTATTTCAGTCAAGATGGCATTTTCAAATGTTACAATCTCCTTTGCAACCATCGTGTTTGTTGGAAAAAAGTAGATGGATTGCGGAGGCCTGTGGTGTCATCTGAGGATACTGATAAATTGGTAGCAAAAAAGTTTTTAAGTCTGACTGACCAAAAGAACCTATATAGTTCCAGCTTTGTTTGGAACAAATCATTTCTGCAAGTTGGTACAAATGAAAGACCAGCCGAAAGAACAGAAATTTCTGATTCTGATAATATGTGTTTAGACAGATTAAAGATGGGAATAGTTTGTTGAGGACCTACCATTCATAATATTGGTTCCTCGTCTGTCTGAACCCTGGTGTATACTGGTGTATACTGGTATACTCCAATTGAGCTGTGGCGCCTCACACTCGTTTTCTTCACACTGACATGCTCGATGTGCCTCAGTTACGGCATGAACGTCTGATATGGCACAATTCATTTAATTCATTGGATTATTCTGAGCACTCACCACAGTTTCCCTTGACTTTACATATAGGACAGTTGCATATAGAATTTTATGCTTCATTTTCGGGCAGCTGCCTAGAGCTAAACTACGCTGAGAGTGCAAGGTATAGTCTTGCTGTTTCAACTAACATGGCAGATCATCTTTTTCTATGTTACTTTGTAACTCTTCCAGTGTTGTAGTACCCAACCATTTAAAATACCTCATGCTCAATGGATGGCATGTTGGGCCAGTCAATTACCTTCCATAGGCCAACGTATATCTCTCTTTGGTTGAGTGCTCAGAGGTGAGCTGTCCCATTTAAGTCACCGGAACTACGTTTTTGTACATCAGATGGCATGTTTGCTGTCGGATAAGCAATTGAGAGGTCATTATGTTCATTCTTTTTTTACAGTTTGGACATACATCAAATTCAAGAGCTTTTCAATAGCTCTTTTTCCGGTGTCGGAGACCAGGAAGGTTTTAATCAGAAACAGACTTAGCCATGATTAGAAATTTCCCATGGAATGCTCATAAGTAAGTTTTAGTCACTGATCTTTCATTCACCACATCTTTTTAATCCTTCTTCTTGGTGGTGTTTCATCCCTTAGTTTCCTCTGTAGGGAGTGGTTTTAAGTCCTATTGCTCATCTTGATGAATTTTCAACAGGGCAAGTCACTTGTTTCTTTTCTTTTTCTCTCACGGGTGTGTCTTTTTCTTTTTGTTTGATCTTTCAGTGATGTATAATTGATGGAATATTCCATTAATACATGGGTCATTCAACATTTTAACTCATCGTCCTGAAGATGGTCTAACGGATGTTTACACCAAAAAGACCGAAACGTCGACAACCACATTTATTTCCTCAGTGATTTATCCTCCTTAAGGAATTGCTTTCTGTATTGATCAGTTTCATTTTCCTTTTATGCATATTGTTTGGAATAGATGCTCACACTAGTGACTAGGAGGTATCAGTAATAACAAATCATTTGTAAACCTCAGTCACTGTGTGCTGTTTTAACCTTTTGTACCCTTTGACAAATCTCTTTTTTCATTATAAAAGTTTGCATTTTGAAATATTCACACCTGTCTGAAGAGTATCTGTAGCAGATTCATTCTGATATAAATAAGCTAATTCAATTGTTCATTGTTCAATAGTAAGCTATCAAACGGAGCTTACGATCATTGTTCTGTATATTAAATGTTGAACTAAGTGCACTTAAAGAAATCCCTTGTAGGCACAAATACCTGTCAACTTTTAGAAGTGGGCATTTTTGTGTGCTATGTGTCTTTGTGCCTGCCTGATGTGTATTGACCGTCTGGTTCTGACTGACAGGGGAGAGGGGATGTGCATTCCCTCCAGCCAGTCCCTGGGGGGTTGAGTTGTGTCCTGCCCTGCCTGGGTGACTCAGCGCTAGGCTGAATAGGCCTGGTCTGCATTTGGAGTGGTGGGAGGAGTAGCCCCTGCACCTGTGCCTGCCTTCCACAATGATGGCTCCGCCCCCCTGTGGTTTGTCTGGAGCCAGGCTTACACTAAGAATGGAGGTGGTGGTGCACTTGTAAAGATATTCAAAAGTGCCCCTAGAACTGGTTTGGACTGGGCTCAGATCCCAGTGCCAGGGGGAGAACAAAGACATATGGACTATAAGTATTGGGGCTGTGACCCCATGTAAAGAAGAGCTTGCTTGGAACTGGACCAGAGGAAGAGGACTGCTGTGGCCAGGAGGAACCGCCATTGGGGACTGATCTGCTGCCTGCTGGGTGGCTGAAAGGACTGACACTCTGCAGGTTGACCCTATGTGCTGGCCTGCCTGGGCCCTGTCCTCTGTTTATTCCTGACCAGTGTGTGGAGAGCGCTTCGTTTTGGCTATGGCCCTGAGGGCTGTGTCCTGCACCCCAGAAGCTCTTTCTGTGGGAGTAGCTGTTGAAGTGCAGCCCCTTTCTCCTGCTACCGGGGAGAAAGCGTGAGGAGGGCTGCATTCTTTCCTTTGCCCCTGAACTGCGGGGTCCTGCACACCAGAAGCGCATAGTGGGCGCTTCCCAACTTGTCGTCTGAGCCTGAGTAGTGTGCTCCAACCGTGAGTGCGGCGGGCGCCGTCCTGTCGTGACGAGGAAGCCGCCGAAACCGATGGAGATTGCGGCCCGTAGCCACAAGAGTGCCGGAAGTCAGGCGGAGGAAGCCTGGTCATGGGCAGGGCTCCCGTGAGGAAGCGGACAGCCCCGCGGGTTGCCTGAGCCTGGTTGTGGGCGGGGCTGGTAGCGAGAGGGGTCTTCCCCGCAACACGAGCAGAGAAGCTTGGGAAGAGGCCTCGACGGAGGCCCCTGACCAGGATCACCTTGCATTTACTGGCATTTTCGGGGCAGCCGCCATGTTACTTGCAGCATCAGGGGCGTTAGTTTTCAGGAACAAAGACCGAGTGACTTGCACCCCCGCCTCCTTTGCCTGTGGTGTTGTGCTCCGGAACGGGGTGAGACCTCGACGGAGGCCCCTGGGGACTAGAGTTGCCACATTTCCTGGTGTAGGCGGGCACGTGGCCCAGAAGCCTGTGAAAAGGACACCAGGTGCCCTAAATGAGAGCGCAGGTGTCGCACTGATTGTGGTGCTCATGCTGTAGTGTGTGGGCACCTTCTAAGTGGTTATTGTGGTGCACAGTTGCTATAGTCTATGCCTAATGCTTTTTCCTAAATGTGCGCACTGCTACAAGTGTTTTGTGGTGCACTACTAATGCTGGTGCTGGATATCACTAGGGTGCACTGTGGATAAGGATGATCTGCATAAATATGCTACCCTCAGTGTAATGTTACCGGGAGATACTGGTTGTCCTAAAAGTGATGATTATGACAATGGCTCAATTGGCCAAGTGATATAAGTAATCCCTGTGAAGTCATGACAAGTGCCTGGTGGCACAGTATAATATATGTGATTGTGTTCTAATGTGTTTTTTATGGATAATACAAAGGCTATTTTTATATAACCTTGTGTGGAGTTTCTTTTGTGGTGTGCCTAATGTGTCACTGCTGTGTGAGTGTGTTGCGCAAACGCTTTACACATTGCCTCTGGGATAAGCCTGACAGCTCTGCCAAGCTACCAAGGGGGTGAGCAGGGGTTATCTTCAGTGGGTAACTCTCTTGCCCAACTAGAGTAATGGGTTCTGTCTGGCTTAGGCATACGCCCTAGCCAACCAGAAACCCCATTTCTGACAATGTGTATTTAGCACTTACTGCCCCTATCTGGGGTGCTGAAGCGTGAGGCTACATGGGTAGCTCACTACACTCTGGGATGTATGATTAGAATTGTGTTGTCTTTGTATCGATCCTATGAGCTTCAAAACCCAACTTTCACCGCATGCCAAGTCACTTGGATTCACCATCTACACCATCCTCACCCTCAAGGAACGCATCTGGTGGATCTCGTCACACCTGCAGCTAGGACAACATTAGTCTGTAAATTAAGAAGTTTTAAAAAGGAAAAAACAAGACGGCAGGTATTTTCCATCTACGCACCCAGGATCTGGAATAACATTCCTGTATCCATCAGGTCTGCCCCAATACTGTTTCAATTTAGAAAAGAGAACACTTCATCACAATGCATTAACCATTCACAACTCAGCTTCCTCTGCTCTTACTCACTGACTCTTTGCTTGTCTTTTACCATGTAAAGACCTCCACTGTCTTTTAGTTAGGTTTGCCGTATGTAAATACCATATACATACATACACATAATACATATATATGTAGGAAGCATTTCCATCTTTTGTGTGAGGACCACCGAAGTGCGGTTGTCGAGCGATGGGATGCAGTGCTTTGAACATCCCTGCCGTCCCTTTTTGGTATTTCTTATGATCATAATATGATCATAGTCCACTTAGCAGGTTACTGCACTGAGTTGTCCATTTTGAGATATTTTGTTTAAGGTTTATGGTCCTGAGCACTCATTGTTTGGAAGGAGAAACAGTGTAGAAATCTGCTGGGGTGGACTTTTAATATCATGCCTTGTCTGATTGTCATTGTGAACTGTCAAAAAGCGGTCTCAATAAGTAACTTGTTGGGACCTTCAGTGGTGGACTAAATTAAGGTCCTCTGTTGACCAGCAGCATGTGGCAGATCTCTTCAATTATACCACGCCTGTTCAGTTGGTAATGGTGGTTTATTGCTGGTGACTGTACAGTACTGGGTGATGGACATGTCCTAGAGAAGTGTTATCTTATGAGATTGTAAGAGTGTCAATCAGTATAAGGGAGGGCCTGTATGAGCTACAATCAACTGTTGGACCACTGAGTGTTATGGTATTAATATTGGTGTGGGCCAGGAAGGTTCATATATTTTAAATGTTGTAATTGCATTTATATAGTGCTTAGTAACGCTGATGAGGCATTGAAGTGCTTTACTTTAGTTTACACTGAGAGGCACCAGTAACCTCTTTCTCAAAGCTACATGAAAGAATATAAGGGTAAATAATGCAAACATCAAACAGGAGAGTCCGCAAATCCTGGAGCAGATGTCTTTTGATGTCCACCCACTAGTTTGGTTCACAATATCAAGTACAAAACGAAGTGGCACCCATTTCGGATGACCCTGGCCTGAGGATAGTTTCCTCAGTGAGTGGATGTGTGCTGCCCGCATTCCTGTGGCTGGAGGCCCAGACAATGTAGTGATGAAGATCTATATAGGGCTAGTAGTAGTTTGAGTAATTCAATGAGTCAAGTTAGCAAAGGCCTGCCAATTTGTTCTTTCTGGGGACTGCTATTTGGTTGATGGTAGGGGTGAAAGGTGAGACTGTAGTTTCTGTTGTACAAGGTGAGGAAGTTTCTAGGCCAGGCCTGCCCTTTGTGTGTCTGTAAGAGCCTCTTCACAAAGCTTAAAGCCACCAGGTGCACACTTCATTGTGCCCATAGTGTGGGTACTCACACTTGGAGCACACCCCAGTACCTCCTTCTGTGAGAAGCATCACTCTAGAAAAAGGCAGGTAGCCCGAGAAGGACACTCGAAAAGAACTAAACCAGTTCTGCAACTTGAGACAGTGGATGCACTGTCCATGATGCCATCTATTGTTTGCATGCATTTGCCTGCTTCACATATTGTCTCTATTTTAACTTCCCTCTTTCTCCTTGCGTTTAACTCTCAATTCCTATTTCCCCTTCATCTCACCTGCTGCACGCATTACCCCTTCCATATTCCGTCAAATGGTTGATTTGTTCAAAATACCCATGTTATTCATTTGCCAGTCAAACTTTTAATGTTCCAAAAATGCATCTGAATTTTGCTGGGAAATGTGACACATGCAAGAAGTACAAAACTCCTGGAAGAAATAACCAAACCTCTTATCAAATTACCATAAATATATGTACTCCAATAGGATGATGAACCTACACCTACCTAGTGTGGCATGTTTCATCAGTGGATTCAACATCTAGCACTGGGAAGAATCCAACATTACTATTGTTCCCTGGTGTAGTCTCATAGTTATGGGTCCATAGTTTGTATGGGGTTATGACCCCCTTAAATTCTTCCTTTGGTAATCTGAATGGCTTGTATTAAAATTGTGTGGGTCAAGTAAAATGTTTATACTAGGGTCTCCCTGCCAGCAGATTTAACAAGCATTGGCAATGCCAATAGGTCGCAGATTTGCGAGAGTTAGAGCTACTCACATTGTAAATGATAATGTCTTCTACCTATGTGTCTTTGTTTGGGGTGGATTGGAGTGGATGTATGTGGTGTGGAGTGGAATTATGTGGGTTGCATTTGAATTGTTAGTTGTGGAATTGTGTGTGGTGTGGATTTGTGTAGTGGAATTTTGTGGTATGGTGGATAGATAGGGGTGAGAGCTGCACAGAATAGATAGCCCGTATAAGGATGTGTAGACCCCATAAATATACTGATGTGGTGATATTTTTTATTACGCACACATAATATGATGCAAGAGAATGTAAGTGCCATTTAGACCCATGCGGGCAGTTCAGTCGCCCATCTGGTCATTGGAGGATTTGGCTTCTGCTCCTATGGTGGAGGACCTGTGTGCCTTCAGTGGAACCACTGAAGGCACGGAACATTGCTGAGCTGCAACCATGTTTGTTGCATCAACTCAGAAAATAATGTTTTCAAGAAACAAGCTCCCAAAGTATGAGTTTGTTTCTTGAAATCAAAAAAGGCCCCAATGCATTGAGTTATCACTTGATTACTCTGCCCTGGACCGCCATTCCTTCAATGTCCAGGACATGGAAATGTAGAGCTGGTCGGAAGTACGGAGAGGTGACCATCACAATGACATGGCAGCTCAATGGCTGATAGGCCACCAGGTCAGATGTTTATGCAGGCAGAACCAGCAGAGGCTCTAACGCTGCAAGCCTGGTGTTTTCTTCACTCCTATTGAGGTTACAGCTCTGTTAAATCTAAATGATGCCCATAGTGTCATTAACAGTATTTATCAAGCGGTAAGAATAATTGTGGGGTCGCTGAGTCCACCTATACAGGTTGCAACCCTGAAAGCACCTCACATAATGGACAACTAATAGCTTTCAGTTTCTGCCCCAGATGAAAGGACCTGATAAAATACACACCGCATTAGACACAGCAACTGGCACAAAATCGACTCTGGTCTACACAGTTTGCAAAAGCATTGGAGAAATGGACAGTCAAGACAGGCCACAACTTCACATGCAATACCTAAGGCAGATATATGTTACACAAATATAGGTGAGACAACATAATTGAACAGATGAATCGTCATATATGCTACACACAGGCATGATACACACACATAAAACAAAAGATACATTTTTACATTCAAATCAAAACACACAACTTCATCTTTGCATGCATACACAAAAACATGCATGCAGATAACACCACCACAAAAAGGTCCGTCTCATACACAAAAACACATAGAGATGGAATTTTTGAATGCAAAGACATAGATCGGTTAACACACACCCTTACACATAACTTAGAATATTCACACACGATTTTCTTTGAATGTATACACAGTAGACAAAAACACACCTTTCAATGCACACACTCATGGATGTGTTCAACACAACTAGACAGATAGACTCGCATACACACACATCATCACACACAAACACACACGTCCTTGCATGCCAGTGTACACTGAGATAAATTGTTTCTGACACATGCACGCATGCATACACACACACTGCAGAGACGCGCATGATGGGGGTAACAGCAAGGTGGTGAGAGGGGGCTGAAGATGAGAAGAATGTCAATGGAATGAGTGAAGAAGGGGAGAGTGTCAAACAGTAGGAAGAGTGGTGGGAGGTAGAGAGGGAAAAGCAGTCGGTGAGATTGGAAAAGAGGAATAAGGGATGGAAAGATGTCAGTAGCAAGGGAAGTAGAAGAGGGTGGAGGAAGAGAGCGGAATTCCACCCAGTTTGAAATTGTGTCCCTTGCAATCAGTGTCAGTGAGAAGAGGTAATACGGGGCAATGGAAGGCATTGGGAGGAAATGGAAGGGTGAGCAGTGAGGCAAGGACATGCTTAAATCGGGATAAGCAGAGGGCAGTAACAGAAGAGGGTTGGGGAGCTGGGAAACACTTAGGTAAACAATAATTAGGGAGTAGTTCGGAAGTGAGGTTTGGGAAACAGTGGGTGAGTCTGGGAGTGTGGCGGGATCGGGAAACAAAGGTGTGGGTATGGGCTGTTAGTGAGGAGTAAAAGCCCCAATGGGGAGCTTTAGCAAATGTATGGTGAGCGATTGGTGAAGAATTAAGGGAGGAAGGGTCACAATAAGGAGGGGGATCCACTAAGAACAAGTAAAGTGAGGGGTGAAGAGAGGGACTAATTAAGGGGTTAGGACAATGATTGAGAGTCACTAACAGAAAAATAAGGTGAGGGGTACTGAGTTGGGGTGGAGAGAGGGACGCTGAGATAGGGGTGAGGAAGTGTATGGTGAAAGGCTGAGGAGATGGTTTGATAAAGGTGTAATGAATGTGTGGATGAGGGAGGAGAGGCTGTGGAGGGGCTGGTGGTGAGAGGGCAGCAAACACAGATGAGCAGAGAAGCTGCAAGTGAGGGTGAGGCAGGTGCGACGAGTGAGGGAAGTGGGTGGGAGAACTTAAGACTGGTGAGGAGAACGACAATGAGTGAGAGGTACTAAGAGAGGGTGAGGAACACCGATCATTGACGGTTTATGGTGCATTCGACAACGCGAGTGTCGACTCACCAATAATTCAACAGCGATAACTCTACTCAGACTGCCATAAGTAATTCTTCATTGGCTACAATTGAGCTGAACCTTTCATTTGAACAATCTATTCATATGTCCATATCTATTTTATTTAAAGGGTCTTCAGTCTAAATATAAACTTTTTGTCCTGAAGATGGTCTTCTAGATGCTACACATGATAAGACCGAAACGTCGACATTTATAACCCATTTTCATTTATATTGGTATACAGGAGTTAATCATTGTATTTTAAATGATGATTTCCATTTGCAAAAAAGTACAAGAAATGATTTTTCACAAAAGTGATTATGAGACAAGATCATTGTAAAGACTATCAATCTCAGTCATTTTTGTTTATGTGAACTGTGATTTGTTCCCTTTTTCTACGTTATTTATTCACATAAATTTGTATAGAAAAAGTATACACCCATCTGCTTGTTCTTTTTGATTTACTTCTTTTTGATTTATTCCTTTGTGATTTTTTTGCAATTGATTTCAATAATTCATATATTTGAGGCCACTAATTTGGGCTCTCATAACTTGGATGTTAAAAATCAAGCTGGATTGTGTTTAAAAGAAATCCCTTGTAGGCACCGTTACCTGATACCTATTTTGTAGGCATGTGCAAGCTTTAAATGTGCATGTGCGAATATAAAATAGCCCAGCGTAAGCATCATCTTTCTTTTTTTTAATTAAATGATGCATTATGGGATTTGTAGGCCTGATTTCAAAATGGAAACAACTGGAGTACAAATCCCATCCAGAAAACCATGCACGCAAATTAAATAGAAGTCTGACCATGACCCAAAGATCAGAAATAATAGTTCGCCAAGCTCAGAGGGCTCACAAACTTCAGACAATTAAGTGCTGTGACAGGGAGTCAGGCTTTAGAGCATGTATATCTTTCTTCTGATAACAAAAGGGGCAGTGCTCCAAGCACAACCTAACGCAACTGATTGTCGACTGAGCAGGTGGAGCTTGGGGCTACTTTTCCAGCACAAATACCACTCAGCCTTTTCCTCTAGTTCCATGAGATGCCTAGCATTCTTCCTCAATAAACCACAGGCGTCGGACTTCACGCATCACAGTCAGTGACAAAAGGGAAGATCTACAAGTAGAAGTGGGCAACAGACTGACACAATACTAAGGAAGAAGAGGTGGCATTAAAAAATAAGTGTTATTTGTTTTATTAAAAGCAGGAGGACGGGTCAGCGGAAGCAACTCAGGGCAGAAGCAACAGGGGTGCAGTCGTCATAGGACGTAGAAGCTCCATGGGAGGTGCAGAGGGACACTGAAGAAACACACAGGGTGGCGGTATGTGGAAGCAACACAGGGGAGGGTGAAAGATGGTGAAAGCAACATGGGGGAAGTAGGAGTCAACACAGAGGGCGCAAGTTGGGGAAGCAACAACAGGTATAGAAGAGGAGTGCACGGGTGAAGAAGAACGTAACAGGGGCGGGGAAAAGCACATGGGGTACAGAGATCAACACTATGCATGGGGAGAAGTGCACAAAGCATAGGGACAAATAGTTACACCTGGAAGCAGTGAATGGGAAAGTAGGAGCAGCCTGCACTCACCTGTCCTGGGATGCGGTGCATGTTCAGCCATCGCTTTCTTCCTCCACAGAAAATCGTCTTGCTGGTATGGATTAGCAGTAGCGTACCAATCGCCCGGACTACGCTTTCATCTTCCGCTGCTATTTTCTTGAGAATCTTCCATGTAGCAGCATTTTGGTGTAGCCATATTGGTGGTGGTTCGGTGTCAGCTATACTTTTGAGAGGGTGCAATGTAAGCTACAGAGCTGCCGACTTTGTGAGCTGGGAACCAGTTCGAGTCTCGGTGTTGGCTCTCCCATGTGCCTACAAAACATATGACATCAAATTAAACAATGGAAACAAAATTAAAAATGCCGATCACACTGGGAATTTTTTGCTAGTATGATCGGCATTTGTGATTTTGTTTCCATTGTTTAATTTTTTCTGATGCCAGTCTGGACGTCAGCTCTCTCATGTGTACTTATTATTATTATTATGCAATTTATTAAGCGCACAAATACCCTTGGGTGTCTCGGCGCTGAGAAACCGAAAGCTGCGTTTGGGTAGTGGGAGGGCTTCTATCGCGAGGAGGGAGGGGGAAAGCCAGAAATATAGAGGCAGAGACAGAAAGGAAAGATAAGGTGGGCGTAATATAAATGCCGTCCAAAACATGGAGATAGATAGTTGAGCGGAGGGAAAGCAAAAAAAAAAAAGAGTGCAGAAGGAACGAAAATATATTAAAAAAAGAGTAATACCACAGTAACAGGGGCAATGACTTGGGTGGGTCCAAAACGGCAAAAGGCGGGACTAATTAAGCTCATCCACCAAACAAAATCAGGCATTTAAAAAGGGCACTAACAGAAGCCAATTAAAAACATGGGAGGTTCTTGAACCACTATAACAATATGCTGGTTCCGACAAAGAGGGTCCAAGGGAAATTTAAAGACCTGCTAAGGATCATGTCCCCTATCTAAACTACAAATACCAAAAAAGAAATCCTAGGGTCTAGTTATGAAGAAAGATAAAAAGATGTGTTGGAAGGTAAAACACTATCAAACTACTAGCGACTATGCCCCACATGCATAGCTGTGGGAAATTCCCTTTTCAGGACGAAATCCCTCACTCACCAAAGGTGACATGCTTCATCATATGGGATTCTCCTCCCAAAGGAAATACTAATTCCTTTGAGGGCTACAACCCCCTCTCTGAGAGGGAGGAGCTCAGGGATGTTTTCATTAATGGATATCACTAAATACCCATAGGATGAGCAAAACTGCTATGAGTGAAGGCGCAGCGCAACAGAACAAAACTGAAATGAAATGTGCTATTAAAACTGACTAGGGAGTGCAAAAAATCGATTTATTCAAAAAGCACCCGCTGTCAGGATTAAAATACAGTGCACCAACGGTATGAATTTAAACCGCGCTAATATGGTGAAAAATAACGGTCAACATGTTTCAGCCTATCAGCCCTAACTTTGAGCGAGGCTTTCATCAGGACCTATCAGGATGCTGCTGCTTTAAGTGCTCAAGTGAGTCAACAAAAAAGGATACGTGAATCGGGTATATTCTTAGTGAAATGACTTCACCAGTTCATCTTACCTAGTGAAAACAAAAAATCATCCAATGAAACATACACCAAACCCTTGCGGGGCATAACATCACTAGTAGCCATAATACTTATATAAAATGTATTGGATAAAATAAGATATACGAGAAGAAGAAAGGGCAGCTCTTACCCGCTACTGCTGGGCAAGGCACTCTACCTCAACCTGGCAACCTCTCAGGATGGAGGCACCGCTCTAGAAACAGAAATTATCGTGTTGCTAACATTAGTGACTGTGTGGTATATGTGTCAAAAAACCAAATCATATACTGCCTACATTGAAACAATATCAACCAGATCCTTCAATACATGTAACCTGAATCTAAAGTATGCATGAAAAGGAGCTTCAAAATGTAGTGACAAAGACAACACAGAGCAGTTGTCACAATCTGGTAGGACACTAACTCAGTTACATGGATCTTAACTTCTTAACTATAAAAACTGATTATTGAATCTGGAAACAAATAAATGTGCATTTGAAAGTTCAACCGCTCAGGATGGAGGCACCGCTCTAGAAACAGAAATTATCGTGTTGCTAACATTAGTGACTGTGTGGTATATGTGTCAAAAAACCACATCATATACTGCCTACATTGAAGCAATATCAACCAAGTCCTTCAATACATGTAACCTGAATCTAAAGTATGCATGAAAAGGAGCTTCAAAATGTAGTAACAAAGACAACACAGAGCAGTTGTCACAATCTGGTAGGACACTAACTCAGTTACATGGATCTTAACTTCTTAACTATAAAAACTGATTATTGAATCTGGAAACAAGTAAATGTGCATTTGAAAGTTCAAAAGGACCCTATATAGTACTTTTGAAATCTTCTAAAGGGCCTCTTACGAACAAAATTTTCTTACAGTTCCCAAATACACTGCTCTAGTCTGCCTGAATTAAGAACTCTAAAGCGAAACAGCATGTTCCTACAAAACTGGATAGTAACTCGTGGGCTACTGCCATCAAAAGGGCAAAGTCTGGATAGAAAACTAACCTGTCCGTCGGTACTCCGTGTGATGTGAGCCTGTGGCCGGAGGTGAAAGATCTGGCCCAGAGCGCACTCTTATATAGGGAGGAAACTCGAGCAATAATTTGCAGGTGTGTATGATCTCAAAGGTAGAATAACGCATGTGCGTGCGCATCAACACTAATCTCTCTGCACATGCGTCCTGCATTGTGCTATTCAGAACTATATTCGCTCGTGGTCATATAGACCAACGTTCAAAAGCCATCGAAGGTATCTAGCATATTAATAGATATGAGAGCCTTAAATCTGAGTTGATTTAACCCCCAACTGTTATTACTGCAGATTTATTTCTCGAAGGAAAAAATAACACGCGCATGCGCGTGAACAAAAACAGAGGTCTCTCATTGCCTCGCTTCAGTCATGCGCCCATGTATAACATCAAAAATCTCAAGTCTGCGCTTGATCTAAAGGAGCATATATTCGTCTAGTCTCGGACAAATAAAAATGGAGCAAATGAGTGGAGTCAAGTTAAACGTGTGCAGAGGGAATCAAAGAAAAATCACCTGGTTACATGCACACTGCCCGGGGAAGCATGTAAAAACCATGTATCCTAAGCGCAAAACAAGTCATGATTTATTATGTCAATAGTAGTTTAACGGCATTCATCCCGTAAATAAGCACGATACTGGTGCAAGACACAAGACTAAAGCAAGATGGAAAAGCACTTATTACATGTCAAGATCTAATCATAAGGAAATCACCAGTTGTAAAAACAAATATAAGAAAGTGACAACCATCTATGCTTGATAAGCTGGACAAGCATTCTCATATGTTTCTCACATCAGTAATTACGGAATCCAGAATTAAAGATCAACGGCTAACCAATTAAATTTTAATTACAAGGCCAGCCATGGAATTTCATCATTGAGGCCTAAGTCTGCACAGTGTAATCTATGTACCCACCATTGTTCACGCCTAAATAGATATCTAGTAACATCCGTAATGTGACTAGGAATGGACGGTTTTTCCAACACTGTCCATCTAATATCTTGGGGAGAATGATTCATCGCACGAAAATGACCAGTCAATTTGGTTGATGCTTTTTTGCACCGAATGGTGCTCTTGTGTTCTAAACTGCGGGTTCTGACTTTGCGTGTAGTCATTCCCACATACTGCAAAGAACACGGACAAGTGATGAGATAAATCAAGTTATCACTGTTGCAATTGGTGTGTCGCAAAAGTAACCAGGGTCTATTAGTCCCAATATCTATTTCTGTAGTGCGTGTTGTTTGCGGGCAGACTGAACACGAACCGCATGGAAAATGGCCTTTGAAAGGTTCGTGTTCAGTCTGCCCGCAAACAACACGCACTACAGAAATAGATATTGGGACTAATAGACCTTGGTTACTTTTGCGACACACCAATTGCAACAGTGATAACTTGATTTATCTCATCACTTGTCCGTGTTCTTTGCAGTATGTGGGAATGACTACACGCAAAGTCAGAACCCGCATTTTAGAACACAAGAGCACCATTCGGTGCAAAAAAGCAACAACCAAAATGACTGGTCATTTTCTTGCGATGAATCATTTTCCCCAAGATATTAGATGGACAGTGTTGGAAAAACCGTCCATTCCTAGTCACATTACGGATGTCACTAGATATCTATTTAGGCTTGAACAATGGTGGGTACATAGATTACACTGTGCAGACTTAGGCCTCAACGATGAAATTCCATGGCTGGTCTTGTAATTAAAATTTAATTGGTTAGCCGTTGATCTTTAATTCTGGATTCCGTACTTACTGATGTGAGAAACATATGAGAATGCTTGTCCAGCTTATCAAGCATAGATGGTTGTCACTTTCTTATATTTGTTTTTACAACTGGTGATTTCCTTATGATTAGATCTTGACATGTAATAAGTGCTTTTCCATCTTGCTTTAGTCTTGTGTCTTGCACCAGTATCGTGCTTGTTTACGGGATGAATGCCGTTAAACTACTATTGACATAATAAATCATGACTTGTTTTGCGCTTAGGATACATGGTTTTTACATGCTTCCCCGGATAGTGTGCATGTAACCAGGTGATTTTTCTTTGATTCCCTCTGCACACATTTAACTTGACTCCACTTATTTGCTCCATTTTTATTTGTCCGAGACTAGACGAATATATGCTCCTTTAGATCAAGCGCAGACTTGAGATTTTTGATGTTATACATGGGCGCATGACTGAAGCGAGGCAATGAGAGACCTCTGTTTTTGTTCACGCGCATGCGCGTGTTATTTTTTCCTTCGAGAAATAAATCAGCAGTAATAACAGTTGGGGGTTAAATCAACTCAGATTTAAGGCTCTCATATCTATTAATATGCTAGATACCTTCGATGGCTTTTGAACATTGGTCTATATGACCACGAGCGAATATATAGTTCTGAATAGCACAATGCAGGACGCATGCGCAGAGAGATTAGTGTTGATGCGCACGCACATGCGTTATTCTACCTTTGAGATCATACACACCTGCAAATTATTGCTCGAGTTTCCTCCCTATATAAGAGTGCGCTCTGGGCCAGATCTTTCACCTCCGGCCACAGGCTCACATCACACGGAGTACCGACGGACAGGTTAGTTTTCTATCCAGACTTTGCCCTTTTGATGGAAGTAGCCCTTGAGCACGAGTTACTATCCAGTTTTGTAGGAACATGCTGTTTCGCTTTAGAGTTCTTAATTCAGGCAGACTAGAGCAGTGTATTTGGGTACTGTAAGAAAATTTTGTTCGTAAGAGGCCCTTTAGAAGATTTCAAAAGTACTATATAGGGTCCTTTTGAACTTTCAAATGCACATTTACTTGTTTCCAGATTCAATAATCAGTTTTTATAGTTAAGAAGTTAAGATCCATGTAACTGAGTTAGTGTCCTACCAGATTGTGACAACTGCTCTGTGTTGTCTTTGTTACTACATTTTGAAGCTCCTTTTCATGCATACTTTAGATTCAGGTTACATGTATTGAAGGACCTGGTTGATATTGTTTCAATGTAGGCAGTATATGATGTGGTTTTTTGACACATATACCACACAGTCACTAATGTTAGCAACACGATAATTTCTGTTTCTAGAGCGGTGCCTCCATCCTGAGCGGTTGCCAGGTTGAGGTAGAGTGCCTTGCCCAGCAGTAGCGGGTAAGAGCTGCCCTTTCTTCTTCTCGTATATCTTATTTTATCCAATACATTTTATATAAGTATTATGGCTACTAGTGATGTTATGCCCTGCAAGGGTTTGGTGTATGTTTCATTGGATGATTTTTTGTTTTCACTAGGTAAGATGAACTGGTGAAGTCATTTCAGTAAGAATATACCCGATTCACGTATCCTTTTTTTGTTGACTCACTTGAGCACTTAAAGCAGCAGCATCCTGATAGGTCCTGATGAAAGCCTCGCTCAAAGTTAGGGCTGATAGGCTGAAACATGTTGACAGTTATTTTTCACCATATTAGCGCGGTTTAAATTCATATCGTTGGTGCACTGTATTTTAATCCTGACAGCGGGTGCTTTTTGAATAAATCGATTTTTTGCACTCCCTAGTCAGTTTTAATAGCACATTTCATTTCAGTTTTGTTCTGTTGCGCTGCGCCTTCACTCATAGCAGTTTTGCTCATCCTATGGGTATTTACTAGTGATATCCATTAATGAAAACATCCCTGAGCTCCTCCCTCTCAGAGAGGGGGTTGTAGCCCTCAAAGGAATTAGTATTTCCTTTGGGAGGAGAATCCCATATGATGAAGCATGTCACCTTTGGTGAGTGAGGGATTTCGTCCTGAAAAGGGAATTTCCCACAGCTATGCATGTGGGGCATAGTCGCTAGTAGTTTGATAGTGTTTTACCTTCCAACACATCTTTTTATCTTTCTTCATAACTAGACCCTAGGATTTCTTTTTTGGTATTTGAGGTTCTTGAACCACACATACCAGATACAGCATGCCTTGCTAAACTCAGCCTAGAAAGGAGGATTGAGCAAAAGACCCTGCTTATCTTTTCCCTCAACATTTGGTGCTCAAATATTGCCACTACGGAGTCAGACACCTTCATCACAACTAAAGCTATCTCACATCAAACTTTGGGAAAGTCCCTAGTTCATAGTGCATGTTATGCAAGTGCAGTCAGTATATGCTTTGCTTTTTTTCATAAGATGGGGCAACAGCTGTGGAAACACCCATTCTTCATTGAACAGGTGTACTTTGGACAGAGAACAGCGCAAGCTTCAATCCTTCATAAGGCTGATACAGCTAGGAGAGCAGTGCAAGCTTTCCCAATCACAAGGCACATAAAAATCTGGCAGCAGCAATGCAAACTTTTCTTCATTGCAGAACAGGCGCAGCACAGAACATGTACATTTAAGACTTCAGTGACATGTAAGTTACAGGTAGATCTCTGGAGTGGTTGTTTAACTTATTGAGAGAAGTATATACGTGGTTGAATGAGTGACTTTTTGAGTTCTGCCACAATTCTCACTTAGGTAATATTCCACGTCTGCATCCTGGAAATCCTAGTGCTGTCAATCGGAGATTGACTGTTTGTGTTAATTCTTTGCTTTTTGGGGTGAGAAGTAGTTGTTACCTAGTAGGTTATTATTATTGAAGCAGCCTAGTAACAGCCTAGGAGATTAGGCTCTAGAAATGCACAGAAGTGCCAACCTTTTGGAAAAGGATTTGACTGCACTGGCACCAGGTGCTACGCAATCCCAGCCAATGTTCTGCACCTGTTCAGAAAGTTAAGGGCTGCCATTTATGGAGAGGTTCTCAACTGTACAGGCCCAGTGGCTGACATTTAACTTGAATGGGTGGGGCTGTAGAAGAGCCATTCTAGCTGTCCAATATGGCAAAGCCCCAAAGATAACTGAAACGCAGAGAATACATGTTTTTCCTGGGATACCAAAAATTACGCAACACCTGCACTGGTTGCTCCTGTGACTGCAGTGCATATAATAGGCTGGCTCCTGGCTCCCCATAAAAGCCAGCCAGAGGTCCTACTAAATGTGGTGAGGAGAGGTTTTCCTTACCTCTAAATTTAACAGGCATTGGCAAAGCCTATCGCTTTCGCCGACTTGAGAGCTGTTGGCTTTGCCAATATCTTTTAGCCATGTTGTGTGGAGTAGAGTGGAGTGTAATGGCGTGGAGTGGAGTGGCGTAGAGTGGCTTGGAGTGGCGTAGAGTGGCTTGAAGTGGCATGAAGTGGCGGAGAGTGATGTAGTGTGACGTGGCATAGAGTGGTGTAGTGTGGCGTGGCATAGAGTGGAGTAGAGTGAGTTAGAGTGGAGTGGCGTAGAGTAGAGTGGAGTGGATTGGCATAGAGTAGAGTAGAGTGGTGTACAGTGCAGCAGCATAGAGTGAATTGCATAGAGGAGGGTTGAGTAGAGTAGAGTAGAGTGGCGTAGAGTGGAGTGGGGTAGATTAGAGTGTTGTAGAGTGGAATGGTGTGTAGTGGCATGGCGTAGAGTGGTGTGGAGTGATGCAGAGTGTAGTATAATATAGTTGAGTAAAATGGCATCGAATGGAGTGGAGAAGAGTGAATTCGAGTGGCACACAATAGAGTGGTGTAGATTAGAGTAGGTTAGAGTGAAGTGGGGAAGAGTAGAGTGGCGTAGAGTAGAGTGGCATAAGGTAGTGTGGCGTAAAGTAGAGTGGCATTGAGTGGAGTGGGGTAGGGTGGCACAGAGTGGCACTGTGTGGAGTGGTGTGGTGTAGAGCAGAGTGGTGTAGAGTGGTGAAGCGTGGCATGGAGTGGAATAAAATGGAGTGTTATACAGTGCTGTGGAGTTGCACATAGAGTAGAGTGGTGCAAAGTAGAGTACAGTGTGACGTAGAGCAGTGTGCAATGGTGTAGAGTGCAATGGCATAGAATGTAGTGGTGTAGAGTGCCCTGGCATATAGTAGAGTGGTGCAGATTAGAGTGGCTTAGAGTGCAGTGGTGTAGAGTAGAGTGGTGCAGGAGTAGAGTAGAGCGGTGTAGAGTGCAGTCGCACAGAATAGAGTGCTAAAGAGTAGAGTAGAGTGGCATAGAGTGCAGTGGTGTAGAATGTAGTGGCATAAAGTGCAGTGGTGTGGAGTGGTGCAGAGTAGAGTGGTATAGAGCGCAGTGGCATAGAGTGCAGTGGCGTAGAGTTGTGCAGAGAAGAGTGGTATAGGGTGCAGTGGCATAGAGTGCACTGGCATAGAGTACAGGGGTGTAGAGGGCAGTGGCATAGAGTAGAGTGTTGCAAAGCAGAGTTCAGTGCCATAGAGTGCAGTTGCGTAGAGTGCAGTGGTATAGAGTAGAATGATTGAGAGTAGAGAGGCTTAGAGTGCAGTGGTGTAGCACACCTTGGTGCATAGAGTTCAATGGCATAGCATAGTGTGGCTTAGAGTAGAGTGGCTTAGAGTTCAGTGGCACAGAATAGAGTGGTGCAGAATAGAGTGGCTTACAGTGCAGTGGCATAAAATCCAATGGCGTAGCATAGAGTGGTGCAGAGTATAGTAGAGTGGCATAGAGCGCAGTGGTATAAAGTACAATTGGCATAGAGTAGAGTGGTGCAGAGTGAAATGTCGTAGGGTGCAGTGGTATAAAGTGCTGTGGTGTAAAGTGTAGTGATGTGGAGTGGTGCAGAGTAGAGTGGCATAGAAAGCAGTGGTGTAGAGTGCAGTGGCCTAGAGTAGAGTGGTGCAGGGTATAGTGCAGTGGCATAGAGTGCAGTGGCATAAAGTAAAGTGGCACAGAGTAGAGTGTTGTCAAGTGCAGTGGCATAGAGTGCAGTGGCATAAAGTAAAGTGGCACAGAGTAGAGTGGTGTCAAGTGCAGTGGCATAAAGTGCAGTGGCATAGAGTGCAGTGGCATAGAATAGAGTGGTGCAGAGTAGAATAGAGTGGCATTAAGTGCAGTGGTATAGAGTGGTGCATATTGCAGTGGCATAGAGTGCAGTGGCCTAGAATTCAGTGGGGCAGAGAACAGCAGAGTGGCGCAGCATATGGATTGCTTGAACACAAAGAAATAAGTAGCTCCATAAAACAGGAGCAGTGGATGGACACAAGTATTGGGTCCATGCTCCAGGAGAGGGCCAAGCACAAAAAGAGGACATGATGTCCACATGCCATGACAAACAGGAACGAAGGAAATGAGAGCTATGATGAACTGGCAAGTGATGGGCGGACTGTATGCCCACTGTATTTAAACAACATGTCTCAGAGACAGTGCATGCATTGTCTAAGCGAAACCTACAAATATAGTGACTGTGACTGCCTTTCTTTGAGTGTGTACATATGTACTCAGCCTCTGTTTGCGTGTGCACAGGTTGCCTTCGTGACAGAATTTTTTTCATCAAACTATAGCAACCTTCGATGCAAAATCATTTTGTGGAAGAATTTCAGCTTTTCACTCCCATTTAGCAGCGTATCCCAGGCCCCAGGCCTCCAAAGCCTTCAGAGGGGTCCCATTCCACCAATGGCCAGTAATATATGGGAGATTCTGAGCCCCTCTTCACGTTCTGCAGGGGGGTTTCTATCCTTTTACATTATGCCACTGCCTCCATATTCAGTTGTGCCAACACAATGGGGAATATTTATGAGAATTGTAATGCAACACAGGGCGGAAAGTCAACTTGCTGGGCTGCGCTGCATTCCAGGAAATGGGCAGGAATGCCCCGCGTTTATTGCAATAAGGCACATTTATGTCCTTACCCCAGCGCTGGTGCACAATGATCTGCCTAGCGCCAACTCAGGCACCCTTGCACCATGGTGCAAGGGTGCCTGCATTGCATGCAGGATTGTTTTTGTGCAAGAGGGACACCTTCTTGCACAAAAACAAACCTGAGTGGCATATTCCTCTTTCTATGTGTGCTGTAGAATGCAGCACACATAGAAAGAGGAATTAACAAGGAAAAATAAAGATATTTTCCTCGTTACTCCTCCCCTGAGAAGGTTATCTTTTTGGCACATTCCCAGGTCTACCACTCTTGGTAAATCTGGGAATGCGTCAAAATCCAGGGGAGTTTCGTTGGAACACCCACGCAAAGCCCATGGAACGCCTTCCCAGGGCAGAGTAAGGCAGCGCATCAATTTGCACTGCGTTGTGTTACTTCAGATTTATGAATCTCATTTTTGAGCTGCGTCGCTCCTGCACTGCGTTGCGTGGCGCAAGAGAGACGCAATGGGGCTTGTAAAATATGCCCCAATGTATATTACTGACACTCCTGTATTGTATAGATCAGTGCAAAGCATGGCAGGTCATTGGCTGTGCATTATTGTCGGTAATTTGCACTTAGAGTCATTCATAAAGAACACGTCTAATTCAAAGGACCTGTTGGAGAGGTGTGGTGCAGCGGCCAGGGCAGCTGACTTTGGAGCACAGGGCTCACGGTTGGATCCCCGGCTCTTGCGGCAGCTCAGCTCAGCACCATGTGACTCTGGGCAATAGCTCACTTAATTTTCAGGACGGCCCCCAGCGCCTTGAGACCCGTAAGGGTGAGTAGTTCGCGCATTACAAATAACGCATTTAGATTTTTTTTAGATTTAAAGGACCTGGGCCATGGAACACCTCCATGTATTGCTGCCGGGATGCCTTTCTAATTCACTCAAACACTTCTGCCTCGGCAATGAATGTTCTGTCTTTACACAAAGGCACAGCCAAAGGAAACCAACAGGTGTCCTGAAACACTGGGCTTGAACACCACTTCATTGTGTCACCCCACAATGCTGAATAGAAGCCGCACAATCACACCATTAAAGCGTCTTGTGCGACGTGCCAAGCTTCTGTCCATAAAACAGGCTTTGTCAACGCCGGATTGTGCTGCCTTGGATTGATTTCAAAGGGATCCGGAGGTGTCTGGAGTGCTTGTTCTACGGGGGTTTATAGCACAATTTGACAAAGATGCGATTTTCACACAAGGACATTATGGTGACAGAAGTGAGGGGAATAAAACATAATGACGTAGTTATGTTACATTATAAAGAGTAGATATCAGAGACCTCGGTGCAAACTAGAAGAGAGCGCATCTGTATAACCCAAACCAAGCTCTGATCTGCGATGGAAACCTTGGAACCGTTTCCAAAGCCTCAGATTATCGAAAGCGCTGCAAAGCAATACTGATGGGAAATTGTGCGCAAGAAAAATGATAATACCGAATCAACTAAAGCATTAAAATGTACAGAGTACTGCAATTGGTATAGGAGAAAAATCAACTAGCAACTAGAGGCCTTGTTCTTCCTTAACGTGAAGTGAGTCTTCACCATTAAGACAAGCAATACATTTGCCCTCACAAAAAATGTTTTTAAAGAAAAACATCTTCACCCATCACTCTTAGCTATAACTTCCTCCAGGCACACATCACACCTTGTTTTGCTTGTGTCTTTTGGAAAGTGTGCTTTAGTAGTGTCCACTGTGCGGAGCAACTATTTCTTCCTACGTATTGTTGTGGCACTTATCTTGTGGAGAAGCGTCATTTTAGATATTAGATTTCCTATGTTCTTTTGGCTTTCTGGGGCCTTCTGCTGGTGGTTTCCTCCTGGAAATCACGAAGTAGCTTGTGAGAAGCTTGATTGTGCCTGCTTGCTTCAGGGCTGTGCTGACTAAGCAGGTTGCTATCCTGGTTCTTCCCTTTTAGGTTAGGCCCTTTTGCAAGGGACTTTCCCTGTTCCACCTGACCCCAAAGTGACAGCTATCACATTCTGCCGGGCTGCCTATATTGGGTGTTGCTTGCCAGGGTGAGATGCCAAAATGAAGGGCAGCTTTTTTCTCTCCCACTTGCCAATCCTCGTATTTCTGGCACTCATAGCTTGGGTTATGATGTCTGAAGGTGACAAAGTCTCATATGCTTTCTGTCCAGGACATTGATCAGCCTGCTCCTAACTCTACACCATCTTCCTATGCTTTACGAGGCATTATTAATGCTGTAGATAGGACCCTCCATCAAAATGCTGCATCTGAGCCGGAGCTCATGCAGACATTTACCAAGGATGTTGATGAGAAGCTGGAGAATGGTGAGCCCATGGGTAGATATGTGCATGGCTATGACTTGTTTGATGGTCTACAATACCTATGTGAAAACCTGGGCTTCTTTTCCCCTGTGGTGGATGAGGTGCAGGAAGAATTCTTTGCCCGCTTCCTTTCTTAGGAGATGAAATCCATGCCTGTGCACAAGGATATCCATATTATACTGGATAAAGAATGGAAGACCATTGAAAAGCCTTTCCCTGTTTCTTGGCCACAAACTACCCGCTGCAGGGGTTTGAGGCAGAGGTAACTTCCATCACCATGGTGATTTCCCTGTTGGCCAGTGGTTCGTCTCAGTCAGCTCTTACTTGAGGTGCTGCAACTTTGGCTGACCCAATGGACCAGAAGATTTCTGCCCTTGAAGCTTTCTGGCTTCAGTATTTGCTCTATGGTCTGGTACTTATGCACTCTTTACTCAACTCCTCTTCGAGGTCTTACAAAAAAGGTACAGATTCTGTTCCACTTCTGGCATCACAGAGGAGCGAGTCCATTTTCTTTCAAACATTACCTGTGACAAACTGTCCATGGTGGCTGCAGATTCTATAGCGTTTACTCCTTGGAGACCTCGTGTGTACATGAGGACTTGGAAGGTTGATGATGCTGAGCACAACGTATAGCACCACAAATGCCTTTTCTTGCTACCATGTTTTTTGACTTGTTCTACAGTTTGATGCCCTTTTGAAGAATTCTTTGGAGGATCATAACAGTCTTCTACCATTTCTTCAGGATCCTCCACTAGTCTCTGCTTTCCTGAGGCAACACTTTTCTGATTGTGTCCAACAGTAACATTAACAGCAGCCTTTTCAAGGCTGAGCCAATGGTTGGGGGACTTCAAAATGATTCTGGACTCAATCTTTTCTTACCTGCTCTGTCTCACCAACACTGCCAAGGAATGACTCTCCACCCATACCTCTCATCCTTTTGGACATGCAGTGTGCACCTGGCTTGTTCACTTCCTAGATTAGTGGAACTTGTTGGAGTCTGATAAATGTGTCCTGGAGATTCTGGAACTGGTCGGTGCATAGAGTTCTGTTGCTGGCCAGATCACGGCTGTTTCTGACCCACTCTTCTGCTGCATTATGTGGTAAGAAAGATCCAGTCTACTGCAAGGTATTCAGCGACTGCTTTTCATGAATGTTGACTAGCCTATGTCTATGGGGGAAGAGATAGAGGACATGTAATTTAACCTGATTATGGTGGGCAAGATTCATCCACATCTGGACCAGAAGCTTCTAAACCAGTGCCTGCTTCATCGTCCTTTCCAAATGAGAACCTGTTAGGGCATTCAGCCTTTAATTTATCCTTGGCTTTCTGTTGTTGAGCTGCCTGAAAAAACCTATTACTCAGTCCTGATACACTGCAGCCATCAGCAGTTCTTGAGGTTTGCTTTAGGAGAGCGACTAGTTGCAGGTTTTTTCCATTGGGTTGGTATCCACCCTCAGTATTCACTGACGTTCTTGCTACCCTGATCTTGGCTATACTGCGGATTGGTGTGTTTCCTTAACCGTATGACTGGGCAATTGCTGTGCCTTCTTTTTCATAGATTGTGGAAAATACTTGGGTTGTGTGCCAGATGGTGCAAGGCAAACAAGGTTAATTGCAGACACATTCTATCTGCTGACATTGCAAGACCAAATATTAATTGGGGCTCAGTTGCTAGCAGATATGGGGAATACATTTTTGACCATCAAGTCAGTTGTCCGTCTTCAGTCTCATATGTCTTCTCAGTTAGCAGTGGATAATTTATTCCAGCGGGAGTCACTGGAACTTCCTGTTCCCTTGGTCATGGCCACCAATTCCAGTCAGTTAGGTGAGGGAGAGGGACTTGGGGGAAAATCTGAACAAAGGGTCATTGTTCTTCTTTGTAGGTGGGCCAGTCCTCTAATTGATGGGAAATGAGTACCAATCCTGGGAATCTTTGGTTCTTCTAGCAGCAGCTGCAGAACTATCACCTCTTGGTCTAGCCAAAACTCAACTATTTGAGGGGACAAGGTCCCTCTGTTCACTCAGGCTCTTAGGGCCTGATTCACAGAACTAACACGTCAAAAACGTAAAGTTAGTACTTTTTGGTATTCACAGAATACACTTACTCATTTTGGTATTCACAGAATGAACTTACTCATTTCGGTATTCACAGAAGTTAGTAGTCCTAACTTTAGGACTCCTAAATGCCTTCTGTGAAATGAGTAAGTTCATTCTGTGAATACCAAAATGAGTAAGTGTATTCTGTGAATACCAAAAAGTACTAACTTTACGTTTTTGACGTAAGTTAGTTCTGTGAATCAGGCCCTTTTGGTTCATTGGACTTCAGGTCTCCTCTATACCTTTAAAAAAAAAAATCTGCTTCTGGCTTGTGTGCTTGTGAAACCTCAATATACATATGCAGAGTTGATTCTAGTGGCCCCAGTGTGGCCTTGGCAGTCTTGAAATCCAGTGTTGAATCTGAGTCACCCCTCAGCTGCGGCCAGCACCTTCCCTCCCTCTCCACCTTCCTGTTCTCCCAGCTTCTGCTCTGCATCGTCTTCACCTGGTAGGTTGGTGGTCAAACAGGTTGGGATATAATGATTAGTGTGCTTCCAGGAGGAGAATCTTTATCCATCCTATAGGACCATCATTCATCATCTCTGAAGTCTTATGAAAAGGACTGGGCTCAGTTGGCCTGTTGCTGTTCATCCCGGGGGTTGCATTCAAGGCCCTTATTTTAAATAAACAGGAAAAAGAGTCAGCTACACACAGAATTAATAAGTGGGTTCAGAATAATATAAACGTTGATAGCAGAGGTATTGAGGGAAGTAGAAACATGATTGGAGGGGTGCAGCATACTTGCAAGAAAGTTACTGTATGACATTTTATGTTATGCTATGAATTGTTGAACATAGTAAAGTGTTTGCTGTATTTACTGCCTTGTGGAATTTATGAGTGTCGTAGAGAGTATAGTTAGCCCAAGGGATGTTACTCTAGTCGCGGATGCTGCCAATAAGCAGCGGGGGCGGAAGGGCAGCGGCGGGGAGGGGACTGAGTTAAAATAAATAAATAAACTTACCTGATCCTAAGGCTGCCTCGCTCTTTTCCTGCTGCTCCGGGCCCCGACAGTTCCTGGGACAGACTCCTCAACCAATCCAGACGTTGCTCTCATACTATAAGAGCAGTGCCAGTATTTTCCTGAGCAGACTGCTTAGACGCTCTGCTCAGAATACAGC
This sequence comes from Calotriton arnoldi, assembly GCA_963921515.1. Classification (NCBI taxonomy): domain Eukaryota; kingdom Metazoa; phylum Chordata; class Amphibia; order Caudata; family Salamandridae; genus Calotriton; species Calotriton arnoldi. The sequence continues at coordinate 723,453 of CAWUFW010007604.1, read as the reverse complement.
CGGGTTGAGAAACCGAAATTGCTCATGTCTGTTTGGCTGGCCTAAAATGGCCGGCCAAACAGATTTGCGCACTTAGAAGTGTGCAACCATTCCTCCCTGTGACCCCAGCCCCGCCCTTCCTTACAAGCGCTGGCTCAGAGCTAACAGCTGAAAAATAAATCGATATTAAAATATTGTAATATTTTTCAGCTGCTGGCTCTGAGCCAGTGGGGCGACGCACCTCCACCATTGTGGAGGAGCCGCCACTGTGTTGCTCCCAAGTGGCACAGTCTTGCAAACTTTATAGGTAGGAGTGTGTTCTTACTCTCAGTGTGTGAGAAATCCCTGTGAGAGAGAGGAATCTGTGTTGGTGTCCTCAGTTTCCAAAACTCACATTTTACTCACAGGGAGACTGTGAATTCTCACTCTCATTTTCTGTGTCCACTTTGCCCATGTGACTGTTGTCCACAGGTTGTAGGCCTGTTGTGGGTATCTCCATAAGGTTAATCTGTTCTAGTAACCTTCCTCCAATACTTGATTATGATGTACATGTCAGTGGAGTGCCAGTCATTTTCACCAAGTTCCATGGATGGCTAAAGTGAGTTTTTGTAAAAAGAACAATTGATGGACAGAATGCAGAACAATGTCATACATTCACCCCAGTACAGACATCTGGGCCTAAATCCATCGTTTTTTTGCTCCCCATGCCATTTCAGTTAGAACCCAGCCATATGCAAATCTGTCTTGACCTTGTGCCCAATGGGAACAGTCCAGCCCGAACTGCCAAGCCAAGTCCTCCCTGGACTGGAAACAAGCATCCTAGGACTGGTTTCAGGGTTTCACCCCTCATCAGCCAGGATAGCCTGACTCCAGTGGTGTCGTGAGCACGGGACACACGTCTGGGCATACCCTTCCCACTTAGGGCGACATATGCAAAAGAAACAATTGATGGACGGAATGCTGGACAATGCAAACATTCACCCCCAGTCACAAGGATCTGGGTTTAATCCATCATTCTTTTGCTCACCACACCACCCCAGTTTGGACCCGGCCATATGCAAATCAGTCTTGACCCTGTTCCTTGTAGGAACAGTCCAGCCCGAACTGCCAAGCCAGGTCCTCCCTGGACCGGAAACAAGCATCCTGGGACCGGTTTCAGGGCATCACCCTTCACCAGCCAGGCTAGCTTGAATCCAGTGGTGTAGTGAGCACAGGACCCATGTCTGGGCATACCCTTCCCACTTAGGGCGGCATATGCAAAAGAAACAATTGATGGATGGAATGCTGGACAATGCAAACATTCACCCCCAGTCACAAAGATCTGGGTTTAATCCATCATTCTTTTGCTCACCACACCACGCCAGTTTGGACCCAGCCATATGCAAATCAGTCTTGACCCTGTGCCCAATGGGAACAGTCCAGCCCGAACTGCCAAGACTGATTTGCATATGGCTGGGTCCAAACTGGGGTGGTGTGGTGAGCAAAAGAATGATGGATTAAACCCAGATCTTTGTGACTGGGGGTGAATGTTTGCATTGTCCAGCATTCCGTCCATCAATTGTTTCTTTTGCATATGTCGCCCTAAGTGGGAAGGGTATGCCCAGACGTGTGTCCCGTGCTCACGACACCACTGGACTCAAGCTAGCTTGGCTGATGAAGGGTGATGCCCTGAAACCGGTCCCAGGATGCTTGTTTCCGGTCCAGGGAGGACCTGGCTTGGCAGTTCGGGCTGGACTGTTCCCACAAGGAACAGGGTCAAGACTGATTTGCATATGGCCGGGTCCAAACTGGGGTGGTGTGGTGAGCAAAAGAATGATGGATTAAACCCAGATCCTTGTGACTGGAGGTGAATGTTTGCATTGTCCAGCATTGCTTCCATCAATTGTGTCTTTTGCATAAAGTGAGTTTTTGGCATAGATGTTATTGTGTTCCTCATGCTTGAGGGCTGTTCTATTTATGTGGGTGTTATTGGTCCCATTGTCTTTTTCTCTCATGATGAAAAGTGGTGATGTTTTGGATAGTTTTGTGCTGTGGCAGAATTGGTGAGATGAAAAATAGAAACATGCATTGAGCCCTTCCTGAATGCAGGATGATGAAGTGGAGCCAACTTGATTGGGTGTTTAAAGATTTAGGTAAGTAATGAGAATGTAAATGACAGTGAGCGATAATGTATAAAATGCAAAATTCTACTTTAGGAGGATAGGCGATGGATGAGAAAGAAACAGAATTATTCAGAAGTGGGAGATTTAAAGGGAAAGAATAAATATTTTTCATATATTTTATATAGCACAAACCTAGCATTTAGGAAGGAGATGAGCAATTTACAAAACAATATTTAATTGCAGGAGAAGCATTTCAAATATGAAGAGCTGTACATAGAGGAGCATGTATGTGTGAGTGTACAGTAGTGGCCCTTCATTAAGGGTGGATGAGCCCGCCCCACCTCGCCTTTTTGAAAACATGAAGAGTGTCTGACAGGCTGAGCAAATTTCAGCCTGACAGACACTCATTAGATTCAGGTCAGGCAGCCAGGCCCTGTACATGCACTACATGCGCAGGCACATGGCTGCATGAGCTGAACTTTTTGCTGGGCTGAAGGTTTCTCATCATTCTGGGCATGGCCTCCTCAGCCCAGCAAAGCGCTTGGAGGTCCTCCCCTCATGACAAGAGGGCATGTCACAGATAGACCTGGACCTGGACACGTCAGTTTTAAGCTCTGAAGTGCCCAGGGCTGACACCTCACCACAGAGTGAGGTGGGGTCAGCAGTCTCACTGACCCAATCACAATCTGTGACAAATATTGGACTGCCGCCTCCTCTCGTTAGCTGACCCATGAAAGGATGCTGCTGTCTAAATCCTCCGGGAACCACAGGGGCTTTCCTCCCACCAACAAAGATCACCGCTGTGGTCTAGTACGTTTTTTTAAATATTGCGTGCTTGTGTGGAAGTGTGCTGTGAAAGGGTGTGTGCATGCGTATGTGCTAGTGAATGGTGGATGTATGTGTGCGCTTGTGAATGGATGGGTGAATGGATGGGTATGAGTGAATGTGCATGCAGATGGGTGAGTGTGAGTATGTGTGTGCGTGTTTGGCCCTCGCTCCCCCGCCACTGTGAGTGTGCATCCACATGTGTGTGTGTGTCTGTGTGCCTGTGTTGAAACCAGAATGAGATGAAAAGGGAGAGTATAATCACCTGGATTTGATAATAACACACAGAACAATATCCAGTTTTGTTTTATACTACACAATTTTACATCATGGAGCTACACATGCTTATTTTACCCACGTTTCAACTTGAGGCACAAGGAGATAAGGTCATTTGCTCTGAATAGCAGCATTTTGATGCAATACCAAAGCAAAGGGTGAAGATAAGAAAATTAGCTAATGGAACACATAACAAGCATTGGCAAAGCCAATATGTCTCGCCTATGCAACAGATATTGGCTTTACCAATGTGTTTTAGCCATGTTGTACACCAGCGTGGCTGCTGTTCAGCATGGCTAAAAGTTAGTAACGTAAAGGAGAGTGGCGAATCATAGAGTGGAATGGCGAAGAGTGGAGTATAGTGTTGTAGAGTGGAGTGGCACAGAATGTTGTGAATCGGAGTGGTACAGAGTGGAGACACCTAGGGGCATATTATCAAGGATCTGCGATATTTATCGCAAAGCGCGCTTAGCGCTGTTTTTTTTATCGCCGGCTCTCACTGGATTTCCTCGCCGTGATAGCGCGGTATTATCAACGCGTATCGCAAAGGCGATAGGAAATCCAGCGATAGCGAGTAAAACCAGCAATAGCGTGAGAATTCCAGCGCTAAATTAACAGCGCTAATGAAAAGCTTGCTGATAGGCAAGTGCATACTTAACCCAACAATCCACCCCCCATTGACAAGATGGTTAAGGCAAGTTTTTTTCAGGCGTTAAATCCCAGCGATAAGCGCGGTTAGCGCGAATTTTCCTATCGCTTCGCGGGCATTGATAATAGGGGGAAGTTGTGTTTGCGACTGTTTCAATGGAGTTTTAGTCAGGAACGCCTACTTTGCATGTCATTAGCGATATATATCGCTGACATGCTTAGAGGTAAAAAAACGTCCGCTATCGCTTAAAAACTCACGCTAAGGCCCGTTAGCTGCAGCTTGTTAATAGTGTGATAAAAATATCGCTGCATTAGCGGCAGAAAAGTGCCACTAACGCGGCGATAAAGGGCTTGATAATATGCCCCTTAGCGTGCAATACAGTGGAGTGACGTAGAGTAGAGTGGACTGGTATAGAGTGTATTGTGATAGAGTGTTGCAGAGTAAAATGGTGTAGAGTGCAGTGGCATAGAATTCAACGGTGTACAATGCAGCATCGTAGAATGCAGTGGTTTAGATTAGAGTGTTGCATTTTAGAGAGCAGTGGCTTAGAGTGGTGCAGAGTGCAGTGATGCAGAGGGAAGATGTAAAGCATAGTGGTGCAGAGTAGAGTAGAGTGGCATAGAGTGCAGTGGTGCAAGAGTCTAGTGGCATAGAGTGGTGCAGAGTAGAGTGGCATAGAGTGGTGCAGAGCAGAGAATAATGCTGTAGAGTGTAGTGGCACACAGTGCAGTGTCGTAGAGTGGAGTGCTGCAGAATGAAGTGGCGTAGAGTTGAGTGATGCAGACTAGAGTGGCATAGAGTGTAGTGGTATAGAGTGCCTTGGCAAAGAAGGCAATAGTGCAGAGTAGAGTGGCACAGAGTTCAGTGGCGTGGAGTGGAGTGTTGCAGAGTAGAGTGTCATTGAGTGCAGTGGTTTAGAGTGACATAGAGTGCATTGGCGTAGAGTGCAGTCACTACGCCACTGGAGTCAAGCTATCCTGGCTGATGAGGGCTGAAAGCCCGAAACCGGTCCTAGGATGCTTGATTCCGGTCCAGGGAAGACATGGCTTGGCAGTTCGGTCTGGACTGTTCCCATGAGGCACAGGGTCAAGACTGATTTGCATACGGCTATGTCTGAACTGGGGTGGCGTGGTGAAGCAAAATAACGATGGATTAAACCCAGATCTGTGACTGGGGGTGAATGTTTGCCAATGTGCAACATTCCGTCCATCATCTTGTGTGTTTTGCATTTCGCCCTAAGTGGGAAGGGTATGAACAGACGTGGGTCCCGTGCTCACTACGCCACTGGAGTCAAGCTATCCTGGCTGATGAGGGCTGAAAGCCCGAAACCGGTCCTAGGATGCTTGATTCGGGTCCAGGGAAGACATGGCTTGGCAGTTCGGTCTGGACTGTTCCCATGAGGCACAGGGTCAAGACTGATTTGCATAAGGCTATGTCTGAACTGGGGTGGCGTGGTGAAGCAAAATAACGATGGATTAAACCCAGATCTGTGACTGGGGGTGAATGTTTGCCAATGTGCAACATTCCGTCCATCATCTTGTGTGTTTTGCATAGAGTAGAGTGGCACAGAGCAGAGTGGTGCAGAGTAGAGTGCAGTGGCACAGAGTAGAGTGACATAGATTAGAGTGGTAAAGAGCACAGTAGAGCACAATGGCATAAATTGGGTTACAGTGGAGTGGAGTGCTGAAGAGTATAGTGGCATAGAGTGCAGCCGCATAGAATTCAGCGGCATACAATGCAGGGTCGTAGAATGCCGTGAGTAGATTAGAGTGGTGCATAGTAAAGTGCAGTGGTGTAGAGTGCAGTGGTGCAGAGTGGAGTAGGGCAAAGTAGAGTGTCATAGAGTGAAGTTGCGAAGAATAGTGCAGAGCAGAGTGCCATAGAGTGCAGTGGTGTAGAGTGGTGCAGAGTAGAGTGGCGTAGAGTGCAGTGGCATAAAATAGTGCAGAGATGAGTATAGTGGCATAGAGTGGAGTAGCATAGAGTGCATGGCGTAGAGTGGAGTGCTGCAGAGTGCAGTTGCGTAGAGTTCGGCAGTGCTGAGTAGAGTGACATAGAGTTCAGTGGTGGAGGGGACAGTGTTGCAGAGTAGAGTGTCATAGAGTGCAGTGGTGTAGAGTGGCGTAGAGTGCAGTAGCTTGGAGTAAAGTGGTTTAGAGAGCAGTGGCATAGACTACAGTCGTGCAGAGTAGAGTGCAGTGATGCAGAGTGCAGTGACATAGAGTGCAATGGCGTAGAGTGCAGTGGCATAGAGTAGAGTGGCGTAGAGTGCAGTGGCATAGAGTAAACTGCTTCTGAGTAGAGGAAAGTGGCATAGAGTGGAGTGGTGCAGGGTAGAGTAAGGTGGCATAGAGTGGAGTGGTGCAGGGTAGAGCGCACTGGCGTAGAGTAATGGCATAAAGTGGTGTAGAGTGCAGTGGCATACAGTGAAGCTGTGCAGAGTAGATTAGGGTGGCGTACAGTGGATTGGCATAGAGTGCAGGGCGTAGACTGAGGTGTTGCAGAGTCGCATAGAGTGGAGTGACATAGAGTAGAGTTGTGCAGAGTAGCGTGCAGTGGCAAAGAGTGGAGTGGTGAAGAGTGCAGTTGTGTAGAGTAGAGTGCCATATGGTGCATTGACTTAGATTAGAGTGGTGCAGAGTAGAGTAGAGAGGTGTAGAGTGAATTGGCCTATAGTACAGTGGCGTAGAATGGAGTCGTTCAGAGTAAAGTAGAGTGCAATGGCGCAGAGTGCAGTGGTGTGGTGTAAAGTGTAGTGGTGCAGAGTAGAGTGCAGTGGCATGTTCAATTGAAATCATCATTACATTTGCACAGTCATACAGTTTCACTAATAAAAGTATACAGCACACAAACGATAATGTGTGGAAATGTCATCGCCCAGTGTATGGATTTTTTTGATCATTTTAAAATATTTGTTTCCACCACACTTCAGAATTACCAAAAATGTGCTTCATTTGGACTTTTCTAATTCTGAAATATCTGCAAAGTTCATTTACAGACATTTAAATGTTGGTGTGAGCTAGAAAAAAAATAACACCGAACAGGCTTCCTCAAGCACTCCCTCGAGCCAGCATGATTGTCACATAAATCCTCTCACTTTGAATTTACAGAAAGAAAAGTAAACACCAAGCTCCCTGGAAGAGAGAGCCTGACATTGGAACGTTGTATTTGAATGCACAGCAAATGTGACAAGATACGAAACAAGATTTAAAGTCCTGTTTGCATAAATCAAGCACTGGTGGATGAATACAGTAAATAGGGTTTGGGCAAGGGAAGGGATGAACTCGAGCTGGACAGCCTAAAACAAATAGAGCCAGCAAATAGAAAGCAACCAAATGTGAGTTACAACCACAAAGCCAAAGGTAAACAACAAGTGTAATACATTCCCAGGGAGCTTTCGGAATCTCCCCAAGATGTCATTAGCAAACTAGACAGCTGCTCTGTTTGGTAGGCTTTGACCTAAAAACCCAGTTTTAAGTACAGTCCAGGTTTAGTATTTATGTAACTCTGCCCCGGCATTCATGCCTTTCTGTCTTACTGCTATAGTGTTCTTTCTTATTGGGTCTGAGTAGACTCTGCCTGTGCTAATATTCACAGTTTTTTTCTGACTATTCCCTGAATTTTCCAGTATCATGCATTCCCTGACCTGGTGTGTGTTCTCTCTCACATAGAAAGTGTCCCAGTCACAGAGCGTGTGTGCTTGTGCGAGCTCATGTGTATCTTAAGTGATTGTCTTCCAGTGTAGGAGTCTCCCTGTTCTAGAGCAACGATGTGCTGCTGGTATCACATAGCTCTCTCACAGTATGAGCCCCTGTTCTACTGCATATGACTCTTTATTCTAGTGTCAGCAAATTCTCTTTCCAAGTATGCATGTCTTCCTATCCCCATTATTAATCTCTCATTGTTTCCACAAGAAGGTTTTCTCTTCCCTACTGAGAGAGTGTGTCCCTTGTACAAGGCCCATATACACCATGGGTCACCCATACACCACAAATTATCTCCGGTTTGTCAGGACCAGCATTTTGTTACTGATACCTGTCCCTCCACCTCATATGCCATTGTTTTCCTTTATTATGTCAAAAATTACATCCAGTTTGCCAGCATGAGCATTTTGTCATAGGTGGCCCTTCGCCAAGATGAATTTACCTGTGTACCTGTGCCAGCATTTTGCCATGGGTGCCCCATATGCAAATAATTACCTCCAGCCAGCTTGTGCCAACAGCATACTCACAAACATAACACACTCACATACACTCTCTCATTTACTCATGCTCACTAACATGCACTCACTCACATTCATTTTCACTCAAGTGTTCCTTCATTCTCTCTCACATTCATTTTTTCTCCCTCACACTCACTTTCACTCTCACTCTGTCTCACAGTGTAACTATCTCTCTCACTCACTGTTACTCACCCATTCTCACTCACTGTTTCACTCCATCTCATTCTTACTAAACTCCTCCCAGGCGGCGAGTTCTCCTCCCCCGCAAGTTTAGCTGCACCCCTTTACCTTTAAATCACACCACTGACAACGTACTTTGGTGCCATAAAAAGGTCGCAGTTTATTCAAACATAACATGGTTGTACATTTCGCAATTTTATTGTTCATTCATAAACATCCATGTTATCTCATACTTTCTTTGTCTTGTAGTTGCCTTTGTACATTCCTTGTCATTGTGTGCTCCCAGGCAGTCTATTTTGCGGGGTGCCCCTTTGTCCGGGCCTCTGTGTCTGCGGTTCTAGGCTTCAACTTGCTACTGAATTGGGTGGGTGTACGTCAGGACCTGCCCGGGCTGCAAGTGCCGTTCCGCCTGCCCTGGACCCTTTGCTGGCCCCTCGTCTGCTCCTCAAGGCCCCTGCCGTGTGGCATCCCAAAGGCCCTGTGTGAGCATTTCATCTATTCTGCCTGTGGCTGTGTCTGAACATTTCGCTCCCTCAGTTCCCCTTCTGTGAGGCATCCCAAGGGCCCTGTGTGAGCATCACATCTACTCTGTCTGTGGCTGTGTGCCGTCCTTAGCTCCCTCAGTGCCCCTGCTGTGAGGCATCCCAGGGACACTGTGCGAGCCTTCCATCTACCTCTAGTAATTTTCTCTCTTTTGTCTATCTTTCCTGGGTTTCTTCTGCCTCACCTCCAACCTGCGGCCTCGACGCCTGTGTTCTTTTTGGTGTGGGTGGGTGGGATTCTTCGTATCCTGGCAAAGGGGGGCTATGTGTTTGTTCAGGGCCCCGCGCCCTTATTTAACCCCCTCAGCCGCTTGTTAACTCGCCCCCGGATTGGGGGCGCCGTAGCCTATCCTGGGGTGACCAATCCTGGTCACCCCTTTTTCATGGGATTCCGCAATGGGGGGACTTCCCGCGTCCGGGTGGCGTTTGTCCTGGGCCCCCATCGGGTCCGGCTATGCCTTCCCCGGCCCTGGCTTCAACCCTCCCAGGCGGCGAGTTCTCCTCCCCTCCCCTGCAAGTTTAGCTGCACCCCTTTACCTTTAAATCACACCACTGACAACGTACTTTGGTGCCATAAAAAGGTTGTGGTTTATTCAAACATAACATGGTTGTACATTTCGCAATTTTATTGGTCATTCATAAACATCCAAGTCATCTCATACTTTCTTTGTCTTTGTAGTTGCCTTTGTACATTCCTTGTTGTTGTGCGCTCCCAGGCAGTCTATTTTGCGGGGTGCCCCTTTGTCTGGGCCTCTGTGTCTGCGGTTCTAGGCTTCAAATTGCTACCGAATTGGGTGGGTGTCTGTCAGGACCTGCCCAGGCTGCAAGTGCCATTCCGCCTGCCCTGGACCCCTTGCTGGCCCCTCGTCTGCTCCTCAAGGCCCCTGCCATGTGGCATCCCAAAGGCCCTGTGTGAGCATTTCATCTATTCTGCCTGTGGCTGTGTCTGAACATTTCGCTCCCTCAGTTCCCCTTCTGTGAGGCATCCCAAGGGCCCTGTGTGAGCATCACATCTACTCTGTCTGTGGCTGTGTGCCGTCCTTAGCTCCCTCAGTGCCCCTGCTGTGAGGCATCCCAGGGACACTGTGCGAGCCTTCCATCTACCTCTAGTAATTTTCTCTCTTTTGTCTATCTTTCCTGGGTTTCTTCTGCCTCACCTCCAACCTGCGGCCTCGACGCCTGTGTTCTTTTTGGTGTGGGTGGGTGGGATTCTTCGTATCCTGGCAAAGGGGGGGCTATGTGTTTGTTCAGGGCCCCGCGCCCTTATTTAACCCCCTCAGCCGCTTGTTAACTCGCCCCCGGATTGGGGGCGCCGTAGCCTATCCTGGGGTGACCAATCCTGGTCACCCCTTTTTCATGGGATTCCGCAATGGGGGGGGACTTCCCGCGTCCGGGTGGCGTTTGTCCTGGGCCCCCATCGGGTCCGGCTATGCCTTCCCCGGCCCTGGCTTCAACCCTCCCAGGCGGCGAGTTCTCCTCCCCCTCCCCTGCAAGTTTAGCTGCACCCCTTTACCTTTAAATCACACCACTGACAACGTACTTTGGTGCCATAAAAAGGTTGTGGTTTATTCAAACATAACATGGTTGTACATTTCGCAATTTTATTGGTCATTCATAAACATCCAAGTCATCTCATACTTTCTTTGTCTTTGTAGTTGCCTTTGTACATTCCTTGTTGTTGTGCGCTCCCAGGCAGTCTATTTTGCGGGGTGCCCCTTTGTCTGGGCCTCTGTGTCTGCGGTTCTAGGCTTCAAATTGCTACCGAATTGGGTGGGTGTCTGTCAGGACCTGCCCGGGCTGCAAGTGCCATTCCGCCTGCCCTGGACCCCTTGCTGGCCCCTCGCCTGCTCCTCAAGGCCCCTGCCGTGTGGCATCCTAAGGACCCTGTGTGAGCATTTCATCTATTCCGCCTGTGGCTGTGTCTGAACTTTTCGCTCCCGCAGTACCCCTGCCGTGAGGCATCCCAAGGGCACTGTGGGAGCATCACATCTACTCTGTCTGTGGCTGTGTGCCGTCCTTAGCTCCCTCAGTGCCCCTGCCATGAGGCATCCCAGGGACACTGTGTGAGCCTTCCATCTACCTCTAATAATTTTCTCTCTTTTGTCTATCTTTCCTGGGTTTCTTCCGCCACGCTACCTATGGTTTCACGATCGGAGGAAGCTCCCCCTGCTCTCCCTTTGCCCCCTTCCTTATAAGAAACCCATCTGCTCTAGTAACTCCACAACGTTTAGCAGGAACATATCCATTCCCACTCCCGCCAGGTGTACCCCATCCTCCAGATGATACCCCGGGGATCTCAAGTTGATGAAACCGTGCCTCACGAACCCCCAACCATTGGCCCTACAGACTTTTGCCATGGTGATATTGAGTTTCCGTCTGGATTTTTCCACCGCCCCCAGATCCATGGCCCCTCTCCATGCTCTGCGCACTATTATCTCTGAAAAAATCACCTCGGCTGGGCGCACTAATCTTGCCATAGCTGTGAGGCCTGCCTGCATTTTTTCCAGTAGGCCCCTTCTTCCTAAAGCTGCCAGGTCATTTCCTCCTAGGTGGACCACCACCGCATCCGTTCTGCCACCTTGCCCCAGCGCTTCCCGTACTGCGGGGAGCAGTTGGTCCTACCTCATCCCCGAGCGCCCCAGCCAGACTACTTCTGTGTCCTGGAGCCAGATTCCGTCGAATTCACGTCTGGCCGCCGCCCACCGTTGTGCTTGCGTTATGTATGAGTGAACCACGATCCAGACCTTCTTGCCCCGCTCAAATGGATCTAGATGGAGGGGGGTGAAGGGAGAACTGGACTCAGTACAGCGGGGGGCGTATGTATCGTTTAAACGCGCCGGATGCCCATCGCCCTATCCCCTTGATTTGGTCAGCTCCCAGACCTAGCTCTGCTGCGGTAGTGGCTGCCCCGATTCGGAAGGAGTGGGACCCAAATGCCTTCGCCGGGAGTCCCGCCTTAACTAGCGCCCTCCTCATTACCGCTATGAATTGGAACCGGCTCAAGTAAGACCCATCCCCATGCACCAGCAGCGGCCCTCGCTTGTGTCCCCTGGGTTGCAAGTACCTCTGAACCAAGCATACTGGACAGCATGACCTGCCTCTGATACAATTGATCCTGGCCCACTTCCCTCTGCCTGCCTGGTTCGTTTTCGACCGGTGCAGGAAGACGTTCATGTGTCCTTCCCCTAGTTCTATGTCGGCCCGCCGTATACAGGCCGCCCCTGGGTTCCCTGTGGCAGGGGCTACTAACTCGCTGATCCTGTATGCCCCAAAAAATGCGAGTGCGAACGCTGCCCTAAAGAGTGTGGCTTCCTGTTCCATGGTGCATATTTCGCCCAGAGCCCTTATTAGTTGCTGTAGTACTGCAAAGTTAATGGGCCACCTACTATCTCTCTTCGTTTGTTGCAATCTACCCCAGCCCTTCAATGCCATTCTACACTGGAAAGACATCGTCGGATCCTCCCCTGCTGCCATCTTTGTGTAGTAAGCTGCAGCTTTAAGGTGTGCTTTGGCCCAAGATTTTGTTTTCCCTGTCGAGAATGCCCATTCTAAGAAGCCCAAGACCTCGTCTTGGCCTGCCAAACGGCCCCCCGTAAGCCCCGTTATGTCAGCAAACATCACCCAGCACTTACGGTATCTGCTTGCCGTTTTTGGGGCCAGCGCATTATCCAGCATCATCTTTAACCTGGGTCCACCCGTGCCCATGCCTCTTCCGGCACCGGGGTCATCCCTCAGTCCGCGTTCGGGGCGAGCTCTCGGAATCTGCCCCACTGAAAATGAGGAATGGCATCCGCAATTGAGTGGTCTACCCTGGGATGTGCTGTGCCCTAAGCGCGATGTTTGCTTTTAACTGGCAGTCGACTAGATTCCGCAGCAGATTGACCACCGGTGAACATTTCGCTGTTCCCGGGTTGATTGCCTGCACCACCGCGTGGTTGTCAGACCATAGGATTATATGTCTGTTGGCTAAGCGTTGGGACCAAATGTGGAAAGCCACCACGATGGGGAACAATTCCAGAAGGGAGATGTTGGCCGTGACCCCTGTCTCTTGCCAGCTTGCCGGCCATGCCCCTGCTGTCCATGCTCTACATAGGATGGCCCCGAAGCCGTAGCTTCCGGCCGAGTCCGTGTAAAGTTCGAGTTGGTTAGCTTGCACCCATGGCTCTCGCCACATGAGGGTGCCGTTGAAATTGGTCAGAAAAGTCTCCCATTGCCCCAGGTCCTCCCTCACCCCTTGTGTCAGGCGAACCCTGTGGTGCCTTTCTGTCACGCTTTTGTTAACCAGGCTAAGCGTCTGGTGAAGGCGCGCCCCGCGGGGACTACCCTGGTGGCGAAATTCAACTTCCCCAGCAGCTGTTGTATTTTGCCTAGCGTCGCCTTCTTTTGCTGCCTCAACCTGCCAATGATCTGCCTCAGTTCCGTCACCTTTTCAGGCGGCAGTTTGAATGTCCCGGCCACTGAGTCCAGCTCTATTCCGAGGAAGGACAGTTTCGTGGTCGGGCCCTCCGTCTTGTCCTGAGCTAGGGGGACCCCCAACTCCTGAGCCAGGTCTATGAAACTGCGGAGGAGGTGTGCACACTCCCCTGTGTATGCCCCACCGACGAAGAGGGAAATCGTCCAAGTTGTGGACCCTCCCCCCCGCCGGGGAGCGTGTTTCCAGCTCCCACTCCAGGAAACTGCTAAAGGCCTCGAAGTAGGCACAGGATATGGAGCAACCCAATGGCAGGCATATGTCATAGTAGTATTGGCCGTCTAGCTGAAAACCTAGCAAGTGGTAGCTCTCTGGGTGCACTGGCAGGAGGCGGAAAGACGATTCTATGTCTGTTTTTGCCAAAAGTGTCCCCTTCCCTGCTTGTCTTATTAGATCTACTGCGTCATCCACTGAGGCATACGCTACTGAGCAGCTCCCTTGATCCAACCAGTCATTGATGGAGTACCCGTGGGGGGTGTGACAGATGGTGTATTAACCTGAACTTACCCGCCTCTTTCTTAGGCACCACGCCCAGAGGAGACACCACCAAATCTTTCTGCGGGGGGGAGGAGAACGGGCCGGCTACCCTACCCAGCTGAACTTCTTTTTGCACCTTCTGCCTTGTCACCCCTGGGTTGTGACGTATTGATTTCAGGTTTTGGCTTTCCCTGGCCCCCCGGGTCCTTTGTATGGTATGGGGAAACCTTTCGTGAAACCTTCAGCTAACTTGTGTCTGTCTGATATTTTGGGATAACATCCTAATAAATATAACAGCCTGCTTGTTTTTATGGGGGTGGGTAAGGGCTGTCCCTAATCCGCCACCCCTTCGCCTCCCCCGAGAGCTCCCTGCTCCCTACTTTTTTGTGCCTCCCTTTTCTTTGTGGGCCCCTGCCCCTTGAGACTGCTTGCAGCGTGTGGCGGGATGGTTCCCCCCACAGGACCCGAATGCGTGCTTGAACCTGCAGGTGGCCCCCCACTTACACTCGTCCTTGACATATTTCCAACAGGACTTCCCTGATTTGCCGCTGTTTTGGGTCTTACTCTTGAAAGACTGTCCCTGACTCTCGTATTTCCCTTTTGCCCCATAGGGACGAAAAGTGGGCTCCCTCACGGTCACGCCTTCCCTGGCGGCTACCATGTGAGTCGTGAACCCCTCCATGTCTTGGCAATCTCACTCCATCACCGGCCATGTCTGCATTTTCTCCCTGAACCCCTCATCTCATTCACTCAGAGACACACAGACACACCACACTGCCTGCGCCAGTCCGCATCAACCCCTCAGCTGCTTGTGCATGGACCTTCGAGGCAGGTACACAGCTCCCTCTTGAATGAGACTCTGAAGCAGGAAACCAAAACCTGAAGCCTGTGCAGTACATACCTATGCAACAGCAGGCTTCAGCTTTTAGGTGCTTACTTTTTCACCTCTCCCTGTCCAATCTCATCACAGATGAGTTAAGTAAGGTGCCTGTATCCAATCTCTGACGAGATTGAAGAGGGTGAGATGAATGAAATGCCTGGGGCCACCTGTAGGGGTGACGCTGCAGTATGTCACTGAGAGGTGTGCACTTAGGTGTGCCAAACCCCTGAGGTTAGAGCAGGGACTTATCTGTCTGACAGTTAGTGTTGGTGCCTCTCTGCACTAGCACCAGCCCGCAGACAGATTCAATTGCTGAGGCTGCTGCTGATCATCGCTCACAGTGAGGGTCGGCGTTTGTTTTTGTTATGCGAAGAGTGAATAATAGACTATCATTCACTTTTGGAATAATTTAAATGGCACGGAAAACTTTGCAGGTGGAGCCCCAACACCAATATGGTCGAACTGCCACTGAATTTTGCTTCAGTGATAATAATTATCACAAGGCAGGCTTTATAATTTTGTTTTGGAGCCCTTGAGGAGCACAGTCCACCACAGATGCAATGCCTGTAGTCCCTAATCACAATGTTGCTGGTGTGGAATAAATAATTAGAATTTCGAGGCTCATCTTCTGTTAATTTCACTATGCCTTTCTATTGCTCTATATATCTCTCTTCCACTCCTAAATTGTGTTACATCCAGTGCTTAATTTGCAAACAAAATAAGTGCCAGGGCTCTTGTCAGGAGTCCCATGCAACTTGACCCACCCATTGCCCCTTTCAGCACTGCCAATGACAGTACCAACAAAACTACTAACCATCACACTCCTACAAGTGTGAAAATTCAAGAATATTCCTACAAGTGTGACAATTCAGAATATTCCAGGCCACCCAACACTATAACAATAGCTTGGGCGCAGGTTTTGTCATTTTAATGTATATTGAATTATTAAAGAAGTGTTGTTGTGCTCATCTCTGAATTTGGCAAACAGCGCCCCCATGTGGTAGACTGTCATAAGTGCCGGTGTTGACAATTAAGAGTCGGTACTTAGCACCAGATACCACCGGCTCAAATTAAGCACTGGTTACATCCACTTATCGCCAGTGGTCTCCACTTTATGGCTGAGCCAAAGCAACATATGCTGAACATGTTAAGATGCTGCACAACCTTTTACCTTCCTTTCAAAGCATCACTCCTACATGTTAAGCCCTCCAACAATACAACACAATAAAAGTAGTTGTTATAAGGGCAGCATCAAAAAATATTATACACAGATGTGTATTCTAGCTTTGCACACCAATCCCCCCATTTGGAAGGAATATGCCATTTTACAAGGAATAAATGGTTATGATCACATTTTGATCACCTCAGAGCCTTATGTGTTTTGACAAATTGCATGTAGAAGCAAGGGAGGAGAGGCTACAATTCAATGTGTTGTAGCTGCAGATTGATTTTCTTTAGTTACAACCCGAGGGACATGTTTATAAAGAAATGACGCAGAGTGGTGCTGCAAGCAATTTAGCAGCGCTGCGTCATTTAAAAAATGCAGGGATGCACCGTATTCACAAGAATATGGCGTATTTACAAGAATGTGGCATGCTAAAAAAGCTGCCTAGCACCAATGCAGACACCCTTGCGCCATGGTGCAAAGGGGCCTGCATTGCAGGGAGGATTGTTTATGTGCAAGAATGGACATCTTCCTGCACATAAACAATCATTAAAGGCGATTTGTTCCTTCAATGTGTGCAGCACACATAGAAAGAGCAAAAAACGAGGAGAAATAAAAGTATTTCTCCTCGTTGTGCCACTTTAATGCCTGCATTTGAATGGCGTTAGTTTTTGCCGCAGCCTCAGATTTACTGATCCTCATAAATCTAGGGCAGTGTCAAAAAGCAATGGGTGACACGGTGGAACGCCCACAGCAACACCCATTGCACGACCCTTTCACACAAAGTGATGCGTGAAAGGGGTCATATTTACGAGGCCATGAAAAGCCACGAAGGGTGACTTTGTGTGGCCTTGTAAATATGGGGCAGCACACAGCACCACTGGAGCGTCAAAAAAAGTGATGCTCCGGTGCCGCTACGGGCTTGTAAATATGCCCCCAATGTGTGAGTGGAGTTTACTTGTCTTTAGCTGTTTTCTGAAGTACTGTGCACATTTTCCTGAGGTCAGTAGTTACTGACCTGCACACTTGTTGGGCACGGCTGTCTCATGTACTTAGGGAGTAATTTCGTAGCATACCAGATTCTCCAAATTTAGCTGGGTGAGAAGCAAGGGCTGTGTCCAGGAAGTGGTGGTAGGAATTAGAACTAAAATATAGCAGAACTATAATCGTACTTAGCCTCGTTTTCAAAAAGTACGTCTATTTACATGTATGGCAGGTGGGTTAGTTATGACTCCGAATCTTAAGCTAGAAACAGTTTCTGTCCATACACATTACCTGCTTTCAAAACTGGAGGTACAGGCCTTCTGAGGGAGATTTATCGCATTACAGTAACCCTTTTTTATTTTAAACTGTGCTGTCTCCTATCATGAATTATGAATAAGGAAACACTGTTGCTAAAGAGAATCAGCATTGATGTTTGGGTTAAAGTGAAATACACCCATTGCTTTCAAATATCATGGAAACCATGAAATCCTATTTTTGTTTTTTGAAGTGGTTTTACCGACAAGTTAACGGTTTTCAGTACCAACTCATTCTCAGCCCCAGTTGAATGTAGTCTGTGTCTATGCCACTAAGAAAAAATTTGAACATGACTCAGTTTAAAGTTTTTTATATGTAAGATCATCATTTTGATCTTGTTTGATAGCTTACAGAAATCAGAGAATATAATGTTTACTGGGTACTCTCTACAACAATAATGACCCTACCATTTGAGAATAAGGATAATCAATAATAGTAGCAGAGAATTAGATTTTTCTTTTTATGTCTCACTTACAGACAGTTTTTAGCTGCCTGTTGTCAAAGACCTTGTGTGTACAATACCAATGCCTATAGTGGGCTTTAGGTCAGCCCATTGCTTAGCATTTGTTGACTTTCTTGCAAATCTCGTTGGCTTGCTTCTTATTTGGTGCCTTTTTTCCTCTTCTGGGGTTTGCTCCTCACCCATAGCACAGCATCTTTGCCATCCATTTAATTGAATGACTTTCGTCCTTCAGTGGCTCACTTCAAGAAACGTATCCTTTGCCAATGTTGGTCTTCAAGAAAATAATTTGGGTAAGAGAAAATCCTCTAACAGCAAAACATTGTAAAAAATGACAAAATGCAATGGAGTAAAAGAAAATACTTTTGCAACTTGGTCCTTCTCGTATTCCAGAGCAACACAAAAGTGTGAAACATACAATTAATTGAGGAAAACAATAAGGGCCAGATGTACGACCATTTTATTTAGCGCCTCGCAATTTGCGACACATTGCGAGTCGCAAATTGCGAGGCGCTAAATGAAACACAACACAACACAACAGTGTAAATATTAATGAGCCTCTCGCAATTTGCGAGCCCATTGGGAATGCCAGCCCCCCCAGGGATGGTGGCCTGCTGGGCTCAGCAGACCACCATGTCTGGGACTGCTTTTAAATAAAGCAGTTTTTTTTTTTTTTTAAATGCAGCCCGTTTTCCTTTATGGATGCATTTAAAAAAAGAAAAAAATTAAACGTTTTTGTTTCATTTGAAACAAGAAAAACAGTCACCCAGGCCCTCGTCACCAGCAGGCTGGACTACGGAAACGCCCTCTACGCAGGAACGACGGCTAAGCTCCTGAGACGGCTGCAACGCATCCAGAACGCCTCTGCACGTCTTATCCTCGACATCCCCCGACGCAGCCACATCACACCCCACCTGAGAGACCTGCACTGGCTCCCTGTCAACAAGAGGATAACCTTCAAGCTCCTCACCCACGCACACAAAGCACTCCACAACTCCGGACCAGCCTACCTCAACAGACGACTCAGCTTCTACACCCCCACCCGCCAGCTCCGCTCGACCAGCCTCGCCCTCGCCACAGTCCCCCGCATCCGGAAAACGACCGCCGGCGGCAGATCCTTCTCCCACCTCGCCGCCAAGACCTGGAACACCCTCCCCACCAACCTCCGACAGACCCAAGACCTACTGGCCTTCAGAAGACTCCTCAAGACCTGGCTCTTCGATCAGTAGCAGCACCACCCCCATCTTCCCCCAGCGCCTTGAGACCCTCGCGGGTATGTAGTGCGCTTTATAAGTGACATGATTGATTGATTGATTGATTGAAATGTACAACAGTGTAAATATTAATGAGCCTCTCGCAATTTGCGAGCCCATTGGGAATGCCAGCCCCCCCCAGGGATGGTGGCCTGCTGGGCTCAGCAGACCACCATGTCTGGGACTGCTTTTAAATAAAGCAGTTTTTTTTTTTTTTTTTTAAATGCAGCCCGTTTTCCTTTATGGATGCATTTAAAAAAAGAAAACAATTAAACGTTTTTGTTTCATTTTTTAAGGGCAGGCAGTGGTCCCTGGGACCACTGTCTGCCCTTAAAAAATAATTTTGCATGCATTTGCGAAGGGGTCCCCTGGGGACCCCTTCCCATTTGCGAATGCATTACCACCTACTTGAAGTAGGTGGTAATTGCGAGTGTTTTGCGACCGCAATTGCGGTTGCAAAACATTTGTACATGGTTTTGAGATTCGCTATTTGGAAGGGAATGCCCCTTCCAAATAGCGAGTCGCAAAACCTATTTAGCGAGTCGCTAAAAAATTGCGACTCGCTAAATAGGATATGTACATTGCCCAATAGGTTTTTGCATGCGCAAACGGGTTCGCAAACCCGTTTGCGAATGCAAAAAGGGGTCGTACATCTGGCCCTAAGTCACCTACCACAAACCAACTACTTCTGTTGTTTTAAAAGATCTTTGGTATTATGTGGTGGATCCTTATGTGCCCCTCACACCATGCAGATTGAGGGCCAGATTTACGAAGCCCTTATGTAAAAAGACAGCAACACAAGGCAGCGCAAGGGCTTCAGTGAAATGTACTGAGCCACTCCAAGCCAGCTTGTGTGGCTCTGCATGGCTGAGTGAATCCAGAGTAATGCAAATCAGCGCAAATCACTGCCTTGCATTACTCTGTGTTGGGAAGGCGTTCCATGGGTGGAGTGTGGACGTTCCCACATATCTACCCATGGATTTTGGTGCAATCCCAGATTTACTAAGGGTAGTAAACCTGAGATTGCATCACTATGCTACCCCATCCCAACCGGGGCATAACAAGGAGAAATATGCTTATTTCTTCTCGTTATTTCCTTGTTCTACATGTACTGCATTCTGTACCAAACATAGAAAGAGAAGATGCCTCTGAGGATTGTTTTTGTGCAGAAAGATATGCATTCCTGCACAAAAAAAGTCCTGCCTGTAACGCAGGCCCCCTTGCACCAAGTTGCAAGGGTGCCTGCATTGGCGCTAGGCAGCACTCAGTGCACCAGGGCAGTGAGAGAGCTGGAGTGTGCCATATCTTAGTAAATATGGTGCATTCCTGCTATCTCCATTTGACGCAGCACAGCAAGGATCAGTCATCCATAGATCAAGTTATCATCAAGTTTTTATTCAGTCATCCACATTAGATGTATAGCGTAATGTACAAATATACCAGGGAGGTTGCATAAAAGTATTATAGCGAGCTTTGTTTGGGGCACAGAAATGACTTGGTCAAGATAATGGAATAAATTAAGCTTTAGTCTTCTGCTCGGATTATTTTGCCTATTTAATTTTATTTACATATTCTTAAAAGAATCTTTGAACAGGTCACCTTTCTCTTACCAGCCTTATAAGTGAGACGGGGAATGGTCTCCAAGACACATACAATGGACTTGGGTGGTTTTAGGGTAACAATTTGCAAATATTAATGTTCCCTAAAAGTAGTGATACTTCAAGAAGATCACAAATGTGCTAAAACAGATTTGTATTAATGGTGTGAGTATGATAGATATTCAGTTATTTCTTCACTTTGGAATAATGGATCCTCAAGAGCTGGTTCATCAACAGAGAAACATATATCAATAAAGCCACAGTGGCGAGGATGTCTTGGAGAGCTTACTTTGAGACACAGAGAAAACAATGTCAGAATCTTTATTGGAGCATTTGGAGGCTTACTGGGAGATTAATTAAACACTATCCCTTTGGATCTTTTGACAGTGATAGATTAATGTCAATTTTGTACCCATTTAAGTACACTCCAAAGACAATGAAAGACGCACCGGTATACTTACTACCAAATGGTTGTCTTATTTTTATGAATATGAGTGAATGCTCCTATAATATGTAGCTATATAATGGCAAATTGTAATAGCTATTCAATAAGAGAAAGAGATGCAGGACCAGAATTCCATGTGAACTTTTTAAAAGTTACCAAGGATTTCAGCGCCATCCATTGTGTGACGTTTCATGGCCTAAACTACTAGTACACTCAATGGCAGTACATTTTTTGCAAACTCGCAATGTATGAGTCTTCCTATTATGTATGCCATGATTCTTCCTGTTCCTAAAGAAGGTCTCTTATGAAGGCAATAACAGTTTTCCCCTCGGACGTGACTTTGCTTGTACCAGCCTGTCACACGCCTACTCACCATACCAGTCACAGTGCGGGGGATCATCCCATCTTCCGTTATTCCGACCCTTCCATGGGCGCTGCACAGGGGATGGTTGTGGGTAAACGGGTGGTGGAGCTGCCGAGGAATGAGGGGGGAGCCTTCCGATGTTTGGCGCGAGGAGCGCGAAGACGGAAAGAACGAATTGACTACAATTCCCATGAGGCAAAGCGGAAGTACCGCGATTGCCTCATGGGAAGGAACATGTGACCCGGAAGCGGAGGAGCATAAAGGAAGCCTCTGGTGCAGGGCTCGGTGCTGATTATTCTTTTGGATAGCAGCGCGGTTCGCTGCCTGCCCCAGGTTCTGCTCTGGTACTGGTAAGGGTGCACTTGCACCATTTTTACCCAAGACTCTGTTACGGAAGCGGGATCGCTTCACAAACATTGTTGGCAAATACTGCCCGAGACGCTTATCTGCATTTGCACATTGGCCATCTGAATAATCGGAGTGCTGTTAAACTCCCTTAACACTACGGCCATTTCTATTGAGTTATTCACATTAATCTTCACACATCCTTTGGGGGCATTAGGTGTTTAGGAAGTTGCTCAGCCAAGCATGGATAAAAAGCGTACAACATTTATGGCTTGATGAACTGCTACTTGCGCATGATATCAAAAGGATTATTTTGGTGTTTGTTTGTTGTGTATCTCCTAACAGGGGGTTCAAGAGGCGGCCTACTGCTCTTCCCCTGTGATGCGAGCGCTGCCAGGCTTCATGGTGTGTACAGAATAAAAAGGATGTTATGTTGCATGCCATGCTAATGTAGGGGACATCTCCACTCCTTACAATAATTGGTTGTTAAGAATCCGTCTGTTTACCTCTTCCCCAGCGCAACCCCCCTCCTTGCGAAAAGTAAGACAAGGGGGCATATTATCAAGACCCACGTTAAAATTATCGCCGTTTTAGCAACAGGAAACTGCCGCTAAAACGGCGATAATGGGCTTGCTAATATGCGATATGGAATTCCAATAGAAGCCCAGGTTAGATGTCCTGCACATCTAACCTGGGCTTCTATTGGAATTCTATAACGCATATTAGCAAGCCCATTATCGCCGTTTTAGCGGCAGTTTCCTGCCACTAAAACGGCGATAATTTTAACGTGGGTCTTGCTAATATGCCCCAAGGTCTTTATACCGCCTCACCTGGGAACGATGAATGTAGTTACTTTACAGGTACGCAAGATTTAGTGGGTACAAGAGAGAATCCTGAATTAGTTCTGTAAATTAACCTATCTTGTTTTACCTTACAGATCTCCCTCCCTGCAGTCCCCTTCCTTTCCTTCCCCCACTTGACCATCCCGCTCGCCTGTGCTGTTATAGCAATCAGGGTTGGGACTGTCGAGAGGTGGACCCCTTTTGGCATCGAACCGTTCCCGAGGAATCACCGAGCTGACAGAATAATCAGCCCACGTATATTATTTCCTCCTGGGCGGATCGATAACAAAGATGGCCACGTTAGAGGACGTCATAGGTGTCCTGGCAGGGCTACAGACAGAGTTAGCCGCCTCTCGAGCAGAAACCGAGAACCTTAAGCAGAAAATAGATCAGATGCAGCAAAACCCATTTGATATAGGAGTAGGGAGATATACAGGAGGAGGGTTTACCAATCCTTCAACCCCCTTTTGCGTGGAGATGCCCACACCTATCCCGCTTGCAGCGCCAGAGAGGTTCTCGGGGGATCCAGGGAAGGTCCAGGTGTTCCTCACACAGGTTCTGCTACATTTCAATTGTAAGCCCAAGGCTTTTACTGCTAATCAGGCTCGAGTAGCCTTTGCTATTTCCTATTTGGCCGGAGATGCAGCACAATGGGCTGTTCCATTGGTACGTCGAGACGACCCTTTACTATACGATTGGTTAGCCTTCCGTGTTGAGTTTGAAAGGGTGTTTGACCGTAGAGCTGCTGCCTTTACCGCCGACCGGGAATTGCTGGAACTCAAACAAGGGAACAAGGATCTACTGGTTTACATTAACACTTTTCAAAGGTTGATAGCCGAAACTGACTGGCCAGAAGCTAAACAAGCAGCCATATACTACCAGGGTCTTAAGGACGAATTAAAAGACGTATTGTCAACCATTGATCCTCAACCTACCTCGTGTTTGGAACTCATTAGTTTGACCTTGAGACTGGATCATAGACTCAATGAACGCAAGGGCGACAGAAGACGAGTTGACCGACCAGCTCCTAGGTTTGAGAGGAACAGAAGCATTGGAGGAAGCGGCGGTAACATCTCAGAACCCATGGAGATAGGCTCTGTAAGAGCCTCCCTCACTACAGAAGAAAGAGAACAACGCAGGAAGAACGGACTCTGCTTATATTGTGGGAGGAAAGGTCACTACGTGAAGGACTGCTTGATCAAGCCTAAAGGCCGAGTTCGGGAAGGACAAATCACGGCTGCCTTGGAAGGACGGAAACCGGAAAACTCCAAAGCTCAAGAAGACGGGAAGGGAAGTTCTTGGGCGTAAAATTTATACCTTCCATCAATCAAGGGCCAGGAGACCTTTCTGTTCATTTCTATGTTACCTTGAGAGTTTATGTCGTTAACCGGTGGCATTCACTAAAGGCCATGGTCGATTCCGGAGCCACAGGCCTGTTTATGGATACGGAATTAGCCCAAACCTTACAGCTGGTACTCCTGAAAAAACCAGAACCAGAGATAGTGGTGGCCGTTGATGGGCGGCATTTGGCGTCAGGACCCATATGCTACAATACGCAAGAATTGGAAACCACATGTGGAAATAACCATAAGGAGCGGTTACGCTTTAATATCATTCAAGCCCCTCAATATGGTATAATCCTGGGGCTTCCTTGGTTGCGGAGACATAATCCCACCATTAACTGGAGCGATAATACGTTGGAGTTTGTGTCCCCTTATTGTTTGGAACACTGTAAAAGGCCACAGGAGAATCCGGCCACAGCATTATCAAAAGTCTATATGGTTGCCACCGCCGAAGAGCAAGACATTGACTTGCCATTTCCTTATAGAGATCTGGAAGACGTGTTCAACGAGGAACAAGCAAACGTCTTACCCCCACATCGTCCGTACGACTGCCAAATCGACCTACTCCCTAGAGCAGTGATCCCCTGTGGCAGGATATACGCGCTTACCGAACCAGAGAACGAACATCTGAAGGAGTACCTTGATACCTATCAGAAGAACGGGTTCATAAGACCTTCCAAGTCCCCGGCTGCTTCGCCTCTTTTTTTTATTCCAAAGGCTAACGGCGAATTAAGGGCTTGTGTGGACTTCAGAGCACTGAATAACGTCACGGTAAAAAAACGGTATCCCTTACCGTTGATACCAGTCTTATTGGACCAGGTTCGGCAAGCCGTGATATTCACGAGACTGGATTTGAAGGGCGCATATCATTTGGTAAGAATGCGTAAAGGGGACGAGTGGAAAACAGCCTTCCGGACACGCTACGGGCTATTCGAGTATAGAGTCATGCCGTTTGGGCTATGTAATGCTCCTGCGGCATTCCAATACTTTCTGAGTGATGTGCTCCGGGAATACCTAGACATAACGGCCATCGTCTATATCGATGATATCTTGATATATTCTAACAGAGAAGAACAACACACCTCGCATGTAAGAGCGGTGTTGCAAACGCTGCGTAAAAACCATCTGTTCTGTAAACTCAGCAAGTGCGAGTTTCATGTGCGAAAGGTGGAATTTTGGGAGTCATGTTATCAGCAGAAGGACAGGAAATGGCTCGTCGAAAAATACAGGCAGTTATGGACTGGCCCCAGCCAAAAACAGTGAAGGATGTGCAATGCTTCCTGGGCTTTGCGAACTTTTATAGGCGTTTCATCAATCACTTTTCACGTGTGGTGACGCCTATCACAAGACTCCTAAGAAAAACGTGACTTTCCAATGGACGGAAGAGGCTCAACAAGCCTTCTTGGTGCTGAAGCAAGCCTTCACGTCGGCTCCGGTCTTGGCACATCCAGACAACACCCTCCCGTATGTTGTTGAAGCAGATGCGTCTGGTACAGCAGTAGGGGCCGTGCTATCCCAGAGGAATAAAGATACCGGACAGCTTCATCCGGTGGCTTACATGTCTCATAAGCTTAACCAAGCTGAGTCCAACTATACCATAGCTGAGAGGGAACTCCTAGCCATCAAGGTAGCCTTCGGAGAATGGAGGCAATATCTGATGGGGGCGAAACATACAGTCACGGTCTACACAGACCATAGGAATCTACAGTTTATGAAATCAGCTCGCCTACTCACCCCTAGACAATTAAGATGGATGCTGTATTTCGCCGAATTCGATTTCGTGGTAACATATCGACTGGGAGTCGATAACAAGAAAGCAGACGCCCTTTCCAGACAAGACACTACGACCCACACAGAAACACCACAGACACAGGCCATCATACCTACCAATAAGGTGATTTGCCTGGCTCAAACGGACAACTTTCTTGACCATATAAAAAATACTATGAAGAAAACCAAGTGGAAGACTTGGTTAAAGAGAAACCCCGCCTGGAGACTTAAGGAAGAATTGCCTATGAGAGGGCAACAGTTGCTGGTTCCCAGCCCTACGCTGCAGAAGGAAGTATTCCAGTGGTGTCACAAAAACCCCTGTGCAGGGCACACTGGTGTGGAGAAGACCTTGGAGAAAGTGGTACGTCAATTCTGGTGGCCCACCGTGCGAAAAGACATACAGACACTGGTTAGAGGTTGTGAGGTATGCAACCAAGCCAAGACAGATCAAGGAAAACCTAGGGGATTCCTTCATCCCTTACCTACCCCTGAAAAACCGTGGGAACATATATCTATGGATTTTATCGTAGGACTACCTAAAGACCAGGGATGTACCACGATTCTTGTGGTTGTCGACAGTCTCACCAAGATGGGGCATTTTATAGCATGCCCCGCAGTTCCTTCTGCGGCACAATTGGCTCGGCTGTTACTCACCAACATAGTACGTTTGCATGGGTTACCAACTGTTATAGTGTCTGACAGGGATGCGCAGTTCACCAGCCGATTCTGGAAAACTTGGTGTAAAACCCTTCAAATCTCGGCCAACACGTCAACTGCCTACCATCCACAAACAGATGGTCAAACGGAGCGTGTTAACCAGACTCTCAAGCAATAACTCCGTTGTTACGTAGATAACACCAAGGATGAGTGGGTGGACTTGTTGTGGTTGGCGGAGGTTGCATCTAACAGCGCCCAACACAGCTCCATTAAAATGACCCCGTTTTTTTGTACCTATGGATTACACCCTAGACTTATTCCGTTGATACAACCACAAAAAACAGAAAAGATTCCAGAACTCACCGGACGTACCAAAAGAATACAACAAACATTTAAGGTTGCACGACAACGCCTACTGGTGGCCAAGGAGCGCTACAAAAAGTACGCGGATAAACGGCGACGCCCTGGTCCGATATACAAGAAAGGTGATTATGTATGGCTCTCGACAAAAAACATAAGATTTAGAAGGTACAGCATCTTCAATCCTAGGTTCATAGGTCCTTACAAAATCATGCGATGCATTAACCCGGTGGCAGTGAAGTTGGCGCTGCCTTCGAACATGAAGATACACCCAGTTTTCCATGTTTCTCAGTTGAAACCTTCGAATAAACCGGTAAAGAAACAGCCTAACCCGATATGGATCGACCAAGAACCAGAGTATGAAGTAAAAGGCATTCTGGACTCGAAAAGAAAGAGAGGCATCGTGTGGTACCTCATAGCATGGCAGAACTACGGTCCTGAAGAGAATTCCTGGGAACCCGCCTTAAACGTACATGCCCCATGTTTAACAGAAAGATTCCATAGGAGGAACCCTGACAAACCCCGGCCGGACAGGAACCCGCCAGAGGAAGGATGTGCTGACACACGCCTACTCACCATACCAGCCACAGTGCGGGGGATCATCCCATCTTCCGTTATTCCGACCCTTCCATGGGCGCTGCACAGGGCATGGTTGTGGGTAAACGGGTGGTGGAGCTGCCGAGGAATGAGGGGGAGCCTTCCGATGTTTGGCGCGAGGAGCGCGAAGACGGAAAGAATGAATTGACTACAATTCCCATGAGGCAAAGCGGAAGTACCGCGATTGCCTCATGGGAAGGAACATGTGACCCGGAAGCGGAGGAGCATAAAGGAAGCCTCCGGTGCAGGGCTCGGTGCTGATTATTCTTTTGGATAGCAGCGCGGTTCGCTGCCTGCCCCAGGTTCTGCTCTGGTACTGGTAAGGGTGCACTTGCACCATTTTTACCCGAGACTCTGTTACGAAAGCGGGATCGCTTCACAAACATTGTTGGCAAATACTGCCCGAGACGCTTATCTGCATTTGCACATTGGCCATCTGAATAATCGGAGTGCTGTTAAACTCCCTTAACACTACGGCCATTTCTATTGAGTTATTCACATTAATCTTCACACATCCTTTGGGGGCATTAGGTGTTTAGGAAGTTGCTCAGCCAAGCATGGATAAAAAGCGTACAACATTTATGGCTTGATGAACTGCTACTTGCGCATGATATCAAAAGGATTATTTTGGTGTTTGTTTGTTGTGTATCTCCTAACAGGGGGTTCAAGAGGCGGCCTACTGCTCTTCCCCTGTGATGCGAGCGCTGCCAGGCTTCATGGTGTGTACAGAATAAAAAGGATGTTATGTTGCATGCCATGCTAATGTAGGGGACATCTCCACTCCTTACAATAATTGGTTGTTAAGAATCCGTCTGTTTACCTCTTCCCCAGCGCACCCCCCCTCCTTGCGAAAAGTAAGACAAGGTCTTTATACCGCCTCACCTGGGAACGATGAATGTAGTTACTTTACAGGTACGCAAGATTTAGTGGGTACAAGAGAGAATCCTGAATTAGTTCTGTAAATTAACCTATCTTGTTTTACCTTACAGATCTCCCTCCCTGCAGTTCCCTTCCTTTCCTTCCCCCACTTGACCATCCCGCTCGCCTGTGCTGTTATAGCAATCAGGGTTGGGACTGTCGAGAGGTGGACCCCTTTTTGGCATCGAACCGTTCCCGAGGAATCACCGAGCTGACACAGCCATTGATGTCTTCCAATGCATTGATCACCTCAGATCGCAACAGATTGAAGTTCCTGATTTTCGGGTTAATGTTAACGTAATCTTTCCACATCTTCCAAGCATTCTCCTCTTCAGTTGAGGCGAGGATCTTACAAACACACTCATATCTACAACGTACATTCAACCCAGGGGTTTTGGTCAGCCGCAGAGTCCAAAATGACGTCAAATTGAAGGAACTGCCAGCTCTGACGACCTTAGCTCCTCTTCTAAGGGGGAAATGTCTGCAAATCAGGACAGACGATCAGGGGGCCCGGACCTATTTGAATCATTTGAGGGGCACCCGTTCTCCTTTCTTGGCCTTGTTGGTGGATCAGATAGGGGTTCAGGTGGAGGACAATCTGTTGACACTTTCAGATAATTATCTTCCAAGGAGGGAGTATATGCATATGGAATCAGCAGAGTCACCACCTCCCTTCTAGCTCTTGATGTGTCTGTCCCGCCAAGTGTTTCAGGAAATTGAGGACAGATTTGGAGCACCACGGCTTGACCTCTTCGCCTCTCGCCTCAATGCTCTTCTGCTCCACTTCTTCTCTCACCTGCCATGTACGGGGTGGGCAAGCGGACGCGATGGGTCTCCTTGGCCTCTGGGTCTTCTTTTCAAGTTTCCCCCCTTCGCCCTAATCAGCAGGGTCTTGGAGAAGATCAAAAAGGAAAAAGTGGAGGTTCTTTTGGTGGTCCCACACTGGTCTGAGCAGCCATGGTTTATATTACTTCTATACTTGGTCATAGCTCCTCCATGGATGTTTCCCATCTCTCATCTCCCAGGTTCCTGTCCCTCTTTTACAAGTCCCTCAAACAGCTTGCTCTGGAGTTTGAAAGGCAGAGGCTAGTAGCTTTCAGTTGTTCCTCAGAAGTGACCCTTTCAATTCAGAACTCGAGGAAGTTAAGCACCCTGTGGATTTATGAGAGGCCTTGGAAGAAGTTTTCTTCCAAGTACACCCCTAAAGGTGTGTCTCTCGTTTCCTGTGAAGGTGGTCAAGTTTTGTAATTCCTTATGGATGGATTTCTTTTTGGGCTTTCAGTGTCCATATTGCAGAGCCAGTGGGTGGTGGTTAAAGCTATTAAGGGTTCCTCTTATCTGCAGTTTGATACATTGACATCTCGTTTACGCAGAAGTTTCTATCTGAAGAGGCCTATAATCCATTCCCCTGTTCCTTCATGGGACTTGCCTTTGGTGCTTCATGCTTTACAGAAATGTCACTTTGAGCTTCTTTCTTTGGTCTCTTTGATGTTTTTGACCCTCAAAGTTTTTTAACTAGTTTCAATCACCTTTGGTAGAAATTGGAGCATTGCTATCTCATCCTCCATATCTTAGTTTTTTTCAGGACAAGGTTGTTCTTCGTCCTCATCCCTCCTTTTGCTCAAGGCTCCATCTGCTTTTCATATCTCTCAAGATATCCTGGCTTTTTTTTCCTTCCCCCTCATCTGAAACCCTTCTTCATTCTTTTGATTTACCAAGGGCTATTTTTTTTTATTTTGAGAGAACTGCACTTTTTAGGAAAGTTGATTTTCTTTTTGTCACCTTTGGGGTTGCCAATAAGGCTCACCGTCTTACTACTTCCACTCTTTCTCATTGGGTACAGATGACAATTTGTTTGACCTATCAGAAATCAGGGGTGTCTCTCCTCCTACAGTGCAAGTTAGACCAACCAGAGGAGTAGCGTCTTCCTGGACAGCCTTCAAGGGCGCTTCATTGAAGGACATTTGTGCGGTAGCCACGCAGGCTACTCCATATACCTATATTTCTCATGATAAGTTGAGAATGGCGGATTTTGGGTTGGCGGTTTTATCTGCTGTTCACTAATAAATGTTTGTTTCTTTTCTATGACTACAATATTTTTTTCTTTAATAAAATATGTGCATCTACACCTAAATGGTAAATTTTTTGTCAGAGGCTTTGGTATACGCTCACTGGTAAG
The DNA here is from genome assembly GCA_963921515.1 of Calotriton arnoldi. NCBI lineage: Eukaryota > Metazoa > Chordata > Amphibia > Caudata > Salamandridae > Calotriton > Calotriton arnoldi. Next base: position 693,255 of record CAWUFW010007604.1, on the reverse strand, counting down.
GACTTTGACGAGGAAGACGGAGGAGGTAGGTAATGACCAGGGTAGTCTTAGGACTTTTGGGGCCCTGGGTAGAAAGAGAATGTGTGAGGCCCCCCTAATTTGCATAGAGCGTGAAATCACAGATAATGACATCATAGAAAGTGCCATCAATTGACTATTGTTGAGCGACTCTGCAAGAAGCAACTTTCTTAGTCCGAATTTCAGTAAAATAAAAGCATAACTATTAACAATATTAAAATAAGCCCATATAGTTCAAATTTCAAATAACTGGAAATACATTGTATTAGTCACACTGGATGGAAATGTTTGGCCTAGGTCTCTCCAAAACTTATAAGTTCAATCAAATGTTAATAATTTTTTCCAGATTAGTGCATTATTTACGTATATGTGTATGCGGTATTTATATAGCACAAACCAAGCCAAAAGGCTGCTAAGCACTGTACAGGGTCAAAGACACAGTCAACATGTGATAGGAGGAGCAGATGGTTTGTAGATCATGACTGCATCATGATTTATTTATTTTTAAGTTGAGTATTCGTTGTTCCCTAAATTGGAGCTGACTTCGGGCTGTAAGGATGGTATGGAAATAACATTCCAGATCCTTCTGGCATGTATGGGAAAGGCCTTTTTCTTTTTTTTTCTTCTTTTTAGCACATCTTCTTCTTCTGTCTGAAGTTGTCCTTGCTGCGGGTGTGTGGAGAGCCACTGGAGATGGCAAACTTGTCATCCAAGAAGGCAAGGGTGTCAGTCGTATAGTGCAAACCTAGCCAAAAGCAGCGGAGCACTGTACAGGGTCAATGACGAGCATAAAGTCAAGGCGTGATGGGCAAGGTAGCTGGTTTGTGAACTGGTAACGCATTGTGATAGCTTTGCAGATAATGCAGCTGAGCTTGAAGATGGTGCGGGCCTGCAAGGAGCACATGTGGAGTTCCATCACGGTGTTATGATGTGATCATATTTCTTCATGTCCTAGTGAGGTGTGCTGCAGCATGTAGAATGCCCTTAGGGGGGCCAGTGTGCAGTAAAATTCCAAGATGGCTTCCCAGATACCCAGTGCAAGATGTGCAAAAACGATATGAAAAAATAAAACTGTTGAAAAAAGCTTGACTTCTATTAAATGCATCACCCTAGTCACTGGAAACACCAGAAATTATCCAGAAACTACCAGAATACAATCATATGTAGACTAAAAGGGTTTAATGTCATGTGACATGAACCATGACTACAACACCCCTTTCAACATCCTCTGAAGCCTTAAAATATTCTTATACTAATAATTAGTATACACTTACATGGTTCCAGAGTGCCTTTCATTTTGTAAATTAGCATGATGCATATTCAGTTAACAGATTTGAGATACATCGCCTTCATTTGATTTCTCCTAGTTTTAAACAAAACCTGGAAAGCGCATGTTTAAATGTAATTAAATAATGCTGCGAGCCAGACCCACTAACAGGTCAACTTCCTTGGGCCTCACCGTGCTTGACTATGATTGCAAAACCCATGGGAGAGAGGCAAGGCCTCTAGGGTTGTGTCTGGTCAGTATTTTACCATCATGGACACTGTTCCCAATAAGGCGCGCGGCCGCGCGCCCGCGCACTTGTCTACCCCCGAGCGCGCAGTGCCATGTGTGGAGCGCGCACAGAGGGCACATCCCACGACAGTATTCGCGCCGACGCGCGGCGCGAAAAACTGGCATTTCCAGATTGCTGAGGACGGCGGCGAAAGGAGCGGAGGTAAGTGTTTTGATGTGGCCACTTGCGTGTGCTTTTTGTATTGCCCTGAAGCGCACGCACTGTTTGTTTGCTGTATTGTTCTTTTAGTAAAGCGAGGCTGCGGGGAGATTGTGTGCTTTTATTTAAGTATTCATGTTAATTGCAGCCCCTTCACGAGCTGCGATTAACATGAATACTTAAATAAAAGCACACAATCTCCCCGCAGCCTCACTTTACTAACAAAACAATACAGAAAGTTTAAAAACACGGCGTGTGTTTTTTAGGCTAATCTGCCTTGTTTGGAGACTTGCTGTATTGGTTTGGTAGTAACGCGAGGCTGCGGGACAGATTGAGTGCTTTTGTTTAAGTATCCATGTTAATCGCCGCTCGTGAAGGGGCTGCAATTAACATGGATACTTAAATAAAAGCACACAATCTCCCCCGAAGCCTCGCATTACTACCAAAACAATACAGCAAGTCTGCAAACAAGGCAGATTAACCTAGAAATACACGCAGTGTTTTTAAACTTGCTGTATTGTTTTGTTAGTAAAGCTCAGGAAGCAGCTTGCACCAGGCCATGTCCCCTGTTAGCGCCGCCTAAAACAGAATCGAGTACTAACTGAAAAGTACCAGCAAGGACCAAATGTTTGTCCTGTTTATTTCTAGATCTCATATTGTTGGTCATTAGCTCCAAAGGTGGTTCAGCACCAGAATTTGTAGCACTTACCCTCCTCACTCTAACAGAAGACCCTGGAGTCACCGATGTGTGCACAAGAGTCTCTGGTGCAGTTTAAGGCTCCATGCTCCTGTTTCGTCACTACTTAGCCAGCCGTTATCCTCCGCACTCCTTTGCTTCAGTGTTTCCTTCTGGCTACCCTCTGTAGATTGCATGCCTACAGGTCTCAAACATATGACTTATTAGATCAGTAGCAGCTTGTTCTTTAATCTGCCAGCCAGCAGTTCTCATTGCAAGCTTGTCCTGTGCCATCATACTGGTTCCCCTCTTCGTTGCAGTCTTTTTTGTGTGTTGAATTCAAATTATTATCTTCTATTTCCACATATTGTATAATCTTAGAATAATCACTGTCGCCTCTGCTCTTCAGTGCTTATGTGGTAATTTACAAGTACCTAGAATAGACTAATAGTTGGTGAAGAAAAGTGCATCCACATGAAGCTGTTAAAATGGACTGTTTAATTTTTTTGAAAGATAGACACTTTAGCGAGCATTGCACTCTTAGCAAATGCACTGCACTGGTTTTGTAACGGATGTCAAACTCTTACCAAGTCAACACACATTCTACCAAAATAATGCAAATCCACATTTTCATGTTAAACATTCAAATACTTTTGAATTACATTTTTCAAAACCACTGATAAAGACCACCGAAAAGGTTTGTCGAAATGCTGGTGGGAAGTCCTGCCTTTGTCATTGCCTGTTTTATTATATCTAGTTAAGAAAGGTTCTGAGAGAGGAGGCAGAAGTTTGCCTTTCAGCGAGGGGGTAGGTTTAGGTCCAATAGCTGCTTAGATAGCTCTTTAAAGCTTAGTTGTCGAGTGTAATTTGCTCATCTATTAATCTTAGTCCGTTCTATTTCCCCCTGGACCGAAAGAGTTCTTTGCTTTGAGAAGGTGTCGGGATGGGGGGAGTATTGAATAAAGTGAACACACATAAAGCTTTATTTAAATACATGAGCATTCTACTAAACCTGACTTTATCCCCGTCATCACCCACTCAATTTCTGAAAATGACACAAGACACCCAACAGAATCACAAATCTCAAAGTGAACACGTTTAAAACTGCTGGTGAATAGCTTTTGCTGTATTAAATTTGCCCCCTTTTGATGTCAACATATTTTGTGGTATCTTTTTGGGATGCGCTGAACAATTCTCCATAGAATAGTATTCTTATTGCCACTTTTCTTGTGGCCTTGACTTGCCCCCGGATTCCCTAAATAAAGGCATTGAAGAAAGCGACTTTGTGTTCTTTTGTTTAAGTATCCATGTTAATCGCAGCTCGTGAAAGGGCTGCAATTACCATGGATACTTAAATAAAAGCACACAATCTCCCCGCAGCCTCCCTTTACTAATAAAACAATACAGAAAGACCAGGGCCGGCTTTAGCGCTGGTGGCGCCCAGTGCAACAATGTTAGTTGGCGCCCCCCCCAATGACCACCTCCACCATGGATTCTCTCACTAGCACCCTTTAACAGTGACCAAGTCCCATAAACCACTCTCTCTCAGATACATTGAATTAGTTGTATCGCGCCACTCATACCATTAAAGGATGTCAGAGGCACTTTGCATCACACACACATTACACATAGACAATCAAACATACGTGTGTAAATCAGTTTATAGGAAATGCTACATAAGCCAAAGGACTAAAAGTGTAGGAGTCACATGTCATCCATACTGGTAGGCCGTATAGTTTAGGAGTGCTTGGTGTGGAGAAGCACAAACTCAGAGTCGATAAAAAAAGAAACAGCATAGTTGGGAGTTTGGTTTAATAATAAGAATCGATTTCTATCCAAATTAACCCTTTTTGCAACATTAATCTATGCTCTAATGTATACTTTGCAGTGTGTATGCAGTTCTATGATGAAAGTTAATGCCTCACTATTCTATATTACGACTTTAGGTTATAAATTGCAAGTAACAAAAGGATGTCTCTTTTAAAAGCAGTAACCTGCTGATCTATTTACATTATATGCACTCTGTAATCTACATGGTACACATTCTTTGCAGCAGGCATATTAACCCTCTGCACTACCTTCACATAAGTCAAAACATCAACTATACAAAACTCCAATCTCTCTCCTGGAAGAACATTAATCACAGGAGTTAACTTGACATTTTTGTGCGGCCTGGTAATTGCTGGAGGAAAGTAACATGGCAGCAGGTGCTTTAAAGAACATAATAAACTTGCAAATACGGCGCCCCCAGGAAGCCAGCACCCGGTGGTAACATGAATTGCTTTAAGGTAGCCTGAGTGCTCAGTGCTAACTATGGGCCCTTCCCAGCCACTTTCACTGCTGTTGTTGTTCTCTACCCCAGCAAGTTTTTTCTTCCCTGCCCCCCTGCACCAAGGTTTTCCATTTCTGCCACCTCCTGATCTGTTACTGCACTACTTCCCTACCCCCTACCCACTTGTAGCAATGTTGCCCGTTCCTGTCATCCCCTGGTCTGTCACTGAACTTCGTCCCTGCCTACCTGCAGCAATGTGTCGTTTTCCGGCCAGCTTTCATTTTTTAGCTGAAAGCCTTACGCTGTCTGGTTTGCTAAAGACATTTTGGAGACATTCAGAAAGCTCTCAACATTTCCCCACCCAATGAACAGTGCTCCAGTTAAGAATATTTAGTAAAATCTTATGATGGTACCACCGTTGGAGTCTTGTGCTTTTCTAAACCTGAAGTGTACTTGCCTGTGTAACCAATTCATGTCATGGCGTGTTTATCCAATTTGCAAACCGGCCTTAAGACCCTTAACGTGGCGCTGTATGTGTGAAAATGCACCATCTTTTCACTTTTTTAAGTAAACGTTAGGAGTGACATTTGGCGCTGCACACGCGCGCAGTCTGGTTCCTGGCGCACATAGCCATGGTTGCAGCGCACAGAGACCCTCCACTGCCGCACACAGAGGGAAAAAATTAGAGGGAACATTGATCATGGATAGTATTTTCATGTCTCAAACAGAGCAAAAAAGCAAAAAATCTCAATAGAACTTCTAGGAATATAACAATATAGAACAAAATATATGTGCCTCATCAGCTAAGTAAAATCTCTCAAATTGGAAGTGCACAAAATATAAAGACAAATGGTGTAACTAGAGGTTTTCATATCGGGCGAGGCTCCCTTGGTGGACCTCAATTTGTCATAGGGGGCATCAGCCTCAGCAATGGCTGAGATTAATTCAAGAATTCCATCCTTCATTTTTTGTATACTTTAGTGAGTCACCCTCAGTGGGATGGGTATGTCCAGATGTGAGTCCAGTGCACACAGTGTCACTGGAACCAAGCTATACCTGGCTGATGATCCCTAACTAGGGCAACACCTGTCCTGGGTTGCTTGTGTTCCGGGGCAGGAAGGACACCTGGCCTGGTAGTTTGGTCTGGATTGTTCCCATTGGAGCAGGGTGAAGGCTGATTTGCATATGGCTGGGTCCAAACTGAGGTTGCATGGTGTGCAAAATGGCGATGAAGTGGGATGCAGCCTGAGTAATTACCAGTTGCTGTGATTGATTCAAGCATTCCATTCATCACTTTTTGTATACTTTTTTTGTGCACAGTAAAATACAGCCATAATTTGGGCACATTGGAACCATAACCCCACGAGGCCACGGTCCCACTGCACTTGCTGCACTATTAATAGCTATGCCCTTCAGAGGGGCCTCTTGCCCTGGGCCTTGCAGCCATGGACCAGTGCTGCAAGGCCCAGAACAGCAGGCTTCCTCCCTTGGGCTTCTCAGCATTGGACCATGGCTGGTAGGCCTAGGGGATGATGGACCTTTCCTGGCCTTTAAAGCTCTAGATCATGGCTGTGCGGTGCATGAAAGAAGGGGCCAGTGGTATATTAATGTAGCCATGGGCCCTGATGCAAGAAAATGATGCCTGATAGTAAAACACATACATAATCTGGGTGCACTGGGTTCAGAACAGCCATAAGCCCTGGTGCCACTGCACCTGCTGCACTACTGATAGTCACACACCAGAGAGAGGCCCCCAGTGAGCCTCACAGTATACTTCTGCTCTACTAAGCTCATGGACTGGCGCCTTCTCCCCTGAGTGTCCAACCACGGCCAGCTACAATGCCCAGAGGAGGGACGGCCTCTCCCAGGCCTCACAGCTCTGGAACATGCCAGCAATGCCCATGGAAGAGAGGCAAGTAGCACAGCATTGGTTCCATGGGTGCTGGTACACAGTAAAAGCGCCCCCTCACTCTTGTCCACTGGCTGAACAGTAATATAAAGCCATGATTTGGGAGCATTGGGCACTTAATATCCCTGGGCCCAGTCCAACTGCACCTGCTGCACTACTGATGCCAATGCCCCTGATGATGGCAATGCCTGGGCAGAAAGGGAATGTGTTAGGCCCCTCTAATTTGCATGCAACGTGAAATCACAGGAAATTACATCACAGGACATGGACGTTGACATCGATCTATGCACAGAGCCATGGTACAGAGCTGAGAGACAGTTTCAATGAGGCCCAGGGGAGGGGCCCACACAAGACCCCCCCACCTCCAGGGCCTCTCAGACATGCACTGAGAGGATTAGGGGAGGAAGTCCACTAACCCATGGGCCTCACAGCACATCAGCATGGCTGCAAGGCCCATGGGAGAAGGGCTCCCCCCATGGCCTGGCAATGCTACACCATGGCTACGAGGCATAGGGCAAGGGCCTCCACTCCCCTGGGCTTTGCAACCATGGTCTGGTGCTGCGAGGCCCAGGAGAATGGACCCAGGATAGGGAGCCCTCTACCATTGACCTCACAACAATAGTGTAGCACTACAAGCCCAGGGGAAGGGTGTTCCCTCCCATGGACCACTCCACCATGTTCCACAACTGTGAGGCCTATGGGAGTGTTGTCCCATCCTCGGGCCTCACAGATATGATGTAGTGCGGCAAGGCCAAAGGGGTGTGGCCCACTGCCCTGGGCTTCACATCCTTGGTGTGGTGCTGCAAGACCAAGGAAAGGAGAGTCCCTTTCCCTGGGCCTCACAATCATGGTCCCCAGCCATCAATGCAAGAGACAAGGAGGGTGGTCAATTTTCCATTATCACTTCACAGGACAATTGATACTTTTGGAGAAACACTGCATGTGTGGAGACACATTTTGTGTACAGAGACTTAGGAAGATGTTAATTGGGGAGCAGGGGAACTAAGAGTCACATAGCAGATTTTTGGTGTTTCGTTCTAAATTCCCACACTAAAACAGGTCTTGTTAAAAGATAACTCGGCTGCCGATTGAGTTTATCATGTGCGATTACTCTTCATACTATATTTGAGTTCGAATCCCTTTACCACCTCCTGGAGGAAGCCGAGACTGATCGCAATTGCAAATTGAGAGCGACAAGTTTAGAAAATGTACTCTGGTATTCAAACAGAATGAAATAGTCTTAAGCTTTGAAACACCAGTGGTAAATATCAGTATCTACCACGCATACTGTCCAGGAAGTACCCACCTCCACAAGACCTGGTCCAACTGGTATGTATTAACCGTGTAACTAGGATATTTGACCTCTAATCTCAGTTTTTATGATGGAAATAATCATCATGTTCTAAAGCGGAGCAGGGCCAATAACGGGGTGGCGATTCCCTGGGAGGGGCAGCCCCTTCACCTTGCCATCGGAATCACTGACATCCCAGTCGTGCCCTAGAGGACTATTTGGGAGATAAGGAACCAGGAGACGCATTTATTAATCCTGGCCTTCCATTTGGCTAAATTGCATGGTCTTGGGCAATAACGTTTCTGAATATATTGCCAGGGCCACTGGAATTATGTGATTGTGCGGCCGCTGCATTTTTTGCATAATTATAGATTTGCTGCATTTGCAACACAATCCATCATCTGCTGCATAATCTGCAGGCTTTAACAAAAACAATTTTTGTTTCAAGCTTAAATGGTTCAAAAGTTCCTAAGAACACAACGACATGTGTTGCTGCACAGCCAAAGATCCTTTGCAAAGCTAGACTAGTTACCTTTCTGTTGCTTATTGCTACATTTGGATGTTAAACTGGTACTAATTAAGTGCAACCAAAGCCCAGGCAGTGTTAATAAGTGTAAAAATGACAAATTAGTGACGTAATACTATCATAAAATGTGTCGAATTATGCCACATAATGTGCTGTTTCTTGGTTCATAATTTACTCATTCCTGCCGCATAATTTAACCCTCCCCAGCCACATAATTACAGTGGCCCTGCGTATTGCTCTGCTCCTCCCTTTTTGGCAAGATTGGGAGTATTTTGATTCACTGTAAAGAACAAGTTACTTACCTTTCGTAACGCTTTTTCTGGTGGATACAGTATCTGCTTGTGGATTCCTCACCTTTTGAATTACCCCTGCGCCAGCATTCCACTGAAACTTTTTTCTAGCTCTCCACGTCGACGAGGACGTCATAATGGCACGGCTCCGCTCGCGACTCCGTATGACGTCACCGGAGCCACAAGAAGACCTCGTTGGCGTGCTGACGTCTGTTCCACCCATTTTTTTCGTGCCACAGAGGCGAACGGATGGATTGACAACATAATTGGAGTATACACAGTATACAATATATACATAAAATCACACAGCATAAAGAAAAATAGGAAAAGCTAAAGGAGCAAAGCATTTCCTAAACACCAATAGCAAGGCAATCAAAAGACTTAGGAAAACAACCATGTCAAATAACTAATAAAACCTTTGGTATACGAAGGTGGACAACGGGGAGGAGGGTGGGACAGTGAGGAATCCACAGGCAGATACTGTATCCACCAGAAAAAGCGTTACCGAAGGTAAGTAACTTGTTCATTTGATGGATACATCTGCCTGTGGATTCCTCACCTTTTTAATTGAATCCCACAGCAGTCCCGCTCCCGGAGGAGGGTGTCCACCTACTCATACCAAAAAGTCCTGCAGCACAGAACGTGCAAAATGGCCATCCCTCCTAACCTCCGAATCCAAGCAGTAATGCTTCGCAAAGGTGTAGAGGGAGGCCCAAGTTGCTGCCTTACAAATGTCAACAACAGGAACACCCCTGGCCAAAGCAGAAGAAGAAGACGACTTAGCTCTGGTGGAATGAGCTCTTATACCTTCAGGCGCTTCCTTCTTGGCCAAGGCGTAGCAGATCTTGATGCACAAGATGATCCACCTGGAGAGTGTTCGCTTGTGGACAGCCTTGCCTTTCATTCGTCCAATGTAGCCCACGAAGAGCTGATCGTACAGTCTCAGATCCTTGGTTCTGTCCAGATAGAAGCTGACAGCCCTCTTAGGATCCAGACGATGAAGTCTCTCCTCCTCCTTGGAAGGGTGAGGGGGAGGATAAAAGGTAGGTAAGGTAATGGATTGCCCTAGATGGAAAGGAGTAACCACCTTAGGCAGGAAAGTAGCCCTGGTCCTGAGAACCATCTTTTCTGCATGAATGGATAAAAACAGAGGTTTAGAACTAAGAGCCTGAAGCTCACTTACCCTCCTGGCCGAGGTAATAGCGATCAGAAAGACCGTTTTGAAAGAAAGAAGCCTCAACGGGCAACTATGAAGAGGCTCAAACGGAGAACCCATAAAGAAGGTGAGTACAAGATTTAAATCTCACTGAGGCATAACAAAGGGAATGGGAGGAAACCTATTGGTGGGGCCCTTAATGAACCTCATAACAACTGGAGATTTAAATAAAGACGGCTGGTCCGGCAAACAGAGGAAAGCCGACAAGGCCGACAAATAACCCTTTACCGTGACCACAGCACAACCCTGCTGAGCCAAGGAAAGAGAGAAACTCAGCACATCAGACAAACGGGTCTTTAAAGGATCAATGGACCTCTCTCCACACCATTTCACAAATTTAGACCACCTGGAGGAATAGATAGATTTGGTGGAGTGTCTCCTGGATGATAAAATAACATCCACCACATCCGGCGGGAGAGAGAAAGAACTCGGGTTGCCCCGTTCAATCTCCAGGCATGAAGGTGCAGGCTCTGAAGGTGGGGGTGTAGAACCTGCCCCTGCGACTGCGAGAGGAGATCTGCCCTGAGAGGGAGACGGTGCAGAGGGTGCGATGAGAGGTGAAGTAGATCTGTGTACCACACCCTTCTTGGCCAATCCGGGGCGATCAATATGACTTGGGCACGGTCTTAGCGAATCTTCCTCAGAACCCGAGGAATCAAGGGTATGGGAGGAAACGCGTAAAGGAGCTGCGAACCCCATTCCAACTGAAACGCGTCCCCCAACGCTCCCTGCATCGGAAACTGGAGACTGCCGAATGACGGGCAGTGTGCGTTCTCGTGTGTGGCAAAGAGGTCCAACCGAGGAAACCCCACATCCTGAAGATGCGATGGACCACCTCTGGATGAAGCCGCCACTCGTGATCGGCCGAGAAACGCCGACTGAGACTGTCCGCACGGACATTTAGCACTCCTGCCAGATGATTTGCCATTACACAAATCTGATGGTCCTGAGCCCAGGACCAGAGTCACAGGGCCTCTCTGCAGAGACGAAACGACCCTACTCCTCCCTGTTTGTTTATGTACCACATCGCAGTAGTGTTGTCCGTCAGGACCTGAACCGACTGACCGCGAAGGGAGGGAAGAAAGGCCTTGAGAGCTAAACGTATCGCCCGCAATTCCAAAAGGTTGATATGAAACAACCTTTCCTCCGGAGACCAAAGGCCTTTGATCTCCAGATCCCCCAGATGAGCACACCACCCTAGAGTGGAGGCATCCGTGATTACTGTGGCCACCGGTGGAGGAAGATGAAAGGGCTTTCCTTGCGACAGATTGCCCTCCACACTCCACCAAGATAGATCCGCTGCAGTGTCCCTGGAGATCCTGACCATCTGCCTGAGATCTCCGTAGTGCTGATACCACTGCCTGCGGAGGTACCACTGGAGTGCCTTCATGTGCCAGCGTACATGGTTGACCAACAGAATGCAGGAAGCGAACAGACCGAGCAGGCGTAGGACCTTCAGGACTGGAACAACCGCTCCATCGTGAAACAAAGGGATCATCTCTTGAATGTCGAGAATCCTCTGCGGAGGCGGGAAAGCTCGACACACAACCGTGTCCAGTACTGCCCCTATGAACAGGTTGCGCTGAGAGGGCACCAGGTGAGATTTGGGCACATTTATCGAGAAGCCCAAGTCGAACAACAGCCGTGCTGTCACGTGCAGGTGATGAAGCACCATCTCTGGTGACTTTGCTTTGAGCAGCCAGTCGTCCAGATAGGGGAAAACAGGAATCCCGACTTCCTGAGATGAGCTGCCACCACCGCCATCACCTTTGTGAAGACCCGAGGCGCGGAAGTAAGACCGAATGGAACGACTGCAAACTGGTAGTGCTGAGACCCTACCATAAAACGGAGATACTTCCTGTGCGACTTCAGGATGGGGATGTGAAAATAAGCATCCTGCAAGTCAATCGACACCATCCAGTCTTCTTGTTGCAGCGCCTGAAGAACCTGAGCTAGGGTCAACATCTTGAATTTCTCCTGTTTGAGGTAAAAATTCAAGACCCTGAGGTCTAAGATAGGCCTTAATCTGCTGTCCTTCTTGGGAATCAGGAAATACCGGGAGTAGCATCCCTGACCCCTTTCCTGCTCCGGGACCACCTCTATCGCACCTTTCTGCAATAAGACAAGAACCTCCTGCTGCAGAAGCAGCAAATGGTCCTCTGAACACCAGCTCTGGCGAGGAGGGTAAGGAGGAGGAAACTCCCAGAAGGGAAGGGCATACCCATTTTCCACAAGATTCAAAACCCAAAGGTCTGAAGTGATAGATTTCCAATCTTGTAGAAAATGGAACACCCGACCCCCTACAGGACCAGCATGCTCCAAGATGGGGGATCTAGAGCTGCTTTCCTGTGGCATCGGCGGTGGGGGCAGGAGAGGAAGAAGAGGAGGAGGAGAGTTGACGGGATGCACCTCGCAGACGACCTCCGCCCTTTCCTCTGTACGACCTGTACAGAGGATTCTGCTGCTGCTGCTGCCGAGGCTGCTAACGGCCATGGAAAGGAAGCAGCCTTACCAAAACCACGGTAACTCTTATATCCAAAACCCCTGGATTGAGACTGAAGACCCAATGATTTTGCAGTGGCCCTACTGTCTTTAAATCTCTGCAGCGCAGAATCAGCCTTTTCACCAAAAAGCTTGGATCCATCGAACGGTAGGCCAAGGAGAGTAGCCTGCACATCCGGCGAAAACCCAGAAGACCTGAGGCAGGCATGCCTCCTGGTGGCAATAGAAGAACCCATCACCCTGGCCACCGAATCAGCAGTATCCAGACCAGACTGGATAACTTGACGAGCTGCAGCCTGCGTATCCGCCAACACTTCTAAAAAGGAGCCACAATCACTGTCCGGTAGCTTGGGAGCCAACTGCTTGGCCGAATCCATTAAGGCGTGAATATACCTCCCCAACAAGCACGTAGCATTGGTGGACTTCAACGCCATACTAGACGAAGAGAAGAGCTTCTTGGCAGTCTGCTCCAATTTTTTAGAGTCCCTGTCTCCAGGAGCCTGAGGAAAAGATCCTGCAGATTGTTTTGAGCAGGAAGCCTGCACTACTAAACTTTCCGGTGAAGGATGAGCAGAAAGAAAAGCAGGATCACCAGGAGCAGGCCTGTACCTCCTTGCCACAGACCTAGATACAGCAGGTGCAGAAAGGGGCTTCCGCCACACCTCCAGAATTGGCTCAGTCAAAGCCTCATTAAACGGCAAAAGAGGCTCAACCACAGAAGATGGGGAATGTCAAACTTCCGTAAGAATATTAGGTCTGAACTCAGCAGTGGGCAACTGAAGGTCTAAAAGTTCAGCAGCCTTCCTAATAACAGCATGGTATGGTGCCACATCATGAGAAGGAGAGGCCTTTGGTGATGAAAGCTCCCACCCCGGGGAGGTGTTAAGACCACTCGCCTCCTGAAGGCCCTCAAACTCATCCACAGACTCTTCAATTTCTCCTGCTTCAGCTTCCTCCCGCTGAAATTCTTCCTCTTCCAACAGCCTTTGGGCTTCTCTTCTGGACCACAACTTCGGGACCGGCATCGGCGGCGCCAAGCACAGCGCCGGAGACACCGGCGTCGATGGAAGAGCCTCCGATGTAGGCAACGGCGCCGATCGAAGTCGAGAGGAAGAGGGTCCACCAGATGGCGCCGGAGACTGAGAAAACGGCGTTGAAAACCTCGGAGCCCGAAACTGCCAGGACGGCGCCGTCGGCATAAAGGGCACAAAGGTGCCTGGGCATATTGCTGTGGAACACCCAAATTGAATGCAAGCGGACCCACGGGGCCTGACGGTGCACCGGTAGGGTAAGCTGCTCTGGCAAACATACCGCACATCGCATTAAGAAAATGCAAAGGATCCGACCCAGGTCCAGGAAAGGGTGGATAAGGAGCCGAGTCTGAATCCACTCGAGGCCGAGTAGGCGTCGGGCCGTCGGACCCAAAACAGGTGAGGTCGCAGGCACTGGAGAAGACACTCTAGGTTCCTGAGAATCTCTCGGCACCGGAGATAACATTGGCGCTGGAGAACCCCTCGGCGTCGGTGACTGCGCCGGAGAACCCCTCGGCATCGGAGAGTGTACCGGAGTCGCTTGAGGAGAAGGAGAAGGCGACGGCGAGATGAAGTCTTTAGTGCGACGTCGCGAAGCCGGAGAGGGTGACCTCGAAGCTCTATCCTTCGATGAACGATGCCAGGAACCGTGCCTTCTCTTCTTCTTATGCTTCCTCGACTTCGAAGTATGCGAAGTCGATGACTTCGATTTTGACTTTGACCTCTTTCGGCCCCTCTTCTCCTTTCTTGCCTTCGCCATAAAAAGCTTAGCCTCACGCTCCTTCAAAGCCTTCGGATTCATCTTCCGACAACTGGAGCAGCCTCCGACGTCGTGGTTCGAAGAAAGACACCACAAACAGTCTTCATGGGGGTCAGTGATAGACATATGACCCCCACACTCTCTGCAAGGCTTGAAACCCGACTTCTTCGATGTCGCCATAACACTGCTACACCAAGGGAAACAGCAGATAACAAAGTAACTGTGAAGAAAATGGAGAGTCCCAGAAAACCGTTACGCGTCGACGGCGCGGAAAATGGAACTGACGTCAGCACGCGGACGAGGTCTTCTTGTGGCTCCGGTGACGTCATATGGAGTCGCGAGCGGAGCCGTGCCATTATGACGTCCTCGTCGACGTGAAGAGCTATAAAAAAAGTTTCCGTGGAATGCTGGCGCAGGGGTAACTCAAAAGGTGAGGAATCCACAGGCAGATGTATCCATCAGAAAACTGCTAGTTACCGATAATTTTAAAAATGTACTGAATACTTCCAGGGAGATAGGAGGTGCCCAGTCATATGTGATAGTCACCTAAATGGAGTACAGTGGTAAATAAATAGCCTTTGTACCAAGTAGCAGTGTAGTGCAGTCCTGGGTCGACTATGTTAACAAACTATTTGACCCTGGGCAAATAACACTCCCCCTGTGCCTCGTCCACTGATCTAACAATACGGCAACACCTTGAAACAGGCTTAATGTGATGAATAGACACCAAAGGCGCACTCCCTGGCTCTGCTCAAGGTCCAGTTTGAACCACAAATCTATAAAGAGCTGAGCTTTCATGTGACTTCTGCCTGCCACCCTCGTCTAGCCAGGGCGTGGCATTACGGCTAAAGCTGCAGACTTTGTAACTGGGGTACCAGGTTCTAGTCTTGGCGTCAGCTCAAGATCCTGTGATTCTGGGCAAATCACTTAATCTCCCTGTGTCTAAAAAACAGAATGTGTCCTCATGTAATGTAACTGGTTCTCATGTAAAGCTCTCCAATACCTTCAAGTTACAATTGCGCTATGCAAAACTGCAAAAAACGGGTTTAATTCCTCATTCAAGGCTGTTTGCATCTAGGGTTTCCACCTGGCTGGTTCTCTGTCCCGTTCTGTTGCAAAAATAAGCAATCGCCATTATTTATAGCCCTTATCTGTACATAATCAAAACAGCAAATAGAAATAGAAAACACATTAAACATGTTCTACAGCTGCATTCTATCCCCGAGCAATAATTAAGGTAAACAAAGACAGAAACATTGTTACAAATTAATACATACCATTTTCTTTAAAGTGTTATTTAGTATTATGTCCTGGCCTTGTCAGACTCCTAAAACTGCAACAAATGGCCTGGAATTTTCTCTTGGAAAGATGGCAACCCTATTTGCATCCTAATAGTAGAAGGTGATCCTGAACCCCATGGCGTAGGACCCCTCCTGTGCAGCAACGCCCCCCTCCCAGACACTGACAAAGCATCTCTTTCACAGCTCATCAAGGGCTGAAAGAGTGAGAGTTGCTTGTCTTTTTGAAGGGCCTTCCCCTAGTCCTGGCAGCGCTACCCAGGAGAGAAGTGCCCCTCCCCTCGGCCTCGCAGTGCTGGAGCACAGGTGCGAGGCCCAGGTCAGGGGGGCACTGGCGCGAGACCCCATGTTGATGGGCTGAGCACGGGGCCCTGGGCAGCTGTCCATGCTGCCCATGCTAGCGCCGGCCCTGGTAATGACTCGGTTACTTACCGGTAATCTTCATTACACGGAGTCATAGTCTTCATCGTCACAGTCCTAATTCCATCCCTCCCGCACCATAGGACGATTGGGGAAAAATTGCTATTGGGATTATTTTAGTTTGGTATTACAGGATGTGTTTCAGGCCTGACCCATCATTACCGGTCACATGACAGGATTTTCCTGTGAGGCCATCTATGGTGGGAAGAGTTGTTTTTACTTCTTTGGGTGAACTCTGTCCATTGAACGTAGAATGCTCACTGGTAAGAACTAGTAAAACGGAAGGAGATAGGTAATCCTCGATTTCCTTTAAAAACCATTTACAAATAATTTAGACAGCTCTCTCAAATACTTTTTAAGTAGTTTATTCATGCGCTTCCTGTTTAGGTTTATATTTTAAAAAGGACAAAACGCAATTTTATTGACATGGATATAAAAATACAGGCCAGGTAGCAATAGGCAGGTCCATGGAATGCGCGCCCCTGAGGAGGCGTGCCCGGTAAAAGATGGCCTTCCCTGTCACTCCGCACGCACGCACCTGTAGCGTGAAATAACAGCTCTCTTGTAAAGGGAGTATTTACAGCACCCGCGTTCACTGCATCGGGTAGGGAACGCTAATGGGCCTTTTGGTTTCTTTCAAGTAACGAAGCTCCTGAAAGCCGGTGGCCTGTCAGCGGCGGCAATTAGAATTTAATAATGATGCGCAATCAGCGGTGAGTCACTTTCTCCAACCTTTCCCGCGCACAGAGCAGCATACAAGATCCGGCCCAGCTGCAGATACCTGAGCAGAAATGTAACTGCGGGTCTCGAAATCAGGAGATTACAAAAGGTCACTAAAGCTGAAGCATAATGAACCCAGCAAAAAATGCAAATTCTAAAAAAACAGAGGGGCATATTAGCAAGAACGGCGATAAAATTATCGCCGTTTTAGCGGCAGGAAACTGCCGCTAAAACGGCGATAATGGGCTTGCTAATATGCGTTATAGAATTCAATAGAAGCCCAGGTTAGATGTCCTGCACATCTAACCTGGGCTTCTATTGGAATTCTATAACGCATATTAGCAAGCCCATTATCGCCGTTTTAGCGGCAGTTTCCTGCCGCTAAAACGGCGAAAATTTTATCGCCGGTCTTGCTAATATGCCCCAGAGTGCGGTGTTATCTTTACAGATCCAGACAGGCTGAACCAAAAGTGAAAGGTTTTGACTTGTGCGTTCTAGTTTATGTACCGTTTTTTCCCTCTGTGACACATATTTTATTGAAACGCATTGGGGAACATACACATCCTTATTTGTAGAGCAGGCCCGTTGTTGACTTCTCCAGGATGGTACTGCATTTTTTCATGCTGTCTTCTGATCACCTCGATGATTTAATTAATATGTGGGTGGCCACAGAAAACATTTCTTTTAATCGTTTTACTGGTCGCACTACTGTATTCCTTGTGGATGTTTGTAGCAAGCCTGAATTGATATATGTTACCGTTTGTTATTGAGCAGGTGACTGGTTTCACAAAGGTTAATACTCCACACAACTGCAGATGGGGCATGGGGACCTCCAGTCAGTTTTGTTTTTTCAGGCAACCATGATGAAACGTGTATGTCCAATCAGGAGTCTGACACTACAAGTTCCTGCATGCTTAGTGCTGTTGGCTGAAAAACCAGGGCAACCTGAAATTCAACCTCATGACAAAGGGAGATGACATCTACACTGGAACTCCCATTTCTGAGAAATAAAATGAAATATTAAATGAATTTCCTGGTATGGGCTATGAACCCAATACCACCATGCCTGCAGGCATTCTAAGCTTTGGCTGAGTTTTAAATGATACTCTTTTCTAACTGGCATATTTTCGTTACTCTTTACAGTTTATTCAGTACTTTTCAGCATCTTCTTCTACCCTATAAATATCTGTTTTGCCTTATGAAAGAATAATAGAGAGCTTTCAGTTTTGCAGGTCCGTGTGTGACTAGTTCATTCAGTCTAGGATTCATCTTTGTATTATGGGATTTGTACTCCTTGGTTTTTGATGGTTTAGAGAGGACTACAAATTCCAGAATGCTTGGAAAAACCTGGACTTCCTGAATGACTCACACATGGAAATGGGAAACTTGAGAGGTCTGATTGAATTCCCTTTCTGACAGTGGAAAAATGCTTTACCTTTATCAGAAGTGTGTTTGATTTTGTACAAAAGCCAGACTCGCAATCGATTGATAGTGTGATTAGATATCTTGCATAGGATTGCCAGCATTACTTTAATTCATACACCGCTCAAGGATTCTCAATCTTTAGACAGCAGGGAAGGGAAAAGGAATTTATATGGGGTTTTGGTCTCCAACCAGTACATTTTTATCATGTCATCTGATTTCCAATCCTGACCTCTCCTTTGACAGCCTGATGTAATCTGGGAGTTGTAGTCACAATGTGCTTCCAGTTCACGAGATGGACTTACATACCCGATAAAAATAGTTGGCACCGTTTAGCACAGGGGTGGAAACATTATGTCACTACTCAACAAGTCCCTGGAATCAGGTTCATTCCCACCTAAGCTCAAAACCTCATAAATCAGACCGCTCCTAAAAAAAGAAAAAATTCAATCCATCTGATCCAACAAATTACAGGCCCATATCAAATGAGCTATTCTGAAGAAAGTTTTTGAGAGAGCAGTGTTTACTCAACTCTCTAATTTTATCAAACATTATGGTTTACGGACAAACCAACAGTCCAGAATCAGCCATTATATCCCTCTGGGATGATCTAAAACTCACAGTGGACAAAAATGAAGTAGCTGCCTTGTTACTTCTGGATTTATCAGCTGCATTTGACAGTGTCCATCACCACACCTTACGGCAAAGACTTCACAATATTGTAATCCGTGAAAAGGCTATAAAATGCATTGCTTCTTATGTCACAGATAGACAAAGTGTAGTCTTTACCTACCCCTTGTCACATCCCCTTCTCAAACTCACCACTGTGGCGTTCCTCAGGGGTCGATTATATCCCCTCTATTATTGAACATCTACCTAACCCCTTCACAAATCTAATTAAATCTTACAACCTCACCTGTTACAACTATGCAGATGACACCAAAATCATTTTAGAAATGGATAGCCCTGAATAACTCTCAATTCAAATCTCAAAACTTTGGTGACTGTCCTTGAGCCATGAACATATGGATAATGAAGTACCATCTAAAGCTCAACACCGCAAAGACAGAGATTATAACAGGCGGACAATGGCAAAACTACCAGCCGACCACCATATGTCCTAAGGAATTTGAAGCCCCTCTGACAACATCAAGAGAATTTAGAAACCTAGGAGTAACCATGGATTCAGATTTATACTTGAAACCTCATGCTAACAATGTCACAAAAAGTACCCACTACACAGTGAAAGCACTATGTTGCATCTTCCCATACCTTTCATAGCAACATAATCTACAAGCCATTTTCATGCTCGTAATCTCCAAACTTGACTATGCCAGTAGCCTATAACTTGGCACATCTGCATTCATTATTTGCAAAATACAACACATCCAAAATGCTGGCTCAAGGCTCCTTCTTCACTTTCATCCAAGAGAACTCATGACTACATTTAGCTAGAAGAGTAATGTTCAAGGCACTCTGCATTGCCCACAGACCCTTCCAAGTAAAAACTGCTATATCTACAGGTAAATTCAAGTAATACAAACCAAACAGAGCACTGCGCTCCAGGCTTGTCCCACTTATCATCGTAGCACCTTATCATAAGAAATACGTAGAAGGCATTGCTTTCTCAGTACAAGCTGCCAAGCTCCGGACCTCACTACCAGCCAGCATTAGAAGCACCCAGGAGCACATACACATCCAAAGACAGTTGAAAACTTGGCTATTTCCTGGATAAATGCACCACCTGCTGTCAGGCAACAGAGCCCACAAAAAAGTCACATACCAAGCACAACTTTCAGCTTACAACCCATGAATTGCAAACAACTCAACCCACTAACTACTTTCATTATACAGGAAAGGAAAAAAGGGCCAACCTCTGGGTCGCTCTGACAATATATAGTTATGTACTTGCATATATAACTTATGGCCCACAATAATACTAAAACCATAATAAACAGCGGTCAGCAACAAATTCACATAATATATATCTGCTATGAGGGTTGTCCATCACTAGTGCTGCACAGCCAAACAACTAAACATCACCAAATTAACAAGCATGGAATAACTGAAGAGATCTGTCACACAATACTGGATAGTTTTGGAGGACTTTAATATAATCCATTCACTGCAAGTCCCAAATATCTATATAATCGGACCACTTCTTTAAATCTCACATAGACACACGGATATGGGGTGATAATAAAAATAAATGAACATTCCAACAGATCTCTCTACTTCTCTCTCCCTTCAACTCTGCCAGCTCATGACCACAACTATACACAAAATTTCAGAATGGACAGTGCAGTAACCAGCTAAGCAGACTATACCATACGAAATACCATAAAGGGACCCGCAGAGCTGTTGAAAGCTAATAGCATACTGAAAACCATAAACTACGTTGTCTATCTCTTCCACTTCATCATTGAGCACACTGCTACACACTGAGTCCCATAACATAGTAACCGGACCTTGGGGCTCATCACACACGACATGGACACACTTCCCATGCAGGATCAAAATAAATACTACATACTTCCAACCACACATTCCACATTGTGTAACATGCTACCCATGTAGGCAAGGGTTTCAGCGCCCCACTAAAGGTAGTAAGCGTTATTTAAATGCTGCAATACAATAAAATACAACCCATTTCCTCCTGCAGCAGGCTGACCTGCCCCAGGGAGTATCGTTACTCAGAAAAGACTGATATCCATTAAACTTTGTCCGTGACCGGATCATGTACACCATCCACAATAAAGCAACCACAATAAACCCATCCTCTCCAGTGCCATAGAAAATAAGTTTGAGACAGGGGCTCTTAAGAAAGAAGAAAGCTCTCACAACTTTCACATGAATGATGTTGATCATACTACTACAGCCATTCTAGTTATCAAAAGTGACAGGTATCCTTTTAAACAAACAAGGGCTGCCTGCACTGAAAATCTTGGATACACAACCACCTCCCTAGTAACACACAACACTAACCACAGTGAACTCCACCCTTCATTATATATAACAAAACTGTAGGTAAGTGGAAACTAACTTAGCCATATTGATCACAATTCCAGGCAAATCCTTGACCTATGTCATGGGTACTCACAACATTTTTCCCAGGGACCACAAAGTAAGGTCTGTGGTGTGCGTGAGGCCCGCATTGAGGCCAGCATAGTGTTATGCTGTATCTGAGTTGCAATCACTCTACCGTACCTTGGGGTAAGCCTTCTCTGCTTGCTATCACTACCTTGGGAGAATCAAGTGTAAAAAGGAAATAACTTAGGGGTGATTATGAGTTTGACGGTCCATAGGACCACCAAACCCGCGGTGGCGCGGTGGGTACTGCTGCACTGGCGGTTCCACTGCCCAATTCTGAGTTTGGCGGTCAGACCTCCGCAGGCCTGGCGCAACCGCCATGGAACCACCGTTCCCCGGCGGTGTTGTAGTGGTATGAGGCAGTAATATGCTGGCAGTGGCGTTGCGGCACCACCAACCATATTATGAGTTTCCTACCTGCCAGCCTTTTCATGGTGGTGAGCCCGCCCTGAAAAGGCTGGCAGTTAGGGAACTAAGGGAGTCCTACAGGGTCCCCTGGTGCCTCAGGCCATGGGGATGCATGCAGGGGGAAACATGTTGTGCCTGGCTGATGAGGGGTGAAACCCTGAAACCGGTCCTAGGATGCTTGTTTCCAGTTCAGGGAGGACCTGGCTTGGCCGTTCGGGCTGGACTGTTCCCATAAGGAACAGGGTCAAGACTGATTTGCATATGGCTGTGTCTAAACTGGAATGGCATGGGGAGCAAAAAACGATGGATTACAGGCCAGATCTCTGTACTGGGGTGAATGTATGGCATTGTTCAGCATTCTGTCCATCAATTGTTCTTTTTACTTTTGGAAAGTTGGCATTTTCTTACTTTAGCCATTTTCTGCCTGCTGTTAGCCTTTGATCACATGTCTGGAGTGGGTAACAACTGGGTTTTGTGTATTCCCCCTAGAAAGCCACACACAATCGGACCCCCCCAGGATATTGCAGCATGGATAGACAAATTTTGCGGCACCAAAAGTGGAAATTTTGCAGTATAATTTGTGTTTTCGGCGGCATTTCTGCAGTGCTTTGTCAACCCATATCTAGTTGTCCTGCACCCAGAAACACTGAGGATCAAGTAAATCCACTTCACATTTTTAATCCAGCTAGTCCCATTTAGAAGTGTAGCAGGAAGCACAAATGTGGTCTTGAAAGCAGCCTCATAGCTGTACAATCAATCAATCAAAAAATACTTTTATTTGATTTCATTAAAATCATAAAAGGGTGGGCGTACCACCATGATTCATAAGACCGTGGATCAACATTTTAAAACTGGAATCTAAAAAGAAACAAGAGTTATAGGAAAATAAAAAGACAAAAGGAAAATGAAGCTAAGTCATGTTGACGGGCAATAAATAATTAAGAATTTAAAAAGTTCTTTTGCCTCATTTTTCCAAAAGTTTGTAACATGATAAAGCCGTTCAAGTGATGAGCATCCGGGGCAGTTAGCAGCAAATATGTTAAAAAGAGTTGTAATCAGTGCAATTAAATAGCTGTAAACAATTATTTTCAAGCTGCTTGCATTAATTCGCTATTTTTGTCCAGTTCTTTTGCCGCCGTTTTCCAAAAGTTTATGGCTCTGCAGGACAGTTGAATAGATGTCCCTTCGAGGCATTTTATAACTGCCGCTCTGCATGTCCTTATTTGTACTTTTCTTAGTGCCTCCCGCAAGACAGTTTTCCTGATTTCTAATAGTGCGGGGCAGATACATAGGAGGTGCAATAATGACTCGTCCCCCTGTCCACATAGCCGACATTCTTTAGTTGACCATATGTGTTTCCATTTGGGGGTCAGGTCCTTCGTGGGGTATGCCCCCAGCCTCAGCAACGTCAAGTAGTGCTTTTTATGATATGAAAAGTGTTCGGACAGGTACTGTTGGGGTTTTAAGGTCTGGTACAATTGTATCACTGCCCAAACGTGTTTTTTTTTTTAAATGGCTGTTTTATCGATTAATAAGGATGTTCGTTTGATCGCATTGTTCACGTCGGTTTTAAATCCGGAAAACGTTGCGATGGTTAGCCATGCCTCCTCTAACTGTAGTGCCAGGAGCAAATGTTTTAGCACTGTTGTAATGGAGTTTTTTAGCCTGGTTTGAATTTCAATCTCCACCCAACAGCGGTGGGCTAAAGTGTTCTCTTCGGCTGCTCTCATCCTCCAGTAGTATTTGACTAATGTGCCTTGTCTAGCTGGTTGCTGATTTTTTAATCCATATTCCAGTCGGATTTGGGCTTGCGAAATGTGTCGGGGAATTAAAAACAAGCGCTTGAAAAGGATGGATTGTGCTGTATTTAGTGCTGAAGCATCTTTGGTATTCAATATTTCTGAGCCGTATGAAATGGAGGGTAGAAATTTAACTGCGATTACTTTGAGCAAGTGCCCTGTTGAGCAACCTGAAAGCTTTTGCTGTAGGCTTTTAAGAGCAGTTGTTTGGCTTTCGTGCGGCCTTGGTCCAGATGTTGTTTGAAGTTGAGATGGCAATCCAGTTGGAAGCCTAAATATTTGTACGAAGCCACCCTGTTCAACGGTTTATTGTCTAATTTCCAGATGAATTTACTTTTTTTACTTGTTGAATGGTGTTTAGAGCATCTTCGTTTTTTTATGGTTAATTGTGAGTTGAACTGAGGTGATGTAAGCTCCTAGTTTGGAGATTAGTCGCTGCAGACCTACTGGGGTTTGTGCTAAAAGGACCATATCATCCGATTATTGAAGACTTGGAGTTGGAATTTTGCCCAGTTTTGGGGGGTCCGCTTGAACAAGTCGGAAATGCTTGTCTAGGTCTGCGGTGTAAATGTTGAATAAGCAGGGGGCCAATACACACCCTTGTTTTAGCCCATTGGATGTTGCAATCTTACTAGTTATGCTGCGCCCGTCTCCTTTCCTTATTTGGACCCACATATCTGAGTACAGGTTGATGATGGCCGCCAAAAGTTTGGTTGGTACCCCCCAGCTTTGCATCTTAGCCTATAGTTTGGCTCTCGATATCTTATCGAAAGCCGCTTTGAGGTCAATGAAGCATGCGTACAAGGTGTTGGAGTTTGAAATGGCTTTATTGGCTAAGAGCGTGACTGCAGAGATATTTGTGAGGGTGCCCATCCCTGCCCGGAATCCAGTTTGCGCAGTGGGAATAAGATTTGTACGGCGAACCCAGTCCTCTAGGTCTACCAACAGGTTCGAAGCGTACATTTTTGCCTCCACATCGATTAATGCTATTAGCCTATAGTTAGTTAGATCTGAGCGTGCACCCGACTTGTAGATTGGATTTAGGATACTACCTCGCCAAGAATCGGGAAGCGTTCATGAGTGAAAAGAGGGGTCAGGAGGCCGGACCAGAATGGAGGATCGTGACGAAACAGGGCGTTTGGCAAGCCATTTGGCCCTGGTGCTCCCTCCGTTCTTAGCTTGTTGATAGTTTTAAGGACTTGCTCTTGTGATATCTGCGGGGAGAAATCGGATGTATCTGGACTTGAGGTGTCATTGACTGGGCTTGCACTGGAATCCCCCTTCCCTGTTAGTGTTCCTAGGGTTGAAGTGCCTGGGGATGGAGTTTCATTATATAGAAGTTCGATGTGGGCTCTCCAGGTGTCCTCCATTATGTCCGAGTTGTGGTGTCAGTGCCTGCCGTTTATTAACTGGTTGATGGTTTCCCAAAAGAGTTTTGAATCTCTTTGTTTGCTGGCGTGGAGGAGTTTCGCCCAGGTGTGTTCGTTGTACATTTTCTTGGCCCCCCTGATGTCCCGTTTTAGATCTTTTCTTGTTCTAGATATTAATGACAGAATTTCCTGGGAGGTTTCTGGACTCCTGTTTCTTAATTGTCTTAGATATTTATTCAAACGTTGCTTTTGTTTCCTCAAATTGTTGGTCAGAGCTGTACAGAAGAGGCCAGTGAGAAAGTAGTTTTGTTGGAGACATTAGCACGTTAGCCAGCCCCTTTTAGATTGAAAGCAGAGGCGCAGCAATCATTAGTACAGCAAGTGTAGTGCCGGGAGAGATACAATGCGTCCTAATTATTGTTGATTTTTTAATAGCCATCCAAGGGCCAAGGCTCTGTTTTTCTTGCTTGTATTACTGTCCATGTGGCCCTTGTTACTCTACTGATTGAACACAACCTGTAAAGAAAGACCCAAACACTAGCACCACTCAACCTTCCGTTGTCCGTGTTATTGATAGTTTCACCCGCCCACCTTCCTTCTATTGTCCCTGTTGCTTGCCATACTCAGTTGCCCGTGGTGCCCCTCCCACCAACCATCCCTCCCTCCGTTGTCCCTGTTGCCCCTGCAGTCCATCTGCACTCTGTCCCTCCATTGTCCATGTTGCCCCCCACCCGGTATAACAAAAAAAATCTCTATGACGCGGACACATCCTCAATTGTACGTGTTGACCTCCCACCCACCCTCCATGTTGCCTCCGACCCAGCAATAAAAAAACGCTGTGATGCGCACAGCACTGACAGCATCATAGCACTTTTTCTCTCCCCACACTACATTGTCCTTGTTGCCCCCCAAATACGTCCTCCCTCACTCCAAATACGTCCTCACCCCCCTCCCGCCAGCAATTTAAAAAAAAGAAACAGACACTAGCGTTGCCAGCACTGGCAACAACATTGAGCTTTTTTTTTACTTTCAGCCATGCCGTACGGCAGCTGCGCTGATATACAACATGGCTTAAAAAAACATTGACCAGAGCTCTCGGTCACTGGGTAGGGATTTGTTTCTTTTAGTACTGTTACAATCATGCACATTTTCAATACTGGCATTTATAATTAGCTTTGCTTCACTATCAAAGGTTCACCTAAACCCAGTTTACCAGCCCCAACAACCATTTATCTCATGATTTGCTAATAAAAGAAACTGAGCCACTACTAACCACAAATACACACTAATTTATATAGAAATGTGAAAACAATTTTGTATGGATCTTACTTTCAGAAACTATTTAATTGTGAGAGCTTTTAAAAAATATAGATACAAAATCGCAAGCTTTATCAGCGCAGCACATCCCTGTGGGTCAACAAGGCATGCTGCACAGATAAAAAGAGACATGGGAATAAAAAAGTCAGAGCAGGCTTCCACACTCTTTCTCTTCAAGGCAATTCCTATACTGCGGGCAAGGCGGAGGGCAAGCCATGTCTCTTACTGGGAGCATACCTCTGATGTTTATCACTGTCCATCCATGATTCACTGGGCAGGATGTGGCAAAAGTCTGCAGCTAAAAGTGAAATACTGCTCTCTTGTCTGCACTGATGGCAACAGATGCATGTAATGACATGCAGCTTATCAAAGCTAATGGCAAGGCATCATTTTTTACACCACAGAAGCAAGAGAAACAAAAAACAAACATGTCAAGGAGAAAATGCATTCCATTTCAATTTTCACTGAAAGTTAGTTTAATTGCACAATTTGTGAATTGCGAAATCGTGATATGCTGGATGGTCTGCACAACGGGAGCCTAGTTCTGACTTGATGGACCATCCTGCCGGATGGTAGGGAGGACCTGTACTATGCCTCACTAACACCTGAATTGACTGTGTCCTGTCCCCACACAAAGGGCTGCATACCCCCTTGTAGTGAGTCTGGAGCCAGGGCAAGAAGGGAGGACCTCTGTGCACTTCAAAGGCCTGTCTTTGAAGTCTCCCCCACTTCAAAGGCACCTCTGGGTATAAGTACTGGACCTCAGACACCACCGCTGCATGACACTTCTGGACCTGTGACGACTCTGCCAGGAAAAAGGACTGCTGTGCTGCTGAAAGGACTGCCACTCTGCTGGACTGCTGTTTTGCTGAACTCCTGCCTTGCTGTGCTGACCTGCTGCCCTCTTGCCTGGGTGAGGGGACTGGACCTGAATCACTTGAACCCAGAGTGACTCCAAAGCCAAGCTGGCTGGCCTCCTGATCTGAAGTCTCAGGGACATAAAAGACTTCGAACCAACCTGCTTCTGCACCTAGACCCATCTGTGAGTTTGCCTGATCCAGCAGTGCCACCCCAGTCCTGGGCCTTTAGAAGTGGGCCTAAGGTGTAAATCCAGCAGAACTGATGCATCCTCTGCTGAGCTACGCATCACCAAGCAGAACTGACATATCTCCTTGGCTGAGCGTCGCATCTTCGAGCAAAACTGACGCATCGCCGCGGTTGCGTGGATCGGACCTGTCGCAAAAGACTTGCATCGCTGTAGCCTCCCGCATCTGGGACCGACCCATCACCTTCTGAACTGCTGCTGCGTAATGCAAGTGCTTTGCTTCTCATGTCGACAGCAGCCTCGACAACGACACCAGATCTCAGCATTGCAGCTTCACTGCTCGTCGTAACCCACGCATCGCCTGTGCTGGGGCTTGCACCCTAAACACCAGACTTCACATTGCAAGCCCCGTCAACAGGATCCTAAACCTCGACACATCAGGACCTCACACTGCAGCCTTGTCACATCTCGGAACTGACACATAGCTTCGGCATCTTCGACTTGGATCCACGCAACGCTCCACAACCAGGATTAAGTTACTTTGGTTCAGCAGCCTTAACTGGGTCCCTGTAGCCGGCCCACTCTGCATCGAGGTCGGCCTAAATTTGACTTTGTCCCGGTCTGGTGCAACCAGATATCCCAAATAGCATTTTTTGCCTCTTGGTGCTATTTTACCAAAAAACTTTGAAATTCAGTGCCTCAAGTTCTACTTATTGGATTTTTGTCATTTTGGTCTTGTTTTATTTATTAAGTAAAGCTCTATTGTTCTAACTTGGTGTGCAATCTTTTTGGTGTGGTGTTTTCACTGTTTTACTGTTTGAAACATTGCATAAATACTTTACACATTGCCACTAAAGTTAAGCCTGACTGCTCTGCCAGAGGGAGATCACAGGTTAGTTTCGGGTTAGCCTGCTTCTTACCCTGATTAGGATTATGGTTGCTGCTTGACTAGGGCTCATACCCAGGACAACCACCAACGCAATTTTTAACACTGCTTTCTGAAACAGATTTCTTCATGTTACCAAGTGGCCTCTTCATGATCAATCATAAACCTAAACCCAATAAGAGCTCCATCCTAGACCAGAACATCTCCAGGTATGGGACGCCGTAAGCTTGTGTAATCTCTATCGTTGATTGGTAGACCCATCTAAAGATACCTTTCTCCAAATTTGTGCCTCATTCTTTCCAATAATGCAAACTCAAAAATGTGATGACCTGGGTTATAAACTCCAAAAACAATGATACAGCCTCAACTCAATGGTCTCTGCAAAATCCCCTCACAGAAGATGAATTCCTTTGACAGGCATCCAGGATTTTTTTACTCCACTATGTTGTACTTGCAAAAAAGAATAAGTGATTGCCTAGTGGTTCTTAGCTTAATTAACCTTTAAAAGAATATCCCTGCAAGCCACAGAACATGAGTGGAGGATATCCCCAATGTCACCACTAATACTTTCTCTGAGATCAAATAGAAAAGTCTATAAGATAAACATGCGCAAGGCCATGGCAGCCTTTTTAAATCTCAAATCATATTGAAACTGCTGGAAACTTATCAAAGAAATGAAAACGAATTAATTTCTGCAGACTTCATACCATATATACTCCAAACCAAACAACATGATGCAAAGGATAGGCATTTAAAATTATGCACACTTTACCTCATTAGCATAGCTGAAAATTCTACGAAAAATAGAACAATTTTAGCCATTTCATGCCTGGTAGTCTTCATGCTACTACAAGCGCCATCAAACCCTCTATGTATTCATCTGATGCCCTTTCACTCCACATGACCAAATCCTCCAGCAATACCTTAACTGAACACTGTCTGAAGGCCATAAATACCTCACTTTATCAAGTTCCAACTCTTACAATGGTCACCTAAAATCACCATAATTAAATCTAGTGAGGATCTTGATATTTCCAAAAAGTACAACTTTATTGTTGGCCATCACTCTTGATGAAGCTTCTTGAAAGTTGTATGACTACACCTCTAAAGTACTACTTTCATACAAATGACTTTCTGGGTGATCACCAGTTTAGTTTTTTGGCCCGGTCACAGAACAGAAGCCAATACTTTTAAGGAAGTAGATGATGCTCTACAGAGACTCCACCTCCTGATTCTTCTTCACCTATCTCTGGTATTTGCCACCATAGATTAGATTGGTCCCTTAAACACAGACTCTGTCCTGGTCTGGTTCACATTTTACCAAAGAGGATTCCACAAGTTAAGATCTGGGAGTCTCTCGCTTTACTCTGAGATGTGTCCAATTTGGAGACTTTGAGGGCTCATTTCTCACCCCAATGTCTTCAGCCTCCATGTGGAACCTCTGGGTGATCTACTTAGCAATATTTCAACCTTTTTGCATGTATGCTGTTTATACCTAAATTGTTTGCTTTGTGTGTATCAAAGAACAATTAAATTAAATTGTAGAAAATGGAATTCCTTCATTTTGCCCATGCATTGTCAGATGAATGATCCAAAATTGTCACTCTTATTTATTTACTTCATTGCACCATTGAATCAAAACTTAACTTTAGACTGCTTGCTTTGCCAAAGCTTTCCACAACATCTGGCAGACTCCATCATGCCATACCTCTCTGACCAAAACTTCAAAATTGAGTTGCAGTCCCTCATCATCTTTAGCCTAGATCATAACTGTGTTCCTCTTTCAGAATTTGATATCTGACAGAATATTGGAACAAGTATCAAGATACACAACTATCGAGTCAAAATATAGATAACAAAGATATCGTCTACCTATACTTATAATGGTAAGAACAAAAATATTATTTACACTATTATTATTAAAAATAATACAAAAATATAAATTTTATATATATATATATATAGTATAAAATAGTACATCTAAAATATTTAAACAGATAACATTAATATAATTTTAAAAACATAATGTAAAATATTTAAAAATATATAAATATATACTCATATAAAACACATATATAAATATATATTTGCACATGTTTATGTATACATATATATAATGTAACACTATTAGTAAAAATATATATTTTGATTTACATTACTTTTTATAATTACTGGTTTTTAATTTACTCCTATAACAAGTATAAATATATATATATATATATAAAACTTAAAATATATTAAAACACAAGTACAAAACATTTAACTAAATTACCAAATTAATTAAATATAAAAAACTATAAAATTAAAAAGTATATTTTACAAATAATACAATTTTTTTTGTTTAAAAATGTATATATATAAACAATTAATATAAAATTAAGCAAACAAACAAATAACACTAATATATATACTTCAATAACTTTAAAAATAAGTACTTAAATGAGAAAATAAAAGAAACACTATTCCCACTCTTGTCTGTGCAACAGTAGGGACAGCGTTGGACTTCGGAGGAGTAAACTTTACTATTCCCACTCCAATCTGTGCAACAGTAGAAAAAGGGTTGGACTTCGGAGGGGTAACATTTTCTATTCCCACTCCAATCTGTGCAACAGTAGAGAAAACGTTGGACTTCGGAGGAGTTACATTTACTATTCCCACTCCAGACTGTGTAACAGTAGGAAAAGTGTTGAAATTCAAAGGGGTAAAATATACTACACCCCCCTCCCCCCCAGACAGTGCAATAGTAGGAAAAGTATTGGACTTCGGAGGGGTTAAATTTACTATTCCCACTCCAGTCTGTGCAACAGTAGGGAAAGCGTTGGACTTAGGAGAGGTAACATTTACTAATCCAACTGCAGTCTGTGCAACAGTAGGGAGCGTTGGACTTCAGAGGGGTTAAATTTACTATTCCCACTTCAGAGTGTGCAACAGTAGGGAAAGCGTTGGACTTCGGAGAGGTTACATTTACTATTCCCACTCCAGTCTGTGCAACAGTAGGGAAAGCGTTAGACTTCAGAGGGGTAAAATTTACTATTCCAAACTCCAGTCTGTACAACAGTAGGGAAAGCGATGGATTTCAGACGGGTTAAATTTATTATTCCTACTCCAGTCTATGCAACAGTAAGGAAAATGTTTGACTCTGAAGGGATAATATTTGCTATTCCTACTCCAGTCTGTGCAGCTGTAGGGAAAGTGCTTCACTCCAAACACATACCATATTTTAATAACCCTATTAGCAGACCAGAAATATAAAACTCTTAAAATAGAAATTATATTTATAAAATGAAAAAATATTTTTTTACATAATTATTAATATGTTTTATAATTTTTATGAATTTATGTTTTTTATTAATGTTATTTAATTCAGTTCCCTCACTATACTCCCACAAACCTAGCAGCCCACACTTAAAATATAACTAAAATAACTAAGTATAACACAGTTAACATATTTAATAATCAATTAAACAAATAATAATAATTGAATAATTAATTGGAAATAATTGTTACTTAATTAACTTTCCACCCTATACCCCTACAAACCCAACAACTCGCACCTAAAATGTAACTTAAAAAATATAATAATTACACAATTTACATAATTAACAATCAATTAAATATTTAATAATTAATTGATAATTAATTATTAATCAATTATTACTTAATTAACTTTTCACCCTATACACTACAAACCCAACAATCTGCACCTAAAATATTACTTAAAAATATAATTACACAGTTTACATAATTAATTAAATAATTAATAATAAATTACAAATTAATTGTTAATTATACCTAATTAACTTCCCACCCTGTGCCACTATAGACCTCACAACCCAGTACGACACTATTAATTACTATTAACAATTACATTAAAAATTATAAATCACTTAAAATTACAAACTATATTTAAAAATATTGTCAACAATTATGCAAACAATATTCAACATATAAAATTAATATATGAACTAAAACACAAAGATAATTTAAAAACGATATTTTTTTACAACTATATTATTGAAAACAATATTAACAACACAGATATTCTTGTCAACGATATTTCAGCATCACAATATTTTTGTATCACGTTATTTAAAACTCGATAGTTCTGTATCTCGATATTTCTAACTCGATTTGTTGTCCAAACACCTTCATAATTAATTGCTTAAGGCAATAATTCACTCAACTTCCCACTTCACCTCCAATAATAGGCAATTTCATCACATCTCATCCTATCTTCACCTCCCCCAAATAGCTCCCCATCGAATCCCACTGCAAGACTGTCTTTCTCCATTCCAAACCTGTCTGGCAATGTACACCTAGACATTTGGCTCTCACTTTGTGCATTCCTGAAGACTTTTTGGGGCCAGCTTCCTAAACAAACAAATGGGCTTTGTCACTTGAGATATGAAACTGAAACTCTCACCTATTTTGTGTATGTCTTCATAAATAAATTATAATGTAATAAGTAAATGCATGGTTTGTCATTGGTAATTTTGTTGATGGCTATTTTGTTCTTTTGTCTTCAAATGTTATAATCTATAAAGCACTCTGAAGTCCTTGGGGTCTGGTCATTGTTGTTAAAAACGTATAAATAAGTAATAAGGAAAATAAAAGCTTGCAATGCATTGCACCATCCACTTTGAGACAGTATTATTTATGTTCTCTCTCCATATGCATTGTACTTTCATTTATTTTGTTGCTCTTTTTATGCATTTTTGCTGTAGACTGATCTTGGCGCAACTCTACACTCTGTAATTTTACTTAATTTTGTTAAGTTGCTACTTTCATCTAATGATCAGTGAATACAAAACAATTAGACCTAAATCAAACTGTGAAAAAGATGCCCTAGGTACGACTATAATCTACGAAACTGGCACATTTTTAAGATCATACTGTAGGAGCTCCAGTTTACCTTTACACCACAGTTTCGTCACTGTTGTATTTTTCACCTCTGTCTAAAATAGGCAGTGAGTATAACAATCTGTTTGTTTATAAAAAAAGGCTCCCAGTTTTCCATTTCTACTGATTTTTACAGATAAATACAGACAGAAAACAATGTGTTTCCTGTTTGTATTTATTTTTAAAAGCGGGAAACTACGGTAAATTGTGCTTCTTGTAGGTGGCTCTCCATGCCGTCTTTTGGGAATTTCCAGGACAACAGCTGACCAGATAGACAGCATGTGAAGTTAAAAAGCAGGTATGAATTTTCCTAAATACCTGATATGTTAAAATATTTTTGTATTATAATGGTGATATTTACCAGTGCGAGTAATGTTTCGCTATATTTGGCTGCTTAATTTGCTAAAACCCGACAGGCAGAAAAGTATGGTTGCATGTTTTTCAGTTAAATAAAGTGGAAATATATCATTTTATGACTCCATTCATTCTCAAAACACAAAATAAATATGGATAAATACCAATAAGATAGCCAAAAAATAAAGATGAATCAATACAGATGGAAAGGTTAAAAATTAAATACCATAAAACCGGCAGCCCTATATATAAAACTAAGGGGCCGATTTCGATGTCGGGCGGAATTGCTTCCGCCTGACACCGAATTGGTCCTGGGACCGACCGACACCAGGTCGGCGGTCTCGACTGCCTAATTAGGATGCGACCGAACAGTGTTCCGTCGCATTCTGACATTTCCCTATGGGAGCATGCATAACAGCCGTAAACCGGCAGTGATACATGCTCCCATAGGGAAATGGGAGGTGTGGTTCATCCCTGCACTTCGTGGCAGGCATCTCACTGTGCCTCCCACGGGGTGCAGGGATAAACAGGGGGGCATGGCCCCCAACAAGAGGCTGCACACACAAGGGGGCCCTGCTGGGAGCCCCAAAACACACTTTCCGACATGGTTTCCAACATTTCCAACATTGAGGCCCGCCCTTTGAAATTACGAGCCGGTTCCGACTGGCCGACGGGCTCCTTGAGCCCATAGGAAGCCAGCCGGAATGACCGGCTGGTTTCATTTCTGACCAGCTGCATCTTTATCAGTCGGTCGGAATTGAAACCGACTAAATGGTGAGGTCAAGGAAATCTTAGATCACCCCAAAGAAGACCTTTAATACTTTATTTATTTTTTGGTCTGGCATAGCCAAGATCTTTTGATTTTACTAAAATTATATTATATACTTACATAGAGGTTCTTTCAGTCAGCCCGCTTCAGCTATTGATCTGTTGTTGTGACATTCACATTTTTCTTTCACCCACTATATCATACAGCTTTAAGTACTTGGTCAGCCCACTTCAGTCTTTGGCTAATATCACTGTGATAGCATCCTGCTCTTTCACAAGGATCACACCCACACAAAAGTAGTTCCCTTCAGGGACAAGTGCTACTGTCGAATTTGGGCTTTTTAAGCTAAAAAATAACTTTTCTTGTAAGCAATGGTTTCTATATTTGCAAGGGCCCTGCATCTTCTCCTGCAAAAAAAAGTATTTCAAAAGCCATGAAAAAATCAAACAAACACTGCCAAATTCAAAAGGCTGGCAGGTGATACCAAACCTATAGACTTCGCCAGGGCTTGTAAAAACCTGACCCTAGCTCCTTGAAGCAACAGAGCACTTCATAGTCAAATAATCTATCCTGGCAAAGAGTTAACACATTGATATGAGAAGGCTTATAAGTAACACTACCTCAATAAGGATCCAAGGGAGAGAATCCCAAAAGAGAACGTATCACTCCCTATCTATACTTGAAACTCACTAGAGATACACTCTACTTAGTTCGGGGGTTGTGTATTAGAAATCAGGGGAAGTGATCCTTTATAAGGATGAGAACACTCACTCACCCAAGGGTGACATGCTTCATCATTGGGCTCCCTCCTCACATCGGGCCGCGTGATCCCAGATGTGGGCTACAACTCTCCACCTAGTGTAGTGGGTAGAGAGGAGCTGAGGTGTTTTGAATGGGGGATGCCACTGAGCAGTGTGAGTGAGGGGCAGAGTGCAAAAACAGAATAAGTGAATGATTAAAACTATCTCAAGGGCTCAATGTCTTTATTCAGTAGTGTCATTGGATAGGGTTAAAAACGAGAGGACTGGGGGTTCAGAGCAAATATACCCCCTTGGTGATCAACATGTTTCTGCCTTTGCTAGACTCCAACCAGAGTTCTTAGGCATTCTTTAGGACCAGACTTCAGTACAAGTCACTCTGCGAACAACAAGAAAATTAAAAAAGATGGCTATACTGGCCGTAATCGAGTGCGGTCACCAGAACAGTGGGTAATTAATACACCATCTCCATCTGAAAAAAGGAGAAAAAGTATAGACATTGCCTTAAATAACTATGTTGCACAAGGGTTATCCCAAGGCACATTCACAATCTCCCCATTATCATTTTGTAAAATATTGTATCGTATTGTAAGCCGAAACAGGAAGAACAAGGTTACCTGGTTGAGGAGATACACTTAAGCTCTCTACAGCCACATGGTACCCCGCGACCAGTTCAGCTAATGAGACTAAAAAAAATGAATTAAAAAACAATGGCACTGAAAAGGGAGTAGCATTCAGGTTCATCTAGTATTTTGTGCAAGATACAAGGAGAATGATGCGTGATTAGCAAAAACTTGCTGGACATCATACTGACAGACCGAGGAGCAAGGAAAAGGGACACATCAAGCATACAAAAAGGTAAGTGTGCACAACACTATAACCCCTCCCATTATGTGTGTACCCCCATCTATGTTTACATCAAATGGAAAGAGCAAAGCCTGTGAGACAGTATTGACTGTGAGGGGGACGCAGTCATCAACCCTCGTGTACCTCCCGAGACCCTATAGATAATGAAATGTAGCAGAGGCACATACCCCAGCCCAGGTTTGGCGGCTCTAAACCAAATCAGATTGCGAAATGCCATCTGTGGAAAAGGTCGCCCAGAGAGGAGCGGGCAGAGGTTGATATAACCCATTATGTAGAGTTGGGCTAAAAGTGGGGAGCGGTACCGAAGGGAGAGAGTACCCTCCTGCTGCGATGGTACATGGAAGCAAGGAGCGAGTGGGACCCAGTCTCAATAAAAACACCCCACGTGGAGAATTAGGCTAAAGTGGGGAGCAGTACCGAAGGGAGAGAGTACCCTCCTGCTGCGATGGTACGTGAAAACAAGGAGCGAGTGGAACCCAGTCTCGATAGCAACCCCAACATGGTCACGCATTTCAATTCAATCCGCGAACAAAGGGAAGGAGCGTGCGGAACTTACCACAGTCCTCAGCAGAGTGAACTGTGTAAAGCGGGGTCCTGGCGAGAGGAAGAGGTCCCAGAAAATACTTATTTTGAAGCGGACGCAACTACTGACGGACGTGACGGAGTGCGTCACATACCTCCCCGATGCTCAGCCTCATGGGAGGTGTGGTGCTGTGCGTGGAAAGATCGTGCAGGGCTCGTTTACCAAAGAAACCACCGGACTGGGACCGGCAAAGCAGAGGCATGTCAGAGAGCCGATGAGAACCGAATATAACAATGGGGTAATGGTGGTGATGAGCGAGGGTAAGACGGGGGTCGGACTAACGGGCAGGACGATGTCAGTCACTTGTGCACCCAGGCGCACAGCATCATGGGGAATGTAGTGTTGTGCGTAGTAGGTAGGACTCATATGTCAGAACAGCATCAGGCTGATGCTGGCACACTAGGAAGTGTGCTAAGATGCCAGTAAAAACCCCAAGTGCAAGATGGGGGTCCCAGAGAGCATGAGCAAGACGGTTGTCAGCCTTGCGGGCATAACATGATGTCGGTTCACACACTATCATGCATGACGATGTCACGTGTCGTCCCAACACGCAGCATCCTAGAGGATGCGGCGTTGTGCGTGGAAGGTGACCCGTGACTCGTTTGTCATAAACCACCTGGCTGGTGTAAAATAAAGGGGTGGAAAAGGGTTAACTGTCAGTGAGATATCAGATGCAAAAAGTGGTCACGACGAGCAAGAGCAAAATGGACAACGGCCTTACGGGCATACCGTGATGCAGACACACTGCTGTGCATCATGGAAAACGAAGTCCTAAGCGTCCATCAAGGCACTGACTTGGTCGGGCAGTTTCTAAGAGAAACCAGAAATAAAAGTGAACAGGTAAAAACAGTATTGGAGTCTCATCAAAAATGCCAATAATGATACAGGCATCTATAGAGGGATCAGACTGGCAGGGCAAGCGTGCCCAAGAGTCAGGGCTAACAAACGCAAGGATGACAAAGTGTCCCTACAGCTCAAGGGAGGTACAGGGGTGTAAAGTGGGGTACGATAATACTCAATATATGTAAAGCCACGCGTATGCAGCCCAGAAGGGCTAACAGCGGTGTACGCCCATAGTAGGGGTGGATGCACTGCGATAGAAGG
The DNA here is from genome assembly GCA_963921515.1 of Calotriton arnoldi. Classification (NCBI taxonomy): domain Eukaryota; kingdom Metazoa; phylum Chordata; class Amphibia; order Caudata; family Salamandridae; genus Calotriton; species Calotriton arnoldi. Next base: position 655,940 of record CAWUFW010007604.1, on the reverse strand, counting down.
CATACCAATAGATGGAACGATGGTGGGTACTTGTAGTGGGTACAGAGGAGGCTAGAGAGCAACCGGTGGTGAAAAGCACAGAGACTACTGATCAACTACGTAGGTGAATATCGAATAACTCAAGTAAGCAGGATCAGGAGACAGGAGTACCTCATCACGCTGACTGGTATCATCTACCTAGACTGTGCCAGGTGATCTCGTCATTAAGCCCCTGAGTGTTGCATCTGAGTCTGTATATCCACCTTTGCTCCCTACGGAAAAGGACTGATTCATGTGTGCCCATATCCCTAACATATCTCGGCCTGTCAATGATCGTCCAGTAGATGTCATTCTCAGAGTGGCCTAGATTCAGGAAGTGTCTTGTAAGCTTTGTGTTCTCTTTTTTACATCTAATGGAACTACAGTGTTCCCCTATCCTCAGTTTCACCTTGCGTGTCGTCATTCCTATATAGAAAAGATTGCATGGACATCGCAGGAGATAAATGACCCCTTCCGTGTTGCAGTTTGTTAAAGAGTTTAACGACCAAGGAGTAGACAGACCCAGATCTATTGAGAGTAGTCTCGATGTGAAAGCACAAACCGAGCAAGAACCACAGGGATAGTGTCCCTTTGCAGGGGCAGAAGACCATAATGTGTTTTGTCTTGTCACAGGGATGGTGCTGTGTGGACATGTATGTACTATCATGTCCTTGATGTTCTGACTCCATTTCAATGCAAAAAGGGGCCTAGGGAGGAGTGCAGAGTCAGTGTTAAGGATATGCCAGTTGCTGTTGATCGATTTCTTCACTATGTCTGTCAGGTGACTATAAGTGCTGACACAGACCAACCGATGCATAGGGGTCTTAGTTATTGTGTCGAGTAGAGCATCGCAATTGTTGTTTCTTGTTCGTTTTCGTGCTCTATGTATGACAGTGGTAGGATATGCATGTTGTAGGTGGGTGCTCAATGTTAGTGCATGTTCCTTGAATTTGCTGATTTTTGTACAGTTGCGCCGCAATCTCAAGAATTGACCCACAGGAAGATTGTGCCTCAATGAGTGGGGGTGGAAGCTGGTGTACTTTAAAAGCGAGTTCCGAGCCATAGGTTTGATGTATAGTTCGGAATAAATGCTTCCATTCTTCTGATACAGCAATAGGTCTAGGAATGGTAAGGAGACTTTGCTTGACTCATGGGTGAACTTCAAATGGGGATTCCTAGAATGTAACCAGGTTGAAAAGGTATCTAGGGTGTCCGCAGAACCCTCCCATATTATCAGGATGTCGTCGATATATCTCTTCCAAACTTTGAGGTTGGAAGAGTAAGGGTTGTCAGCCGGGTAAATGTACTTGATCTCAAAGACATGCATATATAAATTTGCCATGCTAGGGGCAAAAGTGCTGCCCATCGATGTTCCAGTAACCTGTAAATATAGGTCTTTACCATATTGGAAGAAATTCTCCTTCATAGCCAGTGTTGCACATTCTAGAACCTCCTTTGTACGTCGATGGGCAGCACTTTTGCCCCTAGCATGGCAAATTTATATATGCATGACTTTGAGATCAAGTACATTTACCCGGCTGACAACCCTTACTCTTCCAACCTCAAAGTTTGGAAGAGATATATCAACGACATCCTGATAATATGGGAGGGTTCTGCGGACACCCTAGATACCTTTTTAACCTGGTTAAATTCTAGGAATCCCCATTTGAAGTTCACCCATGAGTCAAGCAAAGTCTCCTTAACATTCCTAGATCTATTGCTGTACCCGAAGAATGGAAGCATTTATTCCGAACTATAGACCAAACCTATGGCTCGGAACTCGCTTTTGAAGTACACCAGCTTCCACACCCACTCATTGAGGCACAATCTTCCTGTGGGTCAATTCTTGAGATTGCGGGGCAACTGTACAGAAATCAGCAAATTCAATGAACATGCACTAACATTGAGCACCCAACTACAACAACGTGCATTTCCTACCAATGTCATACATAGAGCACGAAAACGAGCAAGAAACAACAATTGCGATGCTCTACTCGACACAATAACTAAAACCCCTATGGATCGGTTGGTCTGTGTCAGCACTTATAGTCACCTGACAGACATAGTGAAGAAATCGATCAACAGCAACTGGCATATCCTTAACACTGGCTCTACACTCCTCCCTAGGCCCCTTTTTGCATTGAAACGGAGTCAGAACATCAAGGACATGATAGCACATACATGTCCATGCAGCACCATCCTTGTGACAAGACAAAACACACTATGGTCTTCTGCCCCTGCAAAGGGACACTATCCCTGTGGTTCTTGCTCAGTTTGTGCTTTCACATCGAGACTATTCTCAATAGATCTGAGTCTGTCTACTCCTTGGTCATTAAACTCTTTAACAAACTGCAACACGGAAGGGGTCATTTATCTCCTGCGATGTCCATGCAATCTTTTCTATATAGGGATGACGACACGCAAGGTGAAACTGAGGATAGAAGAACACTGCAGTTCCATTAGATGTAAAAAAGAGAACACAAAGCTTACAAGACACTTCCTGAATCTAGGCCACTCTGAAAATGACATCTACTGGACGATCATTGACAGGCCGAGATATGTTAGGGATACGGGCACACATGAATCAGTCCTGTTCCGCAGGGAGCAAAGGTGGATATACAGACTCAGATGCGACACTCAGGGGCTCAATGACGAGATCCCCTGGCACAGTCTAGGTAGATGATTCCAGTCAGCGTGATGAGGTACTCCTGTCTCCTGATCCTGCTTACTTGAGTTATTCGATATTCACCTACGTAGTTGATCAGTAGTCTCTGTGCTTTTCACCACCAGTTGCTCTCGAGCCTCCTCTGTACCCACTACAAGCACCTACCATCGTTCCATCTATTGGTATGCCTTCTATCGCAGTGCATCCACTCCTACTATGGGCGTACACCGCTGTTAGTTCTTCTGGGCTGCATACACGTGGCTTTACCTATATTGAGTATTATCGTACCCCACTTTACACCCCTGTACCAACCTTGAGCTGTAGGGACACTTTGTCACCCATGTGTTTGTTAGCCCTGACTCTTGGGCAGGCTTGCCCTGCCAGTCTGATCCCTCTATAGGTGCCTGTATCATTATTAGCGTTTTTGATGAGACTCCAATACTGTTTTTACCTGTTCACTTTTATTTCTGGTTTCTGTTAGAAACTGCCCGACCAAGTCAGTGCCTTGTTGGGTGCTTAGGACTTCGTTTTCCATGATGCACAGCAGTGTGTCTGCATCACGGTATGCCCATAAGGCCGTTGTCCCTTTTGCTCTTGCTCGCCGTGACCCCTTTTGGCATCTGGGATCTCACTGACAGTTAACACTCCCCCCCCCTTTCTTTAGCACCAGCCAGGTGGTTTATGACAAACGAGTCACAGGGCACCTTCCATGTACAACACCGCATCCTCTAGGATGCTACGCGTTGGGACGACACGTGACATCGTCATGCATGATAGTGTGTGAACCGACATCGTGTTATGCCCGCAAGGCTGACAACCGCCTTGCTCATGCTCTCCGGGACCCCCATCTTGCACTTGGGGTTTTTACTGGCATTTTAGCACACTTCCTAGTGTGTCAGCATCAGCCTGATGCTGTTCTGACATATGAGTCCTACCTTCCACGCACAGCACTACATTCCCCATGATGCTGTGCGCCTGGGTACACACATGACTGACATCATCCTGCCCGTTAGTCCTACCCCCGTCTTACCCATGCTCATCACCACCGTTACCCCATTGCTATATTCGATTCTCATCGGCTCTCTGACATGCCTCTGGTTTGTCGGTCCCAGTCCGGTGGTTTCTTTGGTAAACGAGCCCTGCACAATTTTTCCATGCACAGCACCACCCCTCCCATGATGCTGAGCGTCGGGAACGTACATGACGCACTCTGTCACGTCTGTCAATCGTTGTGTCTGCTTCAAAAATGAGAATTTTCCCTGACCTCTTCCTCTCGCCAGGACCCAGCTTTACACAGTTCACTCGGCCGAGGACTGTGGTCAGTTCTGCACGCTCCTTCCCTTTGTTCGCGGATTGAATTGGAATGCGTGACCATGTTGGGCTTGCTATCGAGACTGGGTTCCACTCGCTCCTTGCTTTCACGTACCATTGCAGCAAGAGGGTACTCTCTCCCTACGGTACCGCTCCCCACTTTAGCCTAATTTTCCACGTGGAGTGTTTTTATCGAGACTGGGTTCCACTCGCTCCTTGCTTCCATGTACCATCGCAGCAGGATGGTACTCTTTCCCTTTGGTACCGCTCCCCACTTTTAGCCCAACTCTACATAATGGGTTATAACAACCTCCGCCCGCTAATCTCTGGGTGACCTTTTCACAGACGGCATTTCGCAATCTGATTTGGTTTAGAGACGCCAAACCGGGGCTGGGGTATGTGCCTCCGCTACATTTCATTATCTATAGGGTCTCTGGAGGTACACGAGGATTGATGACCGCGTCCCCCTCACATTCAATACTGTATCACAGGCTATGCTCTTTCTGTTTGATGTAAAAATAGATGGGGGTACACACATAATGGGAGGGGTTATAGTGTTGTGTACACTTACCTTTTTGCATGCTTGATGTGTTTCTTTTCCTTGCTCCTCGGTCTGTCAGTATGATGTCCAGCAAGTTTTTGCTAATCAGGCTTCTTTTTCCATGTATCTTGCACAAAATACTAGATGAACCTGAATGCTACCCCCTTTTCACTGCCATTGTCTTTTAATTCATTTTTTTTTCAGTCTCATTAGCCAAACTGGTCGCGGGGTACCATGTGGCTGTAGAGAGGTCAAGTGTATCTCCTCAACCAGGTAACCTTGTTCTTCCTTTTTCGGCTTACGATACACCTTATATTTTACAAAATGATAATGGGGGAGATTGTAAATGTGCCTTGGGATAGCCCTTGTGCAACATAGTTATTTAAGGTGATGTCTATACTTTTTCTCCTTTTTTTCAGATGGAGATGGTGTATTAATTACCCACTGTTCTGGTGACCGCACTCGATTACGGCCAGTATAGCCATCTTATTTAATTTTCTTGTTGTTCGCAGAGTGACTTGTATTGAAGTCTGGTCCTGAAGAATGCCTAAGAACTCCAGTTGGAGTCTAGCAAAGGCACAAACATGTTGACCACTGAGGGGGTATGTTTGCTCTGAACCCCCAGTCCTCTCATTTTTAACCCTATCCAAGGACACTACTGAATAAAGACATTGAGCCCTTGAGATAGTTGTAATCATTCACTTACTCTGTTTTTGCACTCTGCCCCTCATTCACTTACACTGCTCAGTGGCGTCCCCCATTAAAAACACCTCAGCTCCTCCCCACCCACTACACTAGGTGGAGAGTTGTAGCCACATCTGGGACCACGCGGCCCCGATGTGAGGAGGGAGCCTACTGATGAAGCATGTCACCCTTGGGTGAGTGAGGGTTTTCGTCCTTATAAAGGATCACTTTCTAATACACAATCCCCGACCTAAGTAGAGCGTATCTCTAGTGAGTTTCAAGGCTTATAAGTAGCCTTGCTTGTAATTTGCATAATTTCTCAGCCCAAATTTTCCAAATCTTCACCAGAATGACACGGAATTATGTGAAATGTCTTGAGGTACGTGAACAATTTTTGGATGGTACCTCATGTGACTTTTCTGTGCCAGGGCATACCTGACTTTGAAATGTTACTTGAAAAACCAACAGGAGACTAGTTTGAGGAGAAATATCTCTCAGCCAATCACTGTCTCCTCCAACCCAGTCACTGGTTGGCTGGCAGTAATCATGCAAGCTCTGCATTATGCCAAATGTAAAAAAAAATAAAAAATGATCGCCTAAAGCAAAAGTCAGAAATCACTCGAGGTCAAGTCTGCATTCTAAAAAGTTACTGATGAGCCTACGTCGTTCACCATAGTTGAATGCTTCCATATTTAATGCAGTTTTAGTGACTGCCACATCAAAAGAGTTGGCATGTCAAAGAAATCATTTACATGGGAATACTGCAGTATTCTACAGTATGGCTCGAGTGGGCAGACTATACCAGTGTGTCAAAGAGTAAGAGCCACCTGGAGATGGCAACACAATACCATGATATTTTTAAGTTTTCAGTGCAAAAGTGGGAAATATATTTTTAATATATGCTTGAATTTGTTACAGATGTTTTTAAAAATATTTTACTTTTGTTGTTCATATTTTATGTGTGTTCATTGTATTCTATTTTGTTGGAAAGTAATCGTTACGTGTAAAAGTACAGTAAAAAAACAGAATCTAAAATAGAATTTTATGTGCCATGCTTGATTTATCAATGGATATCTGAAACTGATGTTTGAGTCCAATAAATCATTCATCAGAAAACAAACATGTTTTCCCTGATCTGGGAACAGTTGGTTAGTTTTATACATATATTTTATGGAAGCCACCGAGAGTTCTACTTGAAAAATGCAGAGAACATGGCAAAAGAAGTCACAGCTGGACATAATGGGGATTCAAGTTACTCTACCTGACAGTTTATGTATTTGAGAAACAAGAACACTTCTATCTAACATAGACTCAAACTTTTTCTTCCAATTAAAGACTTGATATTAGGTTAAAAAGAACGTATTCGGTGGGAGGGGAGCTACAGACAAGAATTTTGCTTACATACTTCTGTGTCGTACGTTCAGAAATTAATAACAAATTTCATTCTCAGGGTTTACGGCCACCCAAAGATTTGCCTATTGTTAATTATCGACCGATGGGCCTGCATAGCCTGTTTCTATGGCGAGTGAAGTGGGTCAAAAGGGAGTGATTATATTCCTTAGCAACAGCGGGCCAGACAGGAGTCGTTGCAGAGGCCGTGAAGTGTTAGCATTATTTCTGCAAAGCGGGCTTCTTAGATTCATTTGGAATATAGCACCGATAAAAGTGAGGTTTTTAAATATTGAACATGATTTGTTCTCCTGGGCCATATTTTCCAAGCCCTGAAAACCAACAACACTCGTTCCTGTTTGAGGAGGTTTAGCCCTCGGGGTTTGAAGGTGGTGGGGGGGAGGAGGGGGGAATAAAATTCTATTGAGAAATGGAAATACGCTGCGGCCTTGTGTTGAGTGAGACCCATTGAATGGGGAGGTTACGGGAGGCTGCTCGCTGTCCCCTTTTGTCTCCTTTCTCCTGTCTCTGCCAGCCGCTATTGTGCTCGCTCTGCCTGCCTGCCTGCCCCTTCTAGTCCCATCATCCCCTTCGCGTTTTCCTGCTCTTTTGATTTCGAACAGAGTGTGGGAATTGACAGTTGAAACCCTTCAAGGAAATCAAACGTACACAAAAATAGAACAGTGCGCGATGCGTATAATGCAATAAGCGGCAATGAATGTCTGTCCCATGACTCACGAAGCAATTAAAACTCGGAGTGAATGGAGGCCTCATAATAGAAACGAGGCTGGCATTACCATGGGCAGGAAACGGGATTCATACAGATGAGAGCTTTTTCTGAACATCTCTAAAAATATGAGTACTTATGTGTAAGGACGGGGTGGTGAGGAGGGAGGCGTGTCAAGAGGATAAAACTGGCCGCCACGCCCCTTTTTCAGGCCTCGCTTGCGCTTTGCTTCCTTAAGGTGGTCAGCCATTTAAAAATGACACACAAAAACTCTTCATGGCTAAAGCAACAGGCTTTCGTAGAGGGGCCTACTCGCTGCTTTCATATGATAATTAGTAGTTTCCATGGCAACCAATGAAACAAAAAAGGCCTCCAAACTACGCAGCACCAGGCGAGTGGATGAGTGCATTTCTACAGAGCGACATGCAGGGACGACTGCGTGTAGGGGGGTCCTTCAGAAAGGTATCTGATGGCAGGCGGGAGCTTTGTTTCCCATCACGCAACCACTACGGAGTCAGAGCTTGGAGTAGGAATCCATATTTTTCGCCAGAGGCCACACAAGGGTTTGTGGCCATAACGAGGCTGTGAAATCAGTTGGCATAGGTTTTGGCGCCAGGACGACCAGCGGTGATTAAACGGCGCAGTAAAGAGTGCATCGCAGGCGTTCTCCATTTTAACCTTTAATTAAGAGTTTTATAATACTATAAAGAGTCGTCCATTGTTTTTCTGCTGCAAATGTAAGCAGAGTTTTAGAGCAGTTTGATTAATGTTAGACAATACAGTGGCCTTTATGCAGTCATGCTCTGAAGAACAGTGGCTTTTCTTGTCCTGCATTTCTTTTAATAGATCATAATAAGTCATTGCAGGCCAATTGGTGCCCAAAACGGCAAAGTTGGCAGCCACAAAGCATTGAATAATTTGATCTTGCTGAATAATAAAGTGCGTCTGGCTCTGCTTCGGCATTCTGATTTTGAGCAGCCTATAGGTTTTCTGCAACTATAAAACGTTGCAGAGCGGACGTTTTCTTCCACTGAGAGTGTTCTAAGTTGTTTTACTTGTCTCATTGGACTGTAGACATATTTTCCTGTCAAGATGGTTCTAAGTAATATTGCACCCAGAAGTGAAATGTGGAAAAATCTTGGATTTCTGTCCTAAATTTCCATTCAAAAAAACATGTGAAAACAAAGAAGTGTGTAGTAAGGAAGTCCAAGCATGGTAGGATGTAGTTCATGAAGTTTTATTGAAGATAGAAACATGTAGATAAGTTCCAGTACAGCAGGTAGTCGAGATCTGTAGAGCAGCCCCACCAGGAGCAGCCTCCCTCCTGCTCAGCCCATTCTCAACTGTCACTTCACCTCACAGGCACCCAACATTCCGAAGGGCATCATCACTCCAACATTCCATGCAGCGCACAGCACAAACACACTGGCTGAGCAGGTGGTGAAAATGGCATAACATTAACATGGACAGGATACTACAAAGTGTTTTGAAAGTCTGTAGCGGAGTGAGTTAGAAAAGGGTATTTTACGGATACTAGGTCGTGTTTTAGAGCGATCAGAACATATGTAGGAACTATTGCCAGTTACTTGAGCTTCCCAATACGGAGCTTTATGCAGCCATTGAGAAGAAATATTTCAAGGTTTTGGCTGTGAATCAGCAGCGACAGGGAAGGGAGTCTAGCTACTATGTCTAAACAAGTGACTAATTGGGACCCACCGAATATGGTGGGTGTCAGAACACTCTTTCGAGGGCCACGGGGCAAGCAGGAGCTACTGGACCCAACCATGGGGGTTGAGGCCTGTTACTCCTGATGCCCCTATGCTCGGCCTACTATGGATCCCAAGCAACTGGGACATGTACCCCTTCAACATGTCACTTTCAGTGGTAGTGTGGGTTGTGCAGTCCAAGGCTTCTCGGGGGACGGGGAGTGTACAGAGCCTGGAATGAATAAAAGTAACCCCATACCTGTGTTTCACTCTTATTAAAGAGCTTGTCAGAGAGGTATAGCTTTGTCCTGATACAAGGGAGCAACCTGTATAAGTCAAAACAATACCCTTTCTGGCTTAGAGTGCCACATAAATTATGCAAAATAGCAGGGAACCCTGGGTGGTTCCCAAGTATTAAGAAGAGAGCAGCTCCTTTATATGGAACACTCTACAAGACTACCAACACTCCACATCTGCTCACCTCAAATATCTATTTTTAAAGATTAGCACAGTGTCATCCATGCTGAGCTGTAAAGTGGCAAAAGCCTTTTACCATTCCAGGCAAATTATTATAGTTTTGGGTTGGTAAAAAAACATCCAAGCCAACCTAGAATGAATAAAAGCAACCCCTAAAACATGTGTTTCACTCCCATTAGAGCTCTTTCTGTTTTTGTTGTGGGCGTCCATTTATTATTGTACATAGGTCGGTTCTTTCAATTTCTCTTTTTTTTTAGCATGAGTCATGTTGATGTTTTATTTTTTCCTTCTGATGAGAGAGTGGAAAGGTGCTCACTTGTAGGGTTTTATTCTAACTTCATAAATAAATAGAATTGTGGTTTGACTCACAATTTCGCAGCTCTAATGTAATGTGTCACTCATTTCACTTCCACTCTTTGATGCAGGTAGTACTCCTTGAAGTGTTGGTGTTGATGTAGCAAACGTGCATGTGCCGGGCAAGCTACAGAAGATGATAATGTTACTGGGGACAGTCACAAATGCAAAAGTGGCTGCCTCACTTCGCAAAATCTATGCAACTGGTGTGGTCAAGTCACTGAGGCTACTGGCGAAGGTTCCAGAGAGACCTTGCTGCCTTAGTGCATGCACTGGTGCATAAGTGCTGACCATGTAAATAAAGGCATTAGGTTCATTTGAAGCTAGGCTTATTTTAGAGTCTAGAAATCTGGAAGCTTCAATGGCGAGGTCATGTTCTGTCATTTGAAAACTGAAATGCACTTCACTCCACATTGCAGGTGTTCTATTTAATGCTGTTCCTTTTCTATTTTTTCAACATTCGTTCTTTTTGAATTTTCCCTTTCCTTTTAAACTGCACTGCAATGTTTCCATTTTCTTTTGCCTCCTAGGTCCTTGGTCTCTGTCTTTTTAATTTTATTTGTTACTTACCTCCATTTCTCTTCCTTTTTGCTTACACCTCTTTGTGCAGGGTCATGTTTATTATGTTACCATATTTATCTGTTATGTTATGTTACCCTTTTATTAAGGCACACATGCTGCAATAGATAGGACTTTGTAGTGGCAATGGGGGTCGGTGCAACTTAACCCTGCTTTTGAGGATTGCATGGCAGATCAGAGGATGGTGTTATTTGAGATTTGAAGTTTTAAGTATGCAGAATCCGTTTTTGGCTGTGGCCAAATGACTAGCAACATTCGGGATATTTGGCTAGAGTGCTGCCCTGTAATGTTAAACGTAGTAATTAACTTGAGGTAAGGGCAATGTTGTCAAGCGCAGATATCCAGCCTATTTAGATTGTGTTGGGTGAGTGTTATGAGTTCTCTATAAATATATTCTGCTGGGGCAGAATGATGTTATGGGTAGTGCTATGGTGGCATTCTGACACGCATCTAAGTTGTGTATCAGATGTCATGTCCTTACACGCATTGAACCTGCAACCTAATATAAATACCTAAGCATAGACAAGGGAGGCCACTTCGTCGCCCAGAAGGACTCAATCAGAAGGAAGGACCTTGCCCTGGCAGTGTCGCTAAGGAAGCTCCGCTCAAAACTGAGCAGTCCATCGTTACTCCCTTCAGTTCAACTCACACAAGCCAAGCTTTTACCAACAATAGCTTATGGCAGTGAACTACAGTGGGGCAGGGATTAAAAAATCCTGGACAGAAGAATTACAACAGCATACAGAATTATCTTCGGTTTGCCCAAATACACTTCACCAGCACAGATTTGGCTGGAGTTTGGACTACAAAAACAGCGCCTCCCGGCTCCGGCAGCGTTGGGGTAGGTCTTCCGCCACCTACGCGGTTCTTACATGTGAGTACCTACCCTTTTCATTACAGGAATCCGCTAGGGCCGCCCTGTCGACCCTGCACGACAAGGTGAGCTTACGGAGGTTTACTACCGCAGTAGCAGACACGCGCTACACCGCCGGGGATCCTCCTCCACATGACCCGGTGTTCAGCATGGACGCGCGGTCCGCCCCTGACATCTCTTCCGACTATGTCCTCTTACATCGCTGGGACATAGCACGGTTGGGATGCGGGGGCGAGACGCGTGTCTGTGCTGTGGGCTTGTGGGGGTTGGGATCTCGGACCGATAACAGCGTCTCCCTGACTAGACGCGTTGTTGAACTACGTCTACTCACTAGTTTGTGAGAGCTTGTCGTGCCGGCACCTTTGCATCAGCGCTTCCTTGCACCACTGCAATGTGATACATTCGATATTAGCATCACATTCTTTATACCATTACTTCCTCTAGGACACTGGAAATTCCACGTGTCTTGACCTGTCGGAAGTTGATGGGGCCAGTTTATTATAGCTGTTAGGTGAGTCCAATATTGACCTAATACTTTAGCTACCAGTTTTAAATACAGGACATTGATCCTGGTCATGTTTTTAGCACTTTTCAAATTTCTTTTGTCATGTAAACGTCATACCTAATATGACGCCAGTTTCTACTCACTATAATTCACCATGTGGAGCACATCACCAATTACGTGCATTTACATGGTGTTATTCACAAGGGAGGTGGTGTTGAATAAAGGAATACAGACTATGACCACTGTTTAACCTTGTTGTTTGTATCCCAATAGGTTGGCCACCACATCTACAGGTTTTTCACCTTTAGGTGCACTATGTGGTAGATCAAGGTTAGCTGAACCAGAACACCACTTTTAGTGTAGATTGATAATCTCTCTTAGGTCCTGAAGAATTGCCGCTAAATCGCTTTGACATCCAGGCAAGAAACATGTTGACCACATGAAGCTGAGCGCAACATCCTGACACATTACATCAGGTAGTCGCCACTCTATTTTTAACCAGGTTGGAAGCCAGTTTCATTAAATAATTTTTCTGGACTTCCATTCCCTGTTTTAACCCTGCACGGTCTATTGACCCCCAGCTTAGCACATCTACACTTTTTTAGGTCCCTCACACCCACGGCACCAAAACGGCAAGGAATAAAAGATATCCGCCAAAGAGCCCATCATAGGGTGCCCGTCAGGTATTGCAGCACCGACCTGACGAGGAGCATGCCCTATGATGAAGCATGACATCCAGCTGGCTGGGTGTGTGAGGGCACTAATTCCGAAAGGAGGGATTCCCCTTTCCCTACTTTCTTAACAGGACAACCTATCATTTTTTCGGTACACTCTCTCTCCCTTCCTTCCCCTTACCTACATAGGAACTGCATACCCTTTTTTGGTTTTGACATTGACTGGGCATGTATGCTGGACCTAACAAAGCCCATAGTCCCCCTTTATTTGGTTTGACTACAAAAACAGACCCTGGCAAAACAAGGAGCATATATCATCACCTGGAACAAAGTCTGGACAGATTCACCAGAAACTCTCAATCATTACTTATGGTTAGAATGACAACAGAGACACTCATCACCTGCTTCGTCCTATCTCAAAAGATGCCTGAGTAACACAGGGCTATCACAGCTCTGGGAAACACACACCAACAATATAGCATTAAAAAAACTTGTATGGAAAACCATAAAACCTTTATCGTTGATCGAAGACAAAGCAGCACTATCAAAGAGGGCCCACGGTTGAATGACCCTGAGCACTTACACAGCCTTGGCCTCTCAAAAATATTTCAACTTAGGTTACGCCAAAACAGTCAAAATTCAATTCTTGAAATATCGACTGGGTCTGCTATCTTGCACACAGCACCTCCCACACTGGCTTAAGGATCAAGCGGGTTCCACCTGCCGCTTATGCGGCACAGCACCGGAGGACCTGCTGCACCTCTTATACACATATAAAGATCTTCTGTAGGAACGGAAACAACTACTGAAACCTCACTTCAATCAACGAGGGATCTGGACACAGAGGCAAGCCATGCTGGCCTGCTTCGCACCGGAGGACCCACAGTTTAACTGCTGTTTGGTAAAAGTTTTGAGACTCACTTAATTTCTATGTGATTCCCTAGCAGTACCTTATCTGTGAGTGCCTGTATGAGGTGTGTGACCTACACCAAGGCTTGGCTAGATTAGATTTGGGCTATATCACTGCTCGTTTACATGTGGATGTAACTTTGGTGAATTGCAACTGACTTAGGGCTGGATTTAGATCTTGGCGGAAGGGTTATTCCGTCACAATGATGACGAATATCCCATTCGCCAAAATATAAATACCATAGAATATATAATGGGATTTATATTTCGGTGAATGGGATATCCATCACCGTTGCCGGAGTAACCCGTCCGCCAAGATCTAAATCATGCCCTTAGTTTTCAAAGATGCTTTTGTACCTGCATGTCTCTCCTTCTGTTTCTCCATAATTTTTCCTGTTACTTCCCTTTCGTAGTAGATATTCCCAAATTTCCATCCATCATCCCTTGTCACGCTGACATTTACACCAAAAATGTAGACCTATGTGTGCATATTTCTCTGCACTCATAACGAAGAACTCTGCACAAGAGATCTAAGACTGGAGTAGTTGGAGAGCTCTGCTCATACCTTTGTGAATTGCATGTACAAGTCTGTAAAGTAGTACTACAGGAGTACCGATTTACATACTCATTCACGCTTTTTGTGAACAGTCCTCACTATCTACTCAAAGAACTTATGGCATCTTGATTTCAACATTTTCTCATTTATGGAATTTAAACTGGAAATGTGGATGGTTTCAGCAAAATCACAATTTCCTTTATCACACTTTAAAGTGTCATCCGTTCTACCACATTCTCACATTTATTTATTCCTACCCTCAGCTTCTCTGCTTATTACAATGTTTTCTTTGTTTCAATGAACACTGGCACGTTCATGAGCAAGGGATGCCTTTGGAATGTCTTGTGTCACGCACACAACTCTGGAGGAACTCAGCTTGGTGAATGCCAAACAGATTAGTAATCCTTCATTGGTAGCACGCCAGAGAATGATTTATACCCGCTGGGCACAGTAATTCATTGTACTCAGCAGATATTTGTTTCAATTATTTTATGATACACTCTGAGTATTTTATCATGATGACTAAAACAGATTTTATGTGCACATTCATATTATCACTATACTGTGGTTAAACTCTGAGGAAACCCAGGCTTTACTTGAACAAAACATGTTATAATGTACATAAAATTGATATTAGCTGTGTAGTGCCTTCCGAAAAAAGTTGATCAGTGGATTTGGTATAACCACTCTATCAAATTCTAGTCTTGGGGATTCAGAATAGCATGGTTTTCTAGGATTTAGGGCTAGTGCAGTGTTGGGACGGAAAAAGACGTGTACCCCTGCCCTGAGTGCCCAACTGTACTGTTGTCTGGATCCCTAATACTGATTTATGTTGTCATAGGAAAACACGGATCATACATGTGTGCCATGACGTAGGCCTGTCTCACGGATTGCGGTCTTGTTGGACCGCGAAGGGCACCCAAAGCGCTATGCTCATAGTGGTGGAAGGCTACTGTCATCATCAGGAGTTAAGCAGCACAAGTGCTGTAGTGGCAGCATACCATGTAGTGATCAGTATGAGTGAACAGGTCTAGTAACCTGTGTCACTAGAATGAGGCCTTCAGGCTCACTCACCTTTTTAAAGTGCTGCTGCTGTGTGCTTAACTCACCCTTGGCCTGGATCAGTTAGATGAGTGGTGAATCTGTGCTGGATGTATGTGTGCCTGGGAAGGGTACAGTATAGGGGTAGAGCAGTACTGTGCAGTACATGTATGGTTAGTACATGTACTGAGTTTATATATGCATGCGAGGAATACATTACATGAGAGATGTTGTGCTTTGCAGTGTGTGTGCAGTGAAAGCATGTGCTAGGTGTATGTGTTTTTGCACAAAGTATGATACATGAAGGGTGTAGTGTTGTGCAATGCGTGCAGGGTGAATGTGTGTGCCTGCAAGAGACACAATACTGAGAGGCTACAGTACTGGGTAGTGCACACAGAGTGAATGTGTGTGGTGAAAGTATTTGTGTCCATGATGGCACAATAAATGGAGGTAACAGTGCTGGACTGTGTATGAGCTGTGTGCATACACTGAGTGTAAGTGTGCCTGCAATAGTACATTACATGGAGGACCCTGGTTTCCATTTTGGGAAGCCTAGGCTTGCCTGGTGAAGATATGAGGAGTGGTGGAATCCCCCAGACAGATTTGTGCATTGCAGCATTCCTGTAAGCTGGGTGGGGCACACTAGAGGATGTGACAGATAGAGAGACTCCCCCTGTACCTAAAGGGTGCTCTTTGATCCAGTGATAGATCTCTAGGAAGGGGCCTGGACTAATCTCAGGTAGGAGGATGGTGCTAATAATGGAATCTTAAAGAGTGGGGCTGGGAGCCCGGGATTAATCATTTGATGCACATATTACTATGGCTGACATTCAGTTGTGAACTTTATTCACTCCCATGGCCTGTGATGTGGGACTATCAGTTTTGTAGTCTCTTCTGCTGCCAATCAGGGCAAAACCGGTCTTGGGTTACTTGTGTTCTGGTTCAGGGAGGACCTGGCCTAGCAGTTTGGGCTGGACTGTTCCAATTGGAGCAGGCTCAAGACTAATTTGAACATGGCTGAGCCCAAACTGAGGTGGCATAGTGGGCAAAAGAACAATGTTTGGAATGCTTCCCCAAGCGAATGCCAGTGATTATACTTATTGCAAGCATTCTTCCCATCTCCTTTTGTTTATTTGATCGACCACCCTAAGTTGCAAGCATATGCCCAGACATTGGTCCAATGTTCATTGTGCCTCTGGAACCAAGCTACATCCAACTGATGAGACCGAATTAGGACGAAATTGGTCTTTGGTTGCTTGTGTTCCGGTTCAGGGAGGACCTGGCCTGGCAGTTCCGGCTGGACTGTTCCTATTGGAGCGGGGTCAAGACTGGTTTGCATATGGTTGGGTCCAAACTGTGATGGAATGCTACCCAAGTGATTCCTAATGCTTAGACTTATTGCAAGCATTCCTCCCATCAACTTTTGTGTGTTTGACATGGGAAAAACCCCTATGAGTACGAGACCAATGCTTAGTAATTCAGACCTTGCAGACCAACATCCAGCTCTGACTCAGTCAACATGTGTGTAAGTCAGACCACCACTGGCAATGTTACTGTCATCTCCTAATGCCATTGTACATCAGATCAATATTTGATCAACAACAGTGAGCTGGTGCTTACCAAATTCTAGAATGATGTGCGACACTGAAGGATGGATTTTCTGTCCCCAAATTCTTCTATTTCCTAAAAATGCACCCTAGTATGTCACTAAGTCATTCTTTAGGAAGATTGAGCTTGAACTTTGTTGTGGGGTGATAAGGTGTCTCGCATAGCTCCGTAGAGGTCAGCATATGAATGGATATTCTTTCTTCCTCATATTCACAACTATTATTGAGCTATCTAACTGGTTGTGATTATGGACTCAGATTTTGTCCTGCTGGATCATCCTTCAATCAAGACAAATGTGGAAAATTGCCACTTCAGTGACAATCTGGAAAGGGCATATTGCCTATGGAAACAAACCTCTTTGTGGACGGGGATGGCTATGGCCAATATGCAGAATGAAACACTCCACAAATCTGCTCTCTTGATTTATGCCCTGAAATTGTGTCAGTGAGGAAACAAAAAGGTAATTGGTAATCTGATCCACTCATAATTACATTGGATCACATTCCAGTGCCGTTTTTCACTTTATTAATTCAAGACAACCTTTACTACTGAATTAAATTCTAGGGAAGGAATGGGAGAGTTTATTTTTTGTAGTATATGGCACTTTAACAGATATTTTTTATGTCACCAGTGTGGAATTGTTTTCGAAAATATGAAAAATGTGCAAACGTGTGTGAAATTATTTATCATAATTGATGTATTATACAATGCATAGATTTGTAACTGATGAATTAATGATGTAGCAACTAAAACTAATTTCCTAAGTCATTTAGGAAGGTAGATAATGAGACAAATAGTTATGTCACATTTTTGTGAAACACAATTCTTTTCCAATATGGATTTAGTGTCTGATGTTCTGTTCAAGTTGCTCCAGCTCATTCCCCCTCCCATCAGTGTTCCACTGCAAATAAATCTCTCCCCTTGTCTGAGCAGAATACCAAGTGAATGACACAAAGATAATCTTGATGTGCAATATTACTGGAAAGACTGTATTGTGAATGAAACTTCTACCGAATACCCAAAGTATCATTTTCAAATATGTGTTGATGTGGATGTGTAAAATCAATGAGCCATTGTTAGAGGGATGCTTCATTTTGTATTGATCATCTCCAGAGGGTGGTTGCTGAGGGAGAAGTTGGAAGATTTCTCCTAGCTTAGGAAGTGGGTTTGTGTTAATGTCTTATTAACTACGTAAATGTTCCTGATTTGCCAATGAGCCATAACCATGATCATGCCATGCTGAATTTGCAGAATCTATTAATAGCTTGTGTGATATTTTTTATAAAGCGCTTGGGTTACTCTTTCGTGGGATATATCTCTCATTATTTTCCTTGGGGCAAATTTTTCATATCCTTCCTGAGATTCTGTCCATTTGTTTTTAGAATATCTGTTGGGATGTTGTCAGTACTTCTACTGAGTATGACTCAGGTTTTTGCCTAGACTTGCACAAATAGGGATTTTTATTAAGATATTGACTCAGTTCTTCTGTGTTTCTGTATGTGAGCTTTCATGGCGATTTCATGCATACTTTCTCTGTACCGCATTTAACTTTTTCTATAATAAAAATTCACGGGGGCGTGGCTTGATGCCCGAGAAGCATGGCGGCGTTCCGGTGAAGCTCCCCGGAACGACTCGGCGGTTTCGCGTCTCGAGGTCTTGTGGGGCGAAGTTGCTGCCTAATTTTAATGTCGGAAGGTCTGCTGATACCAGGCACTGTAGCGGTATGTTGAAGCGTCGCGCAGGAGCTGACAAAATTTCAAATTAAGATTGCGCACTGACGTGACAGTGCGGCCGCCATTTTAGAGCACCATTCGCTCTCTGCGCGCGTCTGCAGCTTCCGTACTGAGAGGCATTAATGCGCTCGTCTCCTTGTGGCTAACTGCATTAGAATGGTCCCAATACTGCCACGCTATGGTAATTAAGCTCTGTTCACATCAAATATGTGAAAAATAAGTTGGTGAAAGTAAAAATGGTCAGAGCCATGCGTATGTGAGGAAAATAGGAGCGGAAAACTTAAGCTGTGCCTGCACAGGGTTTGTGAGGAAAACGGAGTTGAAACTGACAAGTGTTTTCGCCTACTTATATTTGTGAGGAATATGGAAGTGAAAATACACAAGACTGTGTTTATATAGATTATGCTGAGGTAAATGGAGGTGAGAATATCTTGGTGGCCATTTTGAGACTCGATGACTGTTGTTTCTCAGATTATTCTCTGGCGAAGTGTTTTGGGCGCCAATTAAATGTGACACATTTTGCTGCTCATGTTGATATCTGAGTAGTGCTACATTGGACACTTCTGGGGGCGTCCTCTTCTCTTTTTTCAATATCTTCGTTCGAGTGTAGCTATATGGGCAAATTGCATCACTATCGCTCAGTTTCTTCAACGCCCAAACGAACCTTCATAAAGAACTCCAGAATTTTTAGCGAATACGCTAAATTGGAAGATTCCTTATCATCTGTATCACAGATTCTGGAGCCAGCGATGGAGTCGACACAAGCATCATCTGGGAAATCGATCACTAAACGTCTAAAGAAGGACCCCCCTTCTCCTCCTAAATCAGCCTCTCCTGTGTCTATGGAACTTCTTCTGGATGAAATTAGAGCCCTTAGACCCTTTATGGAAGAAACAAATTCCAAGTTACAGGTCCTTACAGATAACTGGGCTCAACTAGAATCCAGACTCAACACGGTTGAACTTAATGTCTCCTCATTTTCGGAAACCAAGGATCATGTTGCTCAGCTTAATTCCCAGGTTTCCCAACTTCAGAGACAGGTAGAAGACTTGGAAAATAGAAACAGGCGGAACAACCTACGTATTTATGGCCTGGGTGAAGGGATTGAGGGATCTGATCCTATAAATTTCTTTAAAGACTTCCTGCCCAAGGTCCTTCACTTGCCGGATGATACCGCTCTTAATATCCAGCGGGCGCACAGACTGGGCCGACTTCCTTCAAATGTGTCACATCCACAGAAACCAAGAGGAATCATTCTATACTTCTTGGAATACACTGATCTCCTAAAGGTGTTGTCAGCGGCCAGATCTGCCACGAGAATAACATGGTCTGGGTCCACTTTGTTCTTTTCGCAGGACTATGCCAAGGCTACAGCTAATAGACGGAAGGCGTTCTTGGAACTGAGACCCGAACTTAGATCATTAGGCGCCAGATATGGTCTCTTCCATCCCTGCCTTTTCAAGGTTACGCTCAACAATAAGACAACCACCTACGAGGATCCTATGCATCTAAGAAGCTTCATTAATTCATCTAAAATGGTCGCTATGGATGAATCAAGACCTTCTTCCTCTCATATTACATGAGTTCACATAAACCTCATGCAGAGTGCTTTTTGTTCTATACTTCTTCTGTTTCAGTAGATTGGGCTTATAACGTTTTTGAATATCTGCTCCATTTAATATTTCAGACTGAATATGTTTGAATGTCATTTCGGCTGTTGTTCGGTTTATTTGTTGTTACACATCCCTCTTTAAATTTGTAATGTATATTTCTTTTCCCCACACAGCAAATTTCCTCTCCTGGCGTGTTTACCTCCGAGTCTTCCGTGTAGTCAAACCCGGTTATGCCGAGTGTTTCATGTGGTTTCACCCCCCCCTGCTTACCCACAATTTCCCTATGTAAGTATGTTATCCTGGTCCTTTTGTCTTTTTGTCCCTCTCCTTCTTTACCTTTCCTTTTTTGATTTTTCTCTTGCTTTTTCTTCAAATATCATTCTCTTCTCTCTATGTCAGATTTTTTCTCGTCTGGTCTTTTCTGGTTATGCATCTAAACTTCATCTTTTGCTACATCTCTTGTATGAAGAATCACTAGTTTTTAATCACTTAGTTTGTTTTTTGCATTTGTGCTTGGATTGGTTATTACAATGTTTTTTCCTATATAGCACAGTTTACAAAATAGGAATTGTTTATCTCTCGCAATGCTGTCACCTTATTATACGTACTTCCTGGTCTGCTACACCTTCCTCTTTTTTTTTCTTTTTATTATTTGCTTCTATATCTTTCTTGTTACATTTTTAAATGTTACTCAAAATTGTATCTTGGAATGTAAGGGATTGAACTCGCCGATTAAACGGCAAAGAGTACTTAGTCATTTGGCAAAATTGAATGCTGACATTGTTTGTCTTCAAGAAACCCACTTAACAGAATTGGAATCTCTAAAACTGAAAAAGGGCTGGGTGGGGGAGGTCTTTTTTTCTCAAGGGGATGGGAAACGTAATGGTGTTATGATGCTCTGTCGTAAATCGCTTTCCTTTAAATTCCTTTCACAAGACTCTGATAAAGAAGGACGATGGTTGAACGTTAAGTTGCTGATGGGAGAAGCTCCAGTCTCTTTTCTCATTGTTTATGCTCCTACTGGTGGTGACCCTTCCTTTTGGTCTTCAATGGCCCGACAGATCACCACATCTAGCGAGGATAATTTAATATTTGCTGGCGATTGCAACCAAGTCTTTGACCCCTTTTTAGACTGAAATTCCAAGGCTATTTTCAAACCCAACAGATCGCACAGACTTTTTCTCGATGCCATTAACCAACACAAGCTCCTAGATGCATGGAGGTTATGCCATCCTGCAGAGAGGGAATACACCTTTTACTCCCCGGTCCACCATACTCAATCGAGGATAGATTATTTTTTTATCTCACATAATATATCCCAAGCTCTTGTTGATGCTGAAATTGGACCCATTTTATTATCAGATCATGCCCCTGTTTCCATTTGTTTGGATGTTCTTCCTAAGGTGGATGCACCGCAAAGGTGGCGGTTTAACAATGCTCTCCTTCTAGACCCTATTTTTAATTCGGCCTTTACCACATTTTTTAATGAATATTTTTTGTTTAATCAAAATGATACAATGTCCTTTTCGGTTATATGGGATGCTTTTAAACATCAGCTAGAGACTTCATCATAAGATACATTGCCAAGAAGCGCGCTGCAGCTCGAAAACGTTCAAGGGATCTGTTCCATGAGATAAAGAGACTGGAGCAATCCTATTACTCTACGAATTCAAAAGAAAGTTTGTCGGCCCTTCTTAAAGCTAAGATACAGTTTAATAAGGATACTACGAACGCTGCCTCTTTGTACTTGTTGAAATCTAGTTCGAAATTTTATGGAGGCCAGAATAGGGCAGGAAACATTTTGGCAAACTATCTAAAAGTAAAACATAATAAGCTGAATATTGAATCCATATTTGATGACAACTCTCATTTAGAATTCAAAGATCGAAGTATAGTAGATGTATTCTCCTCTTTTTATAAATCATTATATGCAGCAGAGGCACACCCCACAGACTCTATGTTGTCCCAATTCTTTTCTAATATTCAAAAGCCAGAACAGGATCCTCCTGATCTCTCACCCTTAGAGACAGATCTTACGTCACAAGAATTGCTAAATGCTCTACGGCACCTTAAGAAAGACAAAGCTCCTGGCCCAGATGGGTTCACAGTTGAATTTTTTCTTCATTTTTCTCAATTGTTGCTTCCTAAGCTCCATCACCTCATTCGCTCGTTTTGCGATTCTGAGGGTGCTAATGGTTCTTTTTTGGAAGCACACATCTGTCTCATTCCCAAAGAGGGTAAGGATTTGAGATATTGCAAGAATTACAGACCTATTTCTTTGGTCAATATTGATTATAAAAATTTTTCCAAGGCTTTAGCTCTGCGATTGGACTCTTTTTTACCAAATTTGTTGGGCAAGGAGCAGTCCGGTTTTGTCAAAGGCAGGCTTATCACAGATAATACACGACTTTTCTTTAATGTCCTGTCCAAATCCTCTCATCTCAAACACCCGCTAGCTGCAATAGCTTTAGACGCAGAAAAAGCATTCGATAGGGTTGAATGGCCATATTTATTTCATGCTCTGCAATGGTTCGGCTTTGGTCCAAAGTTTATTTCTTTCATCTCCTTGCTTTATTCAAACCCTCGTGCTGCAGTTTTTGCTAATGGTCTACTTTCCTCATTTTTTGATTTAGGTAGAGGTGTCCGCCAGGGGTGCCCACTATCCCCATTTCTTTTCAATCTGGCATTGGAATCTTTTTTATCTAAATTACGTCAAAATCCGGATGTTCATGGTTTCGAGATTAAGAACTCCCACATTAAATTTGCTGCATATGCGGATGATATCCTGCTCTTCATGTCACAACCATCAATATCCATTCCCGCCTTCTTAACAGAAGTTCAATCCTTTTCTGTTGTCTCAGGTTACAAGTTAAATACCGATAAGTGTGAAATTATGCCTCTTACCAAGTTTACTTTTAGAGATGATTACGCTCCCTCACATTTCTCTTGGAGCCCCAAACATATCAAATACTTAGGACTACATTTTGCTCCTCTACTCTCAGACACAGTCTCCTTGTGCTTGAACAACTGTACCCAAAGGCTTTCCGATTTAACAGCTAGATGGCATCCTCTTTATTTCTCATGGTGGGGTCGTCTTGATACTATAAAGATGATGCTTTCGCCCATAGTGTTATACACTATCTCTAATATTCCTATACCGATCTCTGCCAAATTCTTTAAAAAGATTAATACAATCCTCTCTTCTTTTCTCTGGAATAATAAGAAGCCCCGTATGTCACTAGCTAGATTGACCCGACCTAAATCTGAAGGAGGAGTCAATTTTCCCGACTTTTCCACTTATCACAAGTCTTTCCTATTACGCCAGGCCGCATGCTGGCTTGCTGAGTCCATGGACGATTGCCCTTTGTGGACTTTACTTGAGAGCCAACTTCTATATCCCTTCACTTTTCAGGAATACCTTCAATTCACACGTAAACCACAATCCTTGTCAACTTCCATATTCAAACTCACATCCTCGTTGCTGGGATCGAGCTCCTCCCCTGCACTAGCAAGTTATGATGCATTCCTCAAGTCAACAATTTGGCATAATAAATCTCTGTTAATCCGCAATAAACCTTTTTACTGGAAATCGTGGTACCAAAAGGGATTGGTCTGGATTCACCAATTGTTCTCTCACTCAGAGTTTATGTCCTTTCCACAACTTAAGGCATCCTTCAATTTGTGCAAATGCTCCCTTCCCAAATATAACCTTCTCAAGAATGCGATACTCGAGTTGTCTACTAAACTGTTGGGCACGTCAACTGACACCCATACCCCTAACCCTTCTCATAATCTCCATGCTTTACTATGTACTCAACCTAAGGCTTCAACTCTTTACTCACACCTACATGCTTTTAAAGGAGAAAGATTGAAGACTAAGGTGGAAATGGCTTGGGAGGATGAGTTGAAGAGGTCCTGGTCAGTTCTTCTATGGGACAAGATTTGGACTAAGAAACGTAAATCTTCTAGAGCTGCGAATACAACGCAAACACTATTTTTTATATACAATAAACTATTGTTTTCCCCTGATAAATTAAGCAATCAATACCCCTCAGTACCGAATACCTGTTGGACTTGCTCATGTCCAAGTGCTGACTTATTCCATATGTTGTTTTCATGCCCTCACGTTCACGAATTTTGGTTACGAGTTTGGTCACAAATCAACTCCATTTTCGACACCAATTTTTCATTTTCCTATGTTCATGTGGTTCTGGGAAGCCTTTCCCCTATTTGGAATTTGCATTTATTAAATGTCCACATCATTGATTTGTTATTAGCGGTAGCTTTCCAACAAATTACAACGAATTGGAAGGACTCCTCAAAAATTTCATACCAAGCTTGGTGGAACGCAGTTTGCTATAACCACCGGTTAGACACTTCTTTTGTCCATCCCTCTCCCTAGCAACAAAACGCTTAAATCTATGGTCACCTGTAACATCATTTATTGATATTAATGCCAAACGTTTCAATCTCCAGTTAATATCCAGACAAGAGGTCCTTAAACCTCCATGATTCCCCTGATCATTCCTGTGTCTTTCTGTATTATTAGTTAAACTCATGGTTTATTCTTTGTATATTGCACTTTATTTTGAAGTATGTATTGTTACAATCCTATACGTTTTGTTAGTACCAATTTTTGTAATGAGATGATGATGTACAATTTGACCTACTCTTGTGGATTTCTTCTTTTTTTTTTTTTTTTTTCCTGTTTTTCTTACCTCAATAAACTTTCTCTTGAACTTTAAAAAAAAAAAATTCACTTCTGGCCTTATTTGTAGCCTAGAACTCAGTTCCTTATGCCTCCAATATTTATTGATGTCTAAGCTTTGCTAAATTGTGTTATTCCAATGACTAGTGTAGTGTCTCTTTTTTTGTGAAACTTTATTTATAATTTCTCAACAATTACAGACAGTGAAGCCAATTACTGTAATCACAGTAAGGAAAAAGGTTACCCAAAGAAGGAGAAAAATAAAACAGCCGTAGTAAAGAGACGCAGGCAGAGTGAGATACATAAAATAACAGAGCTCATTATATAATAGGGGAGAATAAAAGCATATTAGCATTCATACAATGAATGAATACAAGAGGGATGCCAGATACAACAGATGGCAGAGGATTTATGATTAATCCGTTGATACATCATCTGTAGAGTCAACCATGGACAACAAATAGCTCCGCAATGGTTTCCAAATATCTTTAGGCCTTGATGTAATTGGCTGCAGAGAAGCGTATAATTCGGAAGTAGTGTCACAGTATTAAAAGTCTTTCAGCCAAGCTGCTACTGTGGAGCGGGGAGGACGGGGGGGAGGGGGTGCGAGCTCCCCAATGTAGTGAAATATGTCGCTTGGCTAAAAGTAAGGCTATAGCAGTAAAATGGCGAAGCCCCAGTGGTAATGGTTTAGCATACCCAATAAAGCCATAAGAGTGTCAGCTGGAAGTGGTCGCTCGATCATAAGAGATAGAGTGGAAATGATATCCTTTCAGAAGGCTGCTATCATCTCACAAGTCCATGTCAAATGGGAAAAGTCTGCGTAATCTGTCCAACATTTCGGGCACTGATGGGACGTAGCAGGGACGAACTTTGCCAGTGCGGCGGGGGTAGTGTAGGCTCTGTGTAAATACTTATAATGTAATGTCTTATGCCTGTGATTTCCTGACACAAGTTTAGTCTGCATACAGCAGTAATACCAAACCTTATCTGAGAGAGAAGTGCCAGGTCATGTTCACATGCTGCCCGGGCTCTATCCAGCCTGGTAGGCTTTAATTGAATGGAAATATGATATAATTTAGAGACCAGATGGCTATTATACGGTGCCGCGATCAGTAATGTTAGCGGAGTATAATCTTTGGGTGCAGACAGGTAGGTAGGCAGCACTGCCCGTAATGTACTGTGCAAACGATGGAATGTAAATCTATTAATGATTGACATTTGATCTGTTTTAGCCATCGTGGAGCTGGGCTTGAGCACACCTTCCAGGAACAGGTCGCTCGCGACCCGCAGCTCATGCGTGTTAACCGTATGCTTCACTCGATGTTCAAGAGTGAGCGGGAGCCAAGAGTTGTTTTTGAGTGGGATATGAGGGTAATAAAGAGATTACCCATCGAGAGACCCAGGCGCATCCGGCACAGGTAAAAGCGGTGGGGTTTGGCCAGGTGGGGGGGAAGCCGACAGATGACGGGATAGGTAAAATTAAATTAAAAAAAGAAATAAAGCCACTTACCTTGCGCTCGCCACTTCGCCGATGAAGCGAGCACAAGATAAGTGGTTTGATTTATTTAATTTTACCTATCCGCCATCTGTCGATTTCCCACCTACCCTGCCCTGCCCCCGCCCCGCTGCACCGCCCCGCCGCTCTTACTTGTGCCGGCCGCACCTGGAGATAACGCAGAAGTTTAACCAATGCCCAACTAGTAGTGGCTAGAGTTTGAATTGTACTGGGATCACACGGTAGTCCTTGTGGTAGTATGGTGTTAAGGGGAAGATGTAGTAGCTGTGCACGCTCAGGTTTGAGAAATGGCAAACGTGCATCTGGATGATAGCAGTAGTAAGCATAATGCGCTTGGGCTACAATAAATAGGGCTAGAGGTCAGGGTCTCCAAAGCTGCCACGCTCATAGGGGAGTGTGAGGGCCTCCCAGCAAAAACGAGGCAGAGAACTGGCCCATATTAATCGAATGAACAGCCCACGTAAGGAGGCAAAGAAACTACTGGTGAGAACAATGGGAATGTTTAAAAAAAGATAAAGAAAGCGGAGTAGCACTATCATTTTAATAATTGCTATACGCCCGGCCATGCCCAGCGGAAGCTTAATCCACCTTTGTCTTGAGTTTTGTCAAAGCAGGCCCATAGTTGCGGCTGACCACTTACGAGTGGTCCCTGTGAATATGAATGCCCAGATATTTGGCAGAGTCTGTGCACCATTGCAGAGGAAAGTCAAGACCACAAGGCACCATGGCGCTGTGAGTGGAAACAACTCAGACTTACTCCAGTTAATGCCCAATCCGGAGAACACGCCAAACCGCTGCACCTCGCACACTAGATGAGGTAAATTGGCTACATTGTCGCGAACAAGCAACAGTGTGTCGTCTGCATAAAGGGAAGCCAAAAGTGTCCCAGGGGAAATCTAAGGCCCCTATGAAGATGTCTTTCCTGGAGATGGCGTAAAAGAGGGTCCATGGCGATTATAATTAAAAGGGGGGAAAGCAGGCAACCCTGTTGGGTGCTGCACGTTAAAGGAAAAGGGTCTGTAAGTGTTCCATTTAGACGCAATCGGGCCACTGGGTCTTGATTTAGCAGATGAATCAGCTTAAGAAAGCCGCTAGGCATTCCCAATTTTGCTAGTGTGGCATGCAATAAGGCCCACTCGAGAGAGTTGAATGCCTTTTCTGCATCTAATAATGCAACCACTGAGGGAACAAAATGGGAAATTTGGTTGAGTACTGCCAAGAGGTTGCGAAGGTTAATTGAGGTGGAGCGGTGTGGTATCAAACCGGATTGCATGGGACAGATAATGCGATCCATTACCAAAGAAAGGCGGGTAGCTAAGACTTTGGCCAATACTTTAGTTTTGAAATTGAGAAGAGATAAGGGCCGATATGAGGAACAGTGGTAAGATGGCGTATTGGGTTTTTGCAAAATTACAATGACTGCTTCGCGCAGCGTGGGGGGTAAATGGCCACGTGCAAGAGATTCGGCATGCATTTGCAATAAATGCGGGGCCAGCAACTGTTTATAGGCCTTGTAAAAGTCGCCAGTGAACCCATGTAAGCCAGGCGCCGTGGATCCTCTTAAGTCGTCTATGGCCAGCGAGAACTCCTCGCATGTGATTGGAGAGGCAAGAAATTGCTGTTGGCAGGTTTCAAGCCACACCATGGCGATTTCGGACAAGTAATTAGCCAAAGCATCTTTACCGGCGCCCGGGTGAGTCAAGTAATGCGACTTATAGTAGTCAGTAAAGTCTGTGAGAATAGCAGCGGCATCAGTAACTTCAGTGCCATCTGGTCACAGGCAGCGGGTTACATACGTAGCATGGTATGGAGGGCGAAGCAAATGCGCTAATGTATGGCCTGGTCATGCCTTCACCGTACCGACGCGCTCAAGCATACTTTCCCAGATAGTGACCACACGTTGAGCTAGGTCATGAAATTCACGCAATAATTTCGATCTATTGTGCAGCTGATGGTCATGGGTTGCTTCTCTGTTATCAGAGTCCAGGAGACGAAGCCTGTCTTCCAGTTGAGCGAGGTCGGCACGAATACTACGAAGCACTCCTGCATGTTTTGAAATGCAAACCTCTTGCGCATAGTCCTTAATGACCTCTCACAGTATAGAGAGGCTCTCAATAGAGCCAGTATTTATGGAAAAAACTCGACAATAGCCTCCTGCACTTTAGAACCGAAAACCATGCTGTAGAGCGCGGTAGATGGAAAGCACCACTGTCGAAACATAGGGATGCACGCGGGTATGTGTAATGTGATCACAATAGAGGCGTGTGAGATGAGCGATAGTGTACAACCACAAGAGCGCGCTTGGAGACATGTACCAGTGGTCAATGCGCATCCACACGTTATGTGGGCCAGAGTAAAAGGTATATTCCCTCTGCTTCAGAAACGTATGCAGCCTTGCATCCGACAGGTGGAATGTGTTAAGGAGGTCTGTGAGGGTCTGTAAACAATGAGGTTTGGAAATAGCAACAGAGCCAGTGGAATCAAGCTCCGGCTGTCGGAAGAGATTCAGGTCGCCACCCATTAAAATACAATCAGCCTGGTATTGGCTGATCTGTGACGCTAAACCAGCGAAAAAATCGAGGAGCCGGTGTTTGGTGCATAAACATTGATGTGCAAGACTGTACGGCCCGCCAACTCGCCCATCACGAACAGGTGTCGACCGGCAGGTTCCACGGCAGTCCACATCAGTCGGAAGGGGACACTGTTATGTATGAGGATGCACACCCCATGCGAATAGGAACTATAGTGATAAAAACTTTGATGTGTACCTCATGTAGCTGCGTATCTACAGTCTGGGCTAGGAGCCAAAGGAATTTTCCTGAAGAAAGGCCACCTTTACGGGTATTATTCAAACCTCTTCCTCCGGCAGCTACTATGCCTCCTGAGATACTCACCTTTGAGCGACTGGTACTCTATGAAATTATGGACATACAACAACATTCTGAATTTGTCCCATACAATCTCCCATTGAGCGAGAAAATTGCCCTTATTAATCTGCACGACAACCAACACATAATTATAAAACCAGCAGACAAGGGCGGTGGCATAGTTATCATGGATATTGACAAATATGACCACGAAATCATGAGACAACTTGCCAACGAAACACACTACCGAACTCTCCCGTCCGATCCATTACCCAACAACCGTAGACAAATACAAGAAGTCACCAATCAGACTTTACTCTCAGACATTTTTAAAAAAAATGAATGCACTTTCCTCAACAATCCTCACCCCGGACCCCAGTCATCTATGTCCTGCCAAAGATCCATAAAATACCACCGAGCCTTCCGGCCGGCCAATAGTCTCCGGTTGCGTCTCCATTTTGGAACCCCTTGGCAAATACATTAATGCCATCCTTAAGGAATTCGTTCCCCTCACAGATACGTTTATCCCTGATAGCACAGACCTAATCAATATCATTGAGGACAGACTTTTCACTGTCCAAACTGACCTCATGGTCGGCTTGGACATCGAATCTTTGTACACAAACATTCCCCACAATGAAGGTTTAGCAGTTATTGAGAACATCCTAGATACCCGTCCCAGACCCACTCTAATCCCTTCTTAATTCATAATGGATCTACTCCACATTGCCCTAAGTAACAACTACTTCCTGTACAAGGGCACATTTTACTTAGAGGTCAAGGGAGTCTCGATGGGAGCATGCTTCGCTCCCAACTTTGCTATCCTCTACATCCATAATCTAGAAACCACACATATTCTATCCACCACAAACCCTTTTCTCAACCAAATTGGCTTATGGCAGAGATACATAGACGACATCCTCCTACTTTAGCATGACACTACCGACAATGTGTCGGCCTTCATCACTTGGCTTAATAATTGTCAGCCTCACCTCAAATTCACATCAGACTCTAGGTCCAACGATCTTCCTTTCTTGGACCTCACCCTCCACGCTGAAGATGGCTACATTGTAACATCATTATTTCGCAAACCCACTGAACGAAACACACTCCTGCTTTACTCTTGTTACCATCCCCGTGGTCTTCGGGATGGTCTACCATATGGCCAGTTCCTTTGTATCAAAAGGAACTGTAAATGGCGAAAAGATTATTTCCGTGAAGCTGCAATCCTTTCTGAGAAACTGATCAACCGTGGATACCCCAAACGCTTGATTTCCTGTGCGTGCAAACACGCATGGTATTGCCACAGGGATCTCCTTCTCTCACCAAATCCCAAACGTGTCAACTCACGCATCCCCTTTGTCTCCACCTATAGCCCATCCAGTAACAAAGTCAGTAAGATTATCAAAAAGAATTGGAACATCATTATTCCGCAAACCCACTGAACGAAACACACTCCTACTTTACTCTAGTTACCATCCCCGTGGCCTTCGGGATGGTCTACCATATGGCCAGTTCCTTCGTATCCGAAGGAACTGTAAATGGTGAAAAGATTTTTTCCGTGAAGTTGCAGTCCTTTCTGAGAAACTGTTTAACCGTGG
Organism: Calotriton arnoldi; assembly: GCA_963921515.1. Classification (NCBI taxonomy): domain Eukaryota; kingdom Metazoa; phylum Chordata; class Amphibia; order Caudata; family Salamandridae; genus Calotriton; species Calotriton arnoldi. The sequence continues at coordinate 625,281 of CAWUFW010007604.1, read as the reverse complement.
ATACCCCAAACGCTTGATTTCCCGTGCGTGCAAATGCTCATGGTATTGCCACAGGGATCTCCTTCTCTCACCAAATCCCAAACGTGTTAACTCACGCATCCCCTTTGTCTCCACCTATAGCCCTTCCAGTAACCCAGTCAGTAAGATAATCAAAAAGAATTGGAACATACTCCGTACATTTCAGGAACCCCCACTTTTTTTCCTACAAAAGGGGCAACAATTTATCAGACCAACTAGTACATGCTATCACCTGGCCTGACAGTAACAAGCACACAACATCAATCACGTCCCTATGGGGTTTACCACCTATTTTGGGCCACTCTAAATGCCAAACCTGTTCTGTCTGCGCCCTTACTATCAACACAAAAGAATTCGTTGTCAAGGGCCGCACCTACCAACTCAACAATTTTCCAATTGCCGGACCTCCAATGTTATCTACGCCATTCGGTGCCCGTGCAACCTGCTATACATTGGGCAAACAACCCAAATGATCAAACAACGTATCACACTACACAAGAGTCGCATTAAATGTAAAATTGAGACAGCTCCCTTAGTCTCACATTACATGGACAAAAAACACTCAGAGACTGATATGGTCTGGCAAGTAATTGACCAACCTGTCCTGCCCTGTTGCCATCTTAAATTTCCGAGATCCTACGCTCATCACTATCGAGTCTCACATTATGGCGATCCAGGCGCTCAGACATAGAGTCAAAGTGTGTAAGTTCCGCTCTGGTTCTTGGTTTTGGACTGTTTTCAGACAGTGTGATGCTTGCGGGGTAGCGGGAAAAGGACAACGTGTGTTTTAAAAAAACAAAAACTTTTCATTGTTTTAAACTTACTGTTTTCACTTGCACTCCGGCCCCGGTCCCCCGCAGCCTCGCTGTTTGAGGGGAGGGCGGACCTGCTTCCCTGAGCACACCCCTTGCCACGTCACATGCAAGGCGGTAGGCGAGGGCTACATTAGGGCCGATGCCACGGACGCGCACACTGGGCGCGCCGCTGGCGTGCCGAAGGCGCGCCAAAGGCAAGCCCGTCTGCGCCCGTCCGCGCCTGGCCCGGGCCGAGGGCCATAACCCCTGACCCTTTTTCAGCTGGTGTCCTGGTTTACTCGAGAGATGCTCTACTTAAATTAAACCAAAAAGATACTTACTCCCATTGTGTACGCTTAGCTGCACATGAAAATAGCCCAGCCTGCCCATGCGGGTTTGAACTACCACCAGCGCAGAAGGCCAGGGCATGTCACTTTACAAACAAGGTACTACAAAGAGGGCCCCAACTTTATGATGATACTTTTAGACCAATGCTCCCTAAAAAGAACAACAACGGAAAACATCTTATGAATAATGATGTACTAAAGAATAAGGAATTCCAGTTTCTGAGTACAAACTGTCGCTCTCTTCCAAAACACAAATTTGACATTTTTGACCTATTAGTCAATGAACAACCAGATGCTCTATATGAACCTGACCCCACATTTCACCCTCTCTGGCATTCTTGCATATCGCCCTCCGGGGTCGGCTGCTTCCTGGGCAACATCCTTCCCCGGACTTGTTGCCCCTCTCCTTATGAGTACCGCCAATTTTTCAAATCTAGGCGATCTCAATATACACCTAGATGACCCGACATGTAAAATCAGTACTAATTTTATTTCTGATTTGGAAGCATTAAACATCCATCTACACAATTCCGGACCCACGCATGAGGCTGGTCATTTACTGGATCCTATTTTCTCCAGTTTATCGAACATCCATTGCTTTCCAGCACTTCCTCTATGCTGGTCTGACCATTTTATCACCAGGTTTGGCTTGAAACTTCCAGATATTTTGGGCTCTTCTGCTCCTACTCCGAGGACCTTAGCTAGGAATTGGAAAAAACTTGATGTCGCTGCCTTAAATCAAATTCTGCACTCTCAAGCACCTATTTCGAAACAAACGGTCGATACACTTGCTGTTTCAGTGCAAGAATGGCTTCTGAGTGCCATCGATACCTGCCTCCCTCTTTCCTTAGAAAGAAATATTAATCATCGTGCCCCTGCACTCTGGTTTAATGAAAATCTGAAAACAGTGAAAGCCAATTGCAAGGTGCTGGAAAGAAAATGGAGAAGGGATTATGCTCTAGAATCCAAAATTATCTATAAAAGGGCAAAAAAAGCCTATCATAAGCTTTGCAGGTCAGCTCGCGCGAATTATGTTTCAACTACCATTACTGATGCTTTAAATCGCTCCAAAACTTTGTTTAATATGGTCAAAAAGTTGGCTGGATCCAAAATTCAAGCTAAGCCACTCCCACTTAATAAACAACAATGCAATGATTTGGCTAGCTTTTTCGTCCAAAAAGTTGAGGAAATCTACTTGGAAGTAGCAAACAAGCAAAATAATGCTCCTTTCTCAGTGCAACTTGCTACTCTCTCTCAACCAATATCCACTCCGCTATCTACGGATAACATCTTCCCTGATCAGAACTTTGTGTTTAACACATCCTCTAACTGTTGAACTCATGGCCCCTACTAAACCCTGACTCTTTTAATAAACTTCTACACAGTGTTAAATCAGGGTCACCTAGGGATCCTCTACCTATCATTGTGCTCCAACAATTGGAACCTTCATCTTTGTCTGTTATTATGGACCTTTTGAATTTCTCACTACAAGAAGCGTCAGTTCCATTGGATTGGAAGCACGCCATGGTGCTTCCACTTCTTAAGAAGGCCAATGCAGACCCTGCTGTACATTCCAATTATCGACCCATCTCATTACTGCCAGCTTTTTCGAAAATTCTGGAGAAACATATCCATTCTCAGCTCTCACTAATTGTTGAAGCCCAAGGTTTTCTCCACCCCTCCCAATCAGGCTTCAGAGCTGGCTTTTCAACTGAAACAACTTTATTGGTTGTCACGGAAAGATTGCGTTGTCATCTGGATGCCGGAGATACAGCTGCCCTTATTCTATTGGATTTAAGTGCAGCATTTGATACGGTGTCTCACACCGTCTTAGCAAATACGTTGAGAACATTAGGTATTTGCGGCCCGGCACTCAATTGGCTTATTTCATTTCTGGCCAATCGCACTTTCCAAGTTTTCTCCTCAACAGCCAGCTCTGATATCTATTCATCTCCCTATGGAGTACCTCAGGGCTCTATTCTCAGTCCTTTGCTCTTCAACTTATATGTGAGGCCTTTGGCTGCTGTAGCGGAAGATGCAGGGTTGTCCCTGTTCTCCTATGCGGACGACTCCCAAATCATCTTCTCCCTCTCCGCGGAAAAAACAGACGGGCTGTCCCCACTTCAATCGGGCCTGAGTAAAATTGCATCATGGATGCAGTCGAATTTTCTCAAGCTTAATGGGGAAAAAACTGAGGTGCTAATACTTGGCAAAGACAAGGGTCTCTGGGGCCCACAACATTGGCCCTGTGAGATGGGGGCTTTACCTCAACCCTCTTGTCAAGTTCGAAATCTGGGTGTCATCATAGATGACTCATTAACAATGCATCACAAGGCCCTCAAGGTAGCTGCCACTTGCTTTACCATTCTTAAGTGGCTAAAGAAGATCATCTGGATGCTACCAGAGTCCACCCAAAGAACAGTAGTTCAGGCTTTAATCACCTCAAGACTGGACTACGGTAATGTTCTTTATCTTGGTTCCAATAAGGAGGTGACCCATAGGCTGCAGATGGTTCAAAATTGCGCGGCAAGACTTCTCTGTCGGATTCCCAGGGCCGCTTCTGTCTCCGGCCATTTACGAGATTTGCATTGGCTCAGGGTGGAAAATCTAATTCGATTTAAAGCTCTAAGTTATATGTTCAAAATTAAAGCGGGGACTGCACCTCAATACCTACATTCTTTAACCTACCCATACGTTCCTTCCCGATGCCTACGCTCATCCACCCAGGGGAGGTTTTCTGTGCCAAGATTCAGGCTGTCTCGGATGGGTGGTCGATCTTTTTCTTATCTCGGGCCCTCACTCTGGAATGCCCTTCCCATAGCCATTCGGAATGAAACAGTTTACGCCCAATTTCGCAAATCAGTGAAGACCTGGCTTTTTAACAAGTAATTTCTGCTGTTAATTTTTTTACTATCTGGTCTCCTTTTGCCTGGCGCCGGGAAACCCTTTTTGGGTAGCTGATGCGCCTTACAAATTAAATAAATAAATAAAAATAAATAAAAGCTTCGTGCCAGGATGTCAAATCTGGAATCAATGTAGTTAAAGCCGGCACGCAGCTCGGCCATGAAAGCGGCTGTGCCATCTGACGGGGGTCCACTGTTGAATGATCCAAGAAACTAGTAGATTCTGAGGGCGAATGTTGGTGGCGCGGGATCCTGGCAGGCTCAAAGATAAGCTGTTTTTGCTTAAGGTTCCCACGTCCCATTATGTTATATGCGCCGTTCCTGTCAAGAGGGTGGTGCCATAATTTACTGTGGCAATGGAGGCGCAGCAAGGGATAGTCAGGCGGAACCCAGATAGCGAAACCAACCAGGCATCAGACGTGGAGGCAGTAGAGAAAAGAGCAGCCAGCTACAACACTGGTAAAAATCGGGCACGGCAGACGGTAGACCTCTGGAGACAATAAAGGATATGTTTCAAATGTCACAATCAGTGTCGGTCTCCAAAGGTTGTTTAGGAGGGCTAAAATTGCACCGGTCCAGCTAACACCTCCGTGGGTGAGAGAATGTACATCACAGAATGTAATAAGGCCAAGCACTTCAGCTTCAGTCCCCAGCACCTGACACCATTGCTCACACACGTCGTATAAATGGGTAAATCACCAGCCAGTTAGGTATGGAAGAAAGCAGGAGAGAGGCAAGGAAGGTCCCAAGGCTGAGCGTCAGCAGCACAGCAACAACCAGGCAGTCACCGCTGGATTCTCCAGATGAAGTAATAGAATGATGGCAGGGACCACTTATTAATACAGTAATCGTGGTTGCATCGGTCCGATCAGCAGCGCCACACCCAGAAGCAATGCCGTGCCCTACCTCTCCGCTAAACTGCCACTTGAGTGGCGCCGCCAGTGCAGGCAGCGCCCAGCCCCGTAAGACAGGCCGCCACGGCCTACAAGCCTGGCCGGGAGCTCAATCAGGGCAGCAGGTCCACGGCAGTACAGTGAGAGGCCGCACGTCGGGAGTCCTCCACGCCGCAGCCCAGGTGAGTGCGTCTAATGCTCAGGCCCTCCGGTGAAAGCGGGGCCTGCCCGTGTTTTCAGCTACATTCAAAGCCCAGCTCGGGACCTCCAGAAGGTGTTCCGGCCACCAGCACCCGGCACACCGCGACCCCGCCCTCAGGCTCGCCTGTGGGCCCTGTCCCCGCTGGGCCTCCGCAGCCGCGTCAGACCGCGGTGCACCGACCGCTCAACATGGAACAAGACGGAGATAGGGTTCGATAGCTGTCATCTAGTTTCGGTTCATCCGGCCAGCAGCAGCCCAATCGGGGTCCTGCGCAGCTACACGATCAGTGGATCGCTCAATAGGAGGAGTTTTCCAGCCGATGCTCAGAGAGCTTCAATGCCGTGCGGCCATCTTGGTCACCGGCTTGGCCACACTCGTGTAGTCTTTAAACACTAGATCAACTGGAGACATTGGAGCTGAATTATTTAGGTAAAATTTTGGGGTAGCTAAATATTGGGGTTAAGAAGATTGTAGGGGTTCCACTCCCACACCAGTAAGTATATCCATCCATTCTACTGGTAAATGCCTTGTTTTGGAGCAGATTAGGAGAAATCCAGTATTTTCTGGGTTCGCAATTTAGAATGCGTAACTCTTTGTTGGGACTGACAACAAAACAATGTAGCTGTTGAACAGCATCACAAAGGAGCTAAGACCCTGTGAAACTTGGAATGAAAGTGGGACAGGGTCAAATGACAAATAGTCTAACAGACAGGAAGGTGTTGCATTCAATCAGCTCTGAGTAGTTTTGAAGCCTGGAAAATATGCTATGACATCATTAATATGTGCCGCTAAATCAGCATGAGTTACACTCAAATATCAGCTTGAAATGTCTTGGAAAGAAATGCATTTTGTCCTTAAACACCTGTACTCAAATTATTTCTGCTAATAGCATCTCTTCATTTTTAATAAATAACATCATTTTGACACAAAACATTTTGGTTTTAATCTGAAAAGAAAATATTTTCCCTACAAATATGAATTTTCATTTATATCAAACCCGGAACTTCTAAAACCCTCTTCTTTCATTCTTTAAGACTGCTTTTATTATTATTTAATACATAGAACTATCCCCAAACAGAAGTCTGTACTTTTAAAATTTTAGTAAATAAGCTAATTTTGTCCATTACATCCGCTGCTTTTTCTGGAAAAATCACTGCTGGATTGACAGGCCAAACCTCCTTGAGCTTAGCATCCACCCCAGTCTACTGCTTTCTGTTTTACATTGGATTGCAGTGCTTGAGTGAAAATGCAATACCTCAAATACAGCACAAAACTTCTGTTCTAGATAATCGAAACGACCCTATCCATTAGCTTGAAATACTTCTTTAGTGCTTGTGTACTTTAAATGCACACTAGTAACAAGCATTTGCAATGCAATGGGTCTCGCATTTACTCAAGTTTAAGCTATTGGCATTGTAAATGACAATGCCTTTTATTTATGTTTTAAAATCCAAAACATAAATAAAAGGCATTGTGATTTACAATGCCAATAGCTCAAATTCGAGTAAATGCAAGACCTAATGCATTGCAAATGCTTGGTTTGATTACAAAAGTTCTTTCAGACAGCGCATGCTTGCTGAAGCTCGACCTAAAAACTAAGCGTGATCAGATAGATATGAGACGAGCTCACAGAGAACATAGTTATTTATGGACTCCTTTAGCAATGAATGGACTCTATGCATTGAGCTGGTAGATACCAGTTGTACCAGCTGCAAAAAAATATTTAGATATGATGTAAAACCATAAAATGGCTTTATATTTCATAAGAAAAATGTTTAGACACAAAAGTTACAGATTTTATGTGGTTGTAAAAAATGACCAAGGCATCCAACAGTTGATAAATACACAAGTTTCCACGCTTCTCGCTCTGCCTCCCATCAAAGAAACACCCACTGCTCACTCACATTGAAGTGTGGAAGGCTCGTTCGACGCTGGTTACCAGTTAGAACTAGCGATGTCTACGATGGTAGTGCAGCACATGTGGCAGGTGATTTGAGTACAGCCCAAGAGCACGGAATCCCTAAAAGATAATGCTGCGACGGCTCGTGGTCTTTTCGTGCTGGACAGGTGCACCTTTGTTTGACTCTGCCATTCCAGCATGTAAGCTTAACTAGCCACTAAGGGAGAAGACAGGCGAATGCAAGATGCTCCTTCTCGCACTGAAGGAAAGCAACACACGTTTTAGCTATAGAAAGAGGACTTCGGGCAATGAATCACATCGCAGACCGATGGGGGTTAAAAGGTCGCTTTTATTTCAGCAACAACAAACAGTATCATAATGCAATCAATGACTTTCAAGAAAAAACCCCGCCCCGCCACCCCTCCTTGATCCCCCATGAAAAATCCCCATATAGATCCCCCAATGACATTTCCCCCATATCGATCCCCCAAGAGATTTCCCCCATGAATTTTCCCCCCAAATAGATCCCCAATTTTCCCCCACCTGGAACCTCGACCCCAACCCCTTATCTCTGTTTCCCTTCTGTCCTAAGCTATTCTGCCTGCCCCAACCCTTCCTGCCTGCCTCAATCCCGTCCCAATCTGCCACCAGGAAAAAACCCTGTAAAGGCGTTTTTCCTGTCCCCCCAACCCCCCCATTTTATCGTGCTTGGAGATGAATAATAACCACATATTGTGCAAATAGTAATCAGAATTAAAATCCGTAAATCATCTTGTGAAAGAAAACAACCTTCTTTAATATCATAAATTTCCCCATGAATGTCAAACCTGAAACAAGAAAAAAAAAAAACCCAAAAGAAGGAAAGCCGCTTATGCAATCCTTCAACCCCACGGATGCAGGCCCAAAATGTAAGACAATTTATCTTTGATATTTACAATATACAACTCATTTGCAATGAAAGACAAATGGATCCCATCCGATCCGAAAAATTGAAAATCGTCTTTTCCAATATCATCGTGCGACAGCCAGCTAATATCGTTGATGATGCAAAACTGGTGTAATTCTCTTAAATTTTCGCCGGGCCCTGTCAATGGCAGAAAACTTTTCAGCGCCCCTCCAAACCCGCCTTGGTACAAGTGCGGTAAATATGATTTTTGTGTTGGGCCAAGAAAGCACAATTTTGGCTAAGTCAGCTTTGACATCCAGAAGGAGGCCCAGGCCAGACAACTGTACTAAGTCATTTTCCCCTAAATAAAGCAATAACACCTTAGGTAAAGGCTTAGAAGAAGCCAATTCATTTAAACTGGGCAACAGCTGACTCCACCGCATCCCACTCTTACCAAACCATAAAATGTCCGTGTCCACAAAACTAAAACCCAAATTTGAACCATAGTGGCTCCTGTCAGCTTGTTTGGCCGCCCATCTCACGAAAGAGTGTCCGACAATCCATACATTCGCCATGGATGCCGGTGAAGATATGTGGGGACCTAGAAAGAGATAAATGTTAGCAAGAACGAAATGGACTCTTAAAATTCATTCAAATCTCTAACATATTTTAAACAACAATTTGATGACCAACGGCCTAGTCGGCACAGCTGCTGTAAAGAGAAACCCCTTCTGGCAGCTTCCGAAGCTGCTCCTATGCGAAAGGAATGGGTACCAAAATCTAAAGGGTTCAGCCCCAATACGAGCAAAGATTTTCTCAGTACCGCTAAAAGCTGGGAAGCGGTTAGTGCAGATCCATCCTGGTGCTGAAAAATAAAGTTGTTATTAGGGTAACATGTAAACTCTTGAAATTGTAACCAGGCAAACCATGGGCATAGCGGACCGCTAAGTTTCCGCAATACTACAGTAGTTCCTTTACATCTCTGATCTGTTTTGGAAGACTCTAAATGGATTTGCAGTGAATCGGACAATGTCGACACATTGGAATATTTTAGACCTTGAATAAACGATTTTCCTAGAAGTTCAGATACCCTAAACGCCCCAAAAAATAACCATAACATACACAGACTAAAAAGTGCAACTTCAAACTTGGAATAACAAAGTGTGGGCAACGTTGGTATAATCCCCTCCAATAAGTCAAGAGATATAGGTTTGCGCAGTATTGTTCCGCGTTTCTTTACCTTAGACCAACCTAGTAAAATTCTTCTTCCTAACTCACCTAAAGAGGGGTCATAACCCCAAAAACATTTCCCATAACAGGAGATGCCTGAAAGCTTCCCCGCAATAGTGGTAGCAGCTATATTTTTATCAATGTTGCTCAGAACAAAACGCAGTATGTCATCATTACGTAGTAAAGAGCCTGTGTGATCATTGTTACGACAAGCCGCACCTGACTGTAGAAATTCTGCCCATGCCCTTCTGTAAGCTAAGCGTGTGCTGATAGCAAGGGAATGTTCCACCAACATCCTTATCTTCAGTCCGCTAGCAACCATAGCTCCTGAGGAATTGGAGTCTTTTCTGGATCTGCTGTGGGTGCCAAACCACGGAATCTCTGCCACTGAGAACGAGATAACGCATCCGCTATATTATTGTCCAGACCAGGAATATGCTTAACTCTAAAAGTTATATTCAACCTTAAGCAACTCAGCATGAACCTCTGCAACAACCGAAGCAAGCGTTTTTCTTTTGCTCTCTGACCACTGACCAGATCAACTACAGTCCTGTTATCAACATGAAAAAGCACAGATTTATTAGCCAAGAACTTGCCCCAAACTGACAGTGCTACTATCAAGGGAAAGAATTCAAAGAATGCGATACTGCGTTTTTCAATGACCCAGTTCCAAGGCCATGGTTCAGCGCACCATTTTCCATCCCAGAAGAGTCCAAAACCGTTAACTCCTGATGCATCAGAAAAAATCTGTATGGACCACACAAAATGTTCATCAACAGACCTGATAGGAATACCATTGAAGCTTTTCAGGAACATCAACCAGACCTCGAAATCTGATCTCATGTAAAGAGACACTCTGACCCTGTGATGCGGTAATGACACACCAGCCATGGCAAAACCCAACCTCCGGCAAAAAGATCTCCCGGCTTTTACTACTCTGCAAGCAAAGTTCAGGTGCCCTAATAAACGTTGCATCTCAAATAGAGTCAGTTTTTGTGACGCCTTAGCATGATCCAGCAACTGTACAATTTCCTGCACTTTAACAATTGGTAACCTGGCTTCCATTTTAACTGTATCAATTTCTATACCTAGAAATATGAGACATGTCTCCGGCCCTTCTGTCTTCTCTGTAGCCAACGGCACGCCTAATTCTTGCATCACTGTTTGGAAAAATTGGAGTGCCTTGCTACACTGCTGTGAGCCCTCTTGACCAACAAAAAGAAAATTGTCCAAATAATGAGACACTTGCATGTAACCTGACCTGAATGAGAAAAGCCATTGTAAAAAAGAGCTAAAATCTTCGAACAGTTGACAGGAGACTGCACACCCCATAGGTAACACTTTGTCAACAAAGATATGCCCTTGGAAATGTATGCCCAGTAATTCGAAGTCTTGGGGATGGACTGGAAGCAACCTAAAAGCTGATTTTATATCGCATTTGGCTAACTCCGCTCCTGAGCCGGCCCTTTTAACCAGATCAAGAGCTACGTCCACTGAGGCGAATTGCACTACAGTGTCCTCTTTGGCTATGAAATCATTGACAGACAATCCTTGAGGCCAGGACAAGTGTTGAATCATACGAAATTCTCCTTCGTCTTCTTGGGAACCACTCCTAAAGGGGAAACTATAAGATTGGGAAGGGGCCAAGAAAGGAAGGGGCCGGCTATCCTACCTTCGGCAATTTCAGAGTATAATTTGTTAGCAATTATTTGTGGGAATTGCTTTGCAGATTTTAAATTTTGCGCAAACCTGCGTTGCCTGGGACCTTGATAACCTAGTTTGAAACCCTCCTTAAACCCCCACTCCAATCTTAAAGCTTTCTCCCTGAGAGGGTAAAATCTTAGCCAATGACATAGGTTGGGAATATTAATTGGTGTAACTGCCTTTGAAAGAAGGCTGGAAAGGGGCGCCTCTTCCTCTGCCCTGACCGGTAGGAAAGCTGGAGGTCTGCTCGCTAAAACATTGCAAGACTGCGTGTTTGCCACCGCATTTTGAACATTCGTGTCTGTATTTGCATGGATACTTCTGACAGAAACCCCTGTTAAAATTCCAACAGGCTCCTGTGGAAAAAACTGCGGGTTTAGCCCATGAGCCCACCCCTCCCGGAGTTTGTCTGTTAAGAAAGGGCCGAGGCGTAACAGCAAGCCGCTGGCGGTATGCAATGTAGGAGGAGGCCTCTGGGGATACATCCACTGTACCCATAACTCATTATCCACTTCGCCCCAAGGTTTTTCTGGAACTAACATCAGACGAGCTCTGAACTCTTCATCGTAATGTAGCCATGCAAAACCTCCAAATTCTGCCTGAGCCTTTCTAATTGTATCCAAGTATTTGAAAATTGAGACCGAACGGTCCGGAAACTTTTCACAGTAAACGCTTGCGAAAATCAGAAAGGCTGAGGTCCAGGAATCAATGTTAGTGGGAACCCTGGGTCTCTTCGCTAGCTCCCAAGCCTCCTCCCTAGAACCTTCCTTGGATTGGAGCTCTCTATGTAGCAACTTAAAAACATCTACAAATTCCCCGTTCCAAATTTTATCCTTAGTATGCTTATTTAGATGTGAACCTAATGGCATGGACAATCCCATATATGGCAGCCGTTTTAAATCTGTGGTTTTGTCCTTGAAGTCCTTTTCCTCCTGAGAAATTGAGCCAGGTGCCAACCCCTTGTCTGGAACTGTATCTGTCTTAGGGGATATCCACTCTTGTAACTTTGGAGATTCACAATGACAACAAACCTTAGCATCCGTGGCTTTTCCAGTAACTGAGACCGCTTTACGTTTTCTAACATTGGATTGAGAATGACTGACAGTGACTTGCTCACCTGTTTGATGGGGCTTGTCCAGCGATGCACGTCTTCCTGTATCTATTTCGTCAGATGGCTTGGAAAACCGCTCTAGCTGCTTCCAACTTCTCTGAGATTCTTGCATCTGCAAAACATTAGCTCGAGAAATCTGGTTAACAAGCCCCCCCTGTTTGGAAAGAAAACGGTTGTTAGAAAGGTCCTCTTGACTAGCAATTTCACCCTCCTCTAACTCGGATAAGTCATCCTCATCGTTATCATGCAACCTCTGTGTAGCCCCACTACATGAAGGCTGAGCTTCATCCCCCACACCACCATCAAAGTGCCTCCAGTTCACCGCTTTTTTGAACTGGGAGAGCTTATAATCGGGTAACGGAGTTGGGAAAATTGCTTCAGCAGTTTTCACTTGAGTGTGAAAAGGTGAGCAAGACGCTGGAAACCTGCTCAACGATGGGGCGCTGCACTGATGCCCTTCTGCAGCTTCGACATAGCGTTGGCCTGCAAGTCGCCACTACTTGCAGACATGTGGGGTTCTTGAAATATGCCAGGCACCGCAAGACTGCCTTTATCCGCTTCAACCCACACCCACCTACCAACACCAGGAGGCTCACTAGCTGCTCTAACAGAGCTAACGTCTGTGCCACCAACATCAGAGGCTGAACCACTAGCCTTATTCTTCACCCTAACAGGCAAATTCAAAGAGCTTAAACCAGAAGAAACAACAGGAACACTACTTGTACCAACCTTTGAAGGGACAACATGTGGCAAAACTGAACCATTCGCCGATAAATTACTAGTATCAGAAGAGATGACAGGCGAAAGTGGCCTCTCGCAAGAAGCGGAGACCCCAACCTTAGATAATAACAGTTTTGTACCAAAAATAGGAATGTCACGACTAGTAGACACATTTCCAGAAAATTCAGTCATAACATCACCAGAATTGCTTAACTGAAATTCGCCACTAGATGGCGCCAACACCTCACTGTTAGCCAAGACAACACCTGCAGAAATCTTGGATATCCCTTTAAGAGAGGTTGGCTTCTTAGCCCCTCTGCCCCTGACTGAGCGTGTGCGAGCCCTCCCTCTACACTTCACCACAACAGGAGGAGCTGGCTGCTGTATAGAAGTAAGCAGGGGAGCCTCTCTAGACATTTTACATAGGGAATTACTAATCCTTTCAGGCACCACCTCAGGGGCACTGTCTAACAATGTGCAGGCAATCACTGCAGCAGACACCCCTTCCGAGGAAGCCCTCTTCTAAACAGCTAAACCGGTCCAAGCTTGACCTAAAACACCAGGGGCTAATAAATCTTCCCTCCCTGCCTGACACAACACTCTCAGTGCCTCCCTCACCTTATCAGCAGCTTCAGACATTTTTAAACCAACAAGAAAGCCTCCCAAAGTGACAATAAATCACACAGGAGCGGCACAAAATGAGCACGCTGCCTGCCTACCTCGCTTCAGGACCCCCAACTGGCACTAATTAGAACGCGGAGTTTGAAAACGCCGCGTTCTAAAGCGGGCGCCTCGCCTGCACGAGCTCGCTCTGGGCGAAACCAAATGCCCGAAGCTGCCCGGGGGTGGACATTCTTTGAATGCCACCCCCAATCCCCCCATAATGCTTAAAGCAGCTGGACATATCGTGATAGCATCTATTTGTCCTTTTGTCAGACTGCTCTATACAAGCACGTCAGTGAATCGGAAAGAAAACTATATATAGAAAACGTATATTCAGCGGAGACATGCTTAATGGGAGAAACTAAGCACACTTGTTTAATATAATGTTCAGAACTAAATATAAGTATTTTATCCGTTGCTATACTTAGAAGAAAAAAAGTAAAGAATCATCTCCTTTTGCAGCACTATTCTTTGCTAAAATTTAAGGGATGAGCGAAGAGGGGGTGCGAGGGAAACGGAGAGCAGGATCAGGCAGCAGAAGTCTGGGAGGAAAGAAAAGAAGCCAAATAAATGGAAAAATACCTTCTGTCGGCCTTCCGCGAGCGCTGTAAAAATGAGTTCTCCCACAGAACAGATATGGAAGAAAATCGCAATGAAATTGTACTTTACCGGTGCGCCTCAGCCTTAAAGGGAAGTGACGTATCGGCAAAGCGAACAAGTTAGGAAGCATCAAAGAAGACTGACACTGGAGATAACCAATGGTAAGTAGCAGGCAGGAAAAAAGTGTTTTTTTTACTACAAAAGGTCTTGCAGACAGCGCATGCGCGCCGAAGCTCGACCTAAAAACAGTGTGAGGAGCCGGGGAGGTGGGGCTTTAGTGGGACTGCAAAGCTGGCACATTAATTTTGCCCACTCTGAGGCCAAGGGTTACAAAGGCAGTGTCGGGAGTGGCAAGGAGCAAGCCGGGGGTCGCAGCTGTGTTCCATTAATGGCATCCATGAGAGGCATATTAGTTTTACTAATGAAAATGCACCTTTGATTCGCTACTTTTGAACACAAGACTGCTGCAAAAATTAAAAAATAAAACTTTTCAGTTTATAGTTTTAAATTAGAAATCTGCACAGACACTCAATTGCATATCTTACAAAGTTTACACGGGCTATGAATAACACATCTGGAAACCTAGCATCTCACTTATATTAGAGTGTAGGTGTCACCCTGGACAGAGACTGTGTTTTACTCTAAACACACATGTTTTTGGTAAATGCTGTGAAGAGCCAAAACTTCAGATGATGTAAAAATGAGGAGCACTCATGTAAGAAGGTCTGTAATGCAGCAGACAGCAATCTAATCCTGTTAGTCAAAATACAATGGTGCTTAAATAGCCGTCTTCATCTAGGTACCAAAGATCTAGGGCAAAATCAACATTGGAACGGCTCCTACAGCTCGGAAATAAATTGAAGAAACACATTTTCAGTCTACACTATCTGCCCACTCTACAGAAACGTAAGCATTACTTGCCTTTTGTAAATATTTATCAATTATATCCCAGGGCTCACGCCCAGTGCCCGGGTGTCCAGTTATGGTTTTACTATATCTGGCCTTTTATTGCATTGCGCATTTTTCCGGTGGTCCGGAGCCAGTGGGGCTAGTTTCGAAAGTCAAGTGCTACATCTCTTTCCCCAGTTCCCGGACTCAGAGGCGCAACTAAAGCCAAATTTCGGGGGGGGGGGGGTTACTAAAAATTTCGGGGGGTGGCTGACTCTTCCAGCAATATGCAGAGTGGAGATGCAGGGGCTCTAAGAAGGGGAGAAAACACAACAAATCCTCGTTAACAAGTTAATGGTCTTTTAAAGACCTGTGAAGTACTCGGGTGCCACTGCAATAAGACGGTCGCCAGCCCGGGCTGACACACACGACGGGGGGGGGGGCTGAAACCTTTTGAGCCCAATGGGAGTTGCGCGCCTGCCCAGAATTAACTTCAACCGCTGCAGGGGACTGCGAGACCGATAAAAAAAGTGAAGAGAGGTATGGCGGGCGAGACTGTAGCGATCAGAGAGGGACAGAGAGACTGAGGGAGAGAGAATGGAAAAAAAATTAAAGACCAAGGAGAAGATGGGAGCAGGGCTCGTTCGAGAATTTTTGCCAAGTATGCTTTCGGCTTCCTGACTGTGATGAAAATAACAACTACGAACTTACACGCGTACACAAGAAATGAAAATCTGTCATAATGTTAGTGAGTGGGCTGGTGTGATGGAGAAGTGGTTAGCTTCAGGTACTGCTTCAACGTGCTTAGCATGTAACCAATTTGCAAGGTTAAACTTATAGCCACCTGTTTTTCCTGTCAGAATAGTTGCTATGGCGACTTCAGACTTTTACCATACCACCAGTGCATTGTGAGTCCAGCAACGCTTTAGAGTTGTTTAATATTTCTGTCCTACCATTAAACATCAAATGCTGTGTCAGCTGAAGCAAATTGCAAAATCCGTTAATGTAATGCCGTCAAGAACGAAAAGACGGTCTGTGGATTCTGGGCGCATTCCCTTCAGCCCTTCTTAAAACCTGCACAAGGGAACTGTGCTTCGTCACTAAAGCTGCAGGAGTGAAATTATGTGCTTTTATAGAGTTACGGTGTATTCTAAAAGCGTCTAACTGCATTACAGAAATAAAGTTACTAAGAAGGCATTGCAGTCCAATGCTAAAACATTGCTGCACTCGCAATCCAATTTCCTTATTGTAGTAATGTTGTAGTGTTAAATGTGCTTCTGATGTTAGTAATGTTGTAGTGTTAGATGTGTTTCTGATGTATATAGTTGTTCCTTATGATGTCACCTGTAGAATCTTTGTGTTGCCTAGAGATTCAATGCTGAGTTCAGTTCGTCCTTTCTGCTGAGCCTGGTGGAGCTGTTCTCTACTGGCTCCACGACCATGTAGGTTCAATAAATACTTTTGTGTATTTATTTCCGCCTCTGCCTTAATCACTACAAATATTTTGGCGACGATTATTCTCTACATGGTCACACCCTGCTACCCGGCGTGCCATCTTCTACACATCGTTCTTCCTGAAACGAGTGGAAAACAAGAAAACTGCAAGCATATCAGCCGACTGAAAGGTCAAATAGAAGTCTGCCTTTCACTTCATCTCAACTGTTTGGGAGTTCCGGTTCAGGAAAGCAAGTTTACCACCCCTATGAAAACGTCGAACTGGTAGGACGCTTGCGTTTTTGTTTTGTATATATCTCCGTGCCGCGTACAAAAACATTAACCCTCAGGCTCAGCGCAGCCTTTCTACGCTCAAACCACATCTTCATTTAATTTATTTTGAGCATTTTGTTGATGACAGTTTTAAAAAAAAAACTCAACGCCCACTCACGCATTTCTCCGTTCACTTGGTAACCGAGGAACCAAGTCTGGAATCCTTTCCTGCGCAGGCATTCGTACCACGCCATTCTGGTGCATGCATTCTTGCTGTGTCGCACTGCGTGCCATCTCATAGTTGCTCTGCGTTCCAAGCCTACATTGCACGTCCAACGCTGTGAGGTCATCACGTCGCGTTGCAGCGGCCATTTTGCGGTTTCCAAGACAACTCTTTGTGTATCACGCTGGGATTCACACACACCACTTATTTGCATCACGACGTCAGCGAGCACACTTACAAGTCGTTTCCAAGACAACGACTTTGTGTACCACGCGGTGATACACACACCAAGTTTAACTCCTTAACTGCGTGGGAAGTAACAACATTTCTAATCCTTTGGTGTATCACGCTGTAATACACACACCAACTAGTTCACTTCAGCCATCAGAATTAAATTTTACAGCCTTTTTTTTCGTGTATTACGCGGTGATACACACACCATTTTTTTTTTTTTTTTAAAGTGTCGTTTTCTTCAAACATATTTCTAGTATTCTGGGACTACTCCATTGTCGTGTACCACGGTGATACACACACCTCCTTCATTTATTTATTCCTTCAAAGATGTGTGTCACACGGTGATGCACACACCAATTTATTACGTCAAGGCAGTTTCGTCACAGTGACACACACACTGGTTTCATAATATTACCTATTATTACAAACTTAACTTTCTCCTTACATCTGTATAAATAATACTTTGTGTAATATTTTAAAACATTTTTTTTATTTTTTTTATTTCTAAAAATGTGTACAATGCAAGCTGTTAACCCTCCTCCTTCATTCCTTGACACTCCAGGTGAACCTCCAGTCCGATGGGAAATCTGGTATGATGCATTCGAAACATATTTAGGGGCTATAGGAGCATCAAGATATGCTGCTGATAGGAACAAATGTCTTCTTTTGCACTCACTTGGGTTTGAAGGGAGATCCATTTTCAAACATTTGCCCACTTTATCTCCAGAAGAAAGTGATGGTATTGATGAGTTCCGAGAGACTGTCCTTAAGTTAAAAAAAAGATTTGATAAGCAACCTAATCTTATGGTGCTAAGACACACATTTTTCAAGAGGAAACAATTGGACGAGGAAGACGTTGATTCGTACATTTCTGCTTTGCGAAGACTGGCTGTGGTTTGTAAGTTCGAAAATTTCACGGACCAACTAATAAGAGATCAGTTTGTATGTCAATGTAGAGACAAAAGCATTAGACAAAAGCTCCTAAGCTTAAGTGATCCCTCGCTTGATGAGACAATCAAAATCGCTAAAAGTATCGAGATTTCAATGACGTCTCTCAAGGAACTTGAGGACAAAAGTTGTGAGAAACTCAATGAAAGTGCTAATGCTATTAAGATTAGTAAACCTCATGCCAAATCCAAGATCGTTTCTAACAAAGGTTTTCAAAAGTCTGTCAAACCGGAAGGGTTTAATCCTAATATTTGTCTTAGGTGTGGGAACCCCACTCATACAAAGAATAGTAGATGTCCAGGCATTACTGTCACATGCAATTACTGCAAGCGTGTAGGGCATTTCGCCAAAGTTTGCCTGAAAAGGAAAAATTCAAAGAAACCTGTTGTGTGTGTAGTTGACTCTGATTCTGAAAGTGATTCAGAGGTTGTTTCCGTAATTCGTGAAGAAACGGTTTCAGTTCTACAAAATGCAAATGAGCATATCAGTTCTTCTTCTGATGTTATTGAAGGTGATCCCTCCACTTGTGTAGATCCTATTGTAGACATTGGTGTTGGAGATAAAGTTCTCCCTCTTCTGGTAGATTCAGGTGCTCGTATTACGATGATAACGAAAAGATTATTTGTGGAAACATGGGGAGATTCCATCGAGTTGTCTCCTCCAGATCTGTCGTCTGTGTCTTATGAAGGACGCAAGATTGATCTTCTTGGATTTTTCGAAGATGAATTGTCTTTTAAAGGAAGGCGTATAAAGGGCAACATTTATGTTGCTATCAAAGGCTTAAACATTCTTGGGTGGTTTCACCAGGGCTTGTTCGGAATGATATTGAAGCCTGGCACGCTTGAACAAGTGTTAGTAGTGGAGTGCCATGACGACACAAAACAACACCAAACAAAAGTGGATAACCAAATTTCCCTCCGTGTTTGGGGATCACCTGGGTAAGATAAGTGGTTTCAAACATAAGATTGTGGTCAAGCATGGTGCTGCACCAGTGAAACACAAACTTAGAGGAGTACCTTTTAGTGTCAGGTCTGATTTGGAGAAGGAGCTCAAAGAGTTGTGTGTTAAGGGTGTTATCGAGCCGGCAGAGTCCTCCTTGTGGCTCTCTCCCTTGGTGGTGGCCCACAAGAAGAATGGTCAACTCAGGGTCTGTGTTGACTTGAGATCCCTTAACAAGGAGATATGGATCGATTCTCATCCCCTACCTAAAATATCTGATTTGTTTGCTGCCACCAAGGGAGCTAAGTGTTTTTCCAAACTTGATCTTGCTAGCGCATATCATCAAGTAGAGCTCCACCCGGAATCCAGACACCTCACTGCTTTTGTGTCTCCTTTAGGCACTTTCCAGTACCGTTGTATGCCTTTCGGGCTAGCCTCTGCGGCCTCCGTCTTCCAAAGGGTCATGAGCAACATCCTTAGAGACTAAGACTCTGTTCTGGTGTTTCAGGATGATGTTCTGGTCTTTGGGAAAGACTCCCATACTCATGATATTGTTCTTCACAAAGTTTTATCTTTATTCAAAGAGCATGGGGTTGTTCTCAAATCAGAAAAGTGCGAATTTGCTTGCAACAAAGTGGAATACCTAGGACATGTTGTGTCTCAAGAAGGTGTGAGTCCAAGGCCAGGTTTATTAGAAGCCATCACAACTGCTCCTGCTCCATCAGACAAGACCGGTGTTAAGTCATTGTTAGGGCTTTGTGAATATTATTCAAAATTCATTCCTGATTTCGCCACCATTGTTCACCCCATAAGTGCTCTACTAAAGAAAGGGGTACATTTGTAGTGGAGTGAAGAGTGTGTTTTGCATTGGAACGTGTGAGGTCGTTATTGTCTAATTGTCAAGCTCTTAAACCTTTTGATCCCAATCATGGTTGTTGTATCACTGTTGATGCTAGCCAAGTCGGTCTTGGGGCTATGTTAACTCAAACTGTTGATGGTGTTGAACAAACCCTTGGGTTTGCCTCTAGAGTTCTGAGAGCTGCCGAACATCAGTATTCAGTCATTGAAAAGGAGCTGTTGGCTTGTTGTTGGGCCATAGAAAAGTTTCGCCCATATGTGTGGGGTAAATGTTTTTTACTCTTTACTGACCACAAACCACTTGTGAACATCCTGGGTGACAACATGAGTAAGTGCTGCACGCCCAGGGTTCTCAGAATGGTTACTAGACTGTTACAGTATCAGTTTGATGTCAAGCACATTGCTGGCGGGAAAAATTTCAGGGCAGACTTTCTTTCTAGATTTCCTGTTAGCAACAATGAACAAGACAACATTAAATTTAATGATCTTGTGGACGAAGATTGTGAAGATTGTTTTGTTGCTACTCTTGACATCCCTGAGCTTAAAGTAGGTTCAGAAGAGGAATGGAGATCCGCTTTTCTTGCTGATTCCATCCTTCATGGTGTGTGTGAATTAGTTAAGAATGGTTGGCCACGTGAAAAAGTTCTCTCGCCATCATTACAACCCTTTTGCAAAATTGAAAGGGAGTTATCTTTAGAGGATGGTTTATTGATGAGAGGTGAGAAACTGGTTCCTCCTTCTTCTCTCAGGCTTAACATTTTGAAAAGGGCTCACGAAGGCCATTTAGGTTCCACTCTCACGAAACGCCGTGTTCGGGATGCCTTTTGGTGGCCGTCCATGGATAGTGACGTAGAGGACATGGTTCGAGAGTGCTGTGTTTGCAAGACTTCAGATAAGTCTCTGAAGGTAGTTACCCCTCCCTTGTTATCCATTGAGTGTCCCGATGGACCATGGGTTAAGGTAGAGATTGACATTCAGGGGCCCTATGATGTTTTATGTGGACAGAATAAGTACATTCTAGTCCTTATGGATTATACATCCAAGTGGCCAGAGATAAAACTTGTCAAAGAAGTGGAGAGGTGTGGTGCAGCGGCCAGGGCAGCTGACTTCGGAGCACAGGGTTCACGGTTCGATCCCCGGCTCCGGCGGCAGCTCAGCTCAGCACCATGTGACTCTGGGCAATAGCTCACTTAATTTCCACGACGGCCCCCAGCGCCTTGAGACCTGTAAGGGTGAGTAGCTGCGCTATATAAAAACGGACTTACTTTTTTTTACTTACTTTAAAGAAGCTAATGCCAAAGTTATCATTGATTTCCTCACTGAGGTATTTTTGAGGGAAGGGTTTCCAGAGATAGTTGTGTCTGACAATGGCAAACAATTTGTCAGCAGGGAATTTCAGCTATTTCTACAGTCTTCAAATATCAAACATTTTAAGAGCTCACTCTATCATCCCCAGAGTAACGGTCTGGTAGAGAGAATGAATCGTGTTGTTGGTGATTGTGTCAAATGGGCCAGAGTGGGACATCACGATGTTGTGCGTGCTCTTAATGACATGATTTGGTTTTATAGAACCACACCGCATTCTTCAACTAAAGTTGCACCTTTTGTTCTCATGAGAGGTAGAAAAGCTAATACTTCGTTTTGACCTGGGTGGATGACGAAGTGGGTGAAATCTGACACCAGTATTGAAAAACTCATGCCTCTTGTCAAAGAAAATGTGTCGGACACACAGTCTAAACAGAAAAATTGGTTTGATTCCAAGAAAGGTGTCAAATTGTCTTATCTTCACGTTGGTGACTCTGTCAAAATGAAGTCTCCTATTTATGCCAAGAAAGGGGAAAGCAAATTTGGGAAGCCACTTCGTGTTGTTAAGATTTATGGAAATGCTGTTCAAGTTGAAGGAGGGCACTGGTGGAATTTGTCAAAAGTTTCTAAAGTTGTTCATCGTCCTAGTCCTTCTGACTTTCACAATCCTGACGAGGTGTCAGATGCTAGTTCTGAAACAAAAAAAAAAATGTATTGATTTGGATTCAGTTGTTCAGGAAGTTCCTATGTCTACTCATTCTGTGAGAAGGAGTACAAGACCTCGCGCTCTTCCTGCTCGTTTTCGATGAGTTTTTTTCTTTTTTTCTTCTTGTTTCCTCTTATATTTTGTTTGGGACAAGGGAAGATATGTAGCAATGTTGTGGTGTTAAATGTGCTTCTGATGTTAGTAATGTTGTAGTGTTAGATGTGTTTCTGATGTATATAGTTGTTCCTTTTGATGTCACCTGTAGAATCTTTGTGTTGCCTAGAGATTCAATGCTGAGTTCAGTTGGTCCTTTCTGCTGAGCCTGGTGGAGCTGTTCTCTACTGGCTCCACTACCATGTAGATTCAATAAATACTTTTGTGTATTTATTTCCGCCTCCGCCTTAATCACTACACTTATGTATATAAATGTTGGTAAACCTGCAGTGTGTCTGCTAAAAGGGGCTTAATTTCACATTGATTTCTTATCAAAACTGAAGGCTAATTACATAAAGAGGTTCCTTCGTGTTTGCACCTTTTGTGGTATTCAAGGTAGTGTGCTTCCTGTGTTGGGAGAAAGCACGCCCTGTCAGGACTTTTGACTCCTGATCATAGGCACAAATGCAGAGGTGTAGCTAGCAATGGTGCAACAGGTCGAGTGGCACCATGGCACAGGGCTGTGAGGGGCCCACTACTCCCTAATTATGTTTTACTACCTACAAGTGGGCTACCATTTTCGGTATTAGTAGTACGGCCCAAGATGCCCTTGCTATGCGATGGCATTTCTCTACGAAATATAACCAGTATATTCACGGTGACTAGGAGAGTATGTATATTTGTGCAGCTTAACTATGTGTATATGATTGAGGGAGGGAAGCAGCATTGTGACCAGCAAAAATAATTATAAATATATTGACCTGCGTGTATTTATATATTGAGGGGGGTAAGGAGATTGTTCATGGCCATAGCAAATGTAAAGTAGGCCATATGAGCAAAGACCTGGGCAGGGCTTTAAGTGGAATGAAAAAGTAGGGGTCTCTCAAAGGGCCTGGACAATGTAATTAAGGGTGTGGCTTAAAAATACAAGCTAAAAATATGTGCTTAGTGTGCCGCCCGACTGGTATTTTGCTGCTTCTGTTATTTCATCCAGATCTATACTACAACAAATAACATTACACCTAAAACAAGCCAGGACTATTGGCTTTGCCAGTGGTTGTTAGTTGTGTAAGATAAATAAGGAACAACTATGGCTTCGTAGTATAGAATATTGAAAATGCTTCAGTTCTGAAATGAAGAGACCTTGTGAAAGAACTAAAACGAGTCTCTTTGAAGGTACCTCAAAGGCAGTGAAGGCTCGTACTGCTGCAGAGTTAAGATTTATTGTTTCACCCTGAAGTTCAGGGCAAAAATGGAGAGACCCGTCTCAGCACCTGCTTTTGAGAACTTCTGGTGCTAAGCACCGGCAGGATCCGGCCCACTTAAAGCCCTGGACCTGGGTGAATATTGTGGTTATGTCAAGAGCCACCTGAGCATGGCCAGTGACAACGTGCAACATGCCTTAGAGGTCGAATATTATCAACATGTGCGCCATGCTTTAATATAGCGAGGCGCTCGTGTTGATAATATGAAAGCAGGCGCCGTGCTGCAGCATAAAGTTTCATAAAGTTTATACTTCAGCACGGCACCCGCTTTAGTATTATCAGTACAGATAACCCGCTTTAGTAAAGCGTTGTGCCCGTGTTGATAACATGAAAGCGTGCGCCATGCTGAAGTATAAACTTTGTGAAACTTGATGCTGCAGCACAGAGCCTGCTTTCTAATTATCAACACGGGCGCTGCACTTTATTAAAGTGTGGCGCCAAGTTTATAATAGGGAGCAGTGCTGCAGCATAGAGCAGGGCACCCGTGTTCATAATATGAAAGCAGGTGCCGTGCTGCAGCATAAAGTTTCATAGAGTTTATACTTCAGCACTGCGCCTGCTTTCGTATTAGCAGTACAGATGTCGCGGTTTATTAAAGCGTGGCGCCCGTGTTGATAACATGAAAGCGTGCGCCATGCTGAAGTGTAAACTTTACAAAACGCGATGCTGTTGCACGGCGCCTGCTTTCATATTATCAAAACGGGTGCGCGCTTTATTAAAGTGTGGCGAAAAAAAGTTACCCAACCACTGACACAGTTTAAAAAAAAAAAAAAAAAAAGAGTTCTCCCATACAACAACTGACGACCCAAAGCGTAACTATACTGTACTTTACCGGTGCGCCTCAACCTTGAAGGGAAGTGACGTATCGGTAAAGACAACGAATTAGGAGACCGCAAAGAAGAAGGACAGCGGAGTAAACCAACGGTAAGTAGCAGCCGGGGAAAAAGTGTTTTTTTTTTTTTTTATTACAAAAGGTCTTGCAGACAGCGCATGCGCGCTGAAGCTCGACCTAAAAATGAGTAATGAATGTAGGGCTAAATATCGGGTCCATTCCCAGTACGAGCTGTTTCAGAAACTATAATAAAATCGGTGCCTGTTGACCAGGGAAACAGAGTGGACTAATTCTTCTCATGTTAAGGGACCAGCATTCCCTGCATGTGACTGTGATTATTTTGATATTCTTATCCCAAGTGAGGTTTATTGGTACCAGAGTGCTTGCTATGTTTCGGTAAGCATCTGAGAAGTTACTTAATCGTGCACAACAGAATTTGGCAGAATTTGTTAATGGCAATATGGCATTTTGTTTGAGCCATTTTGTTCTAAAATGTTGTTTTTCACATTGTGTTTTACTATGTTGAGTTCTTCCTGAAGCCAAGAGTGTTGTATCTTTTTTGATGGAACATCTGAGTGTTATTGTAGTGTTTTTCCCCTTTGTTAGTGCCAGTAGAAGTACAGGGAGGAGTTAGATCAAAGATGGATTGAGGTTATTGGCAGCAACATTGATAATGGTTATTGAAAGCTACTTCCAGGCTTCAGCTTCTGTTGATTGTTGAATGTTTAATGTTAATCCTTTGTGCATACTGATATTTTTGGGAGACAGAATTTAGATGGCAGTCATACCAGTCAATATTTTTTTTCAGAAATGTTTTGGGATGTCTGTTATTATGCAGTTATGACATTTGGGCAATTTTGTGTTTTAGAAATGGGGACATCTCAAAGAAGTTACCAATAGGCACACCTCAGAGAGTTTACCTTCCTGATGTATAGTTCAGTTTTACTCTCTCCTAGCATTGGATCACTTGTGGCTGCATTGCACCAATGCACGCACCCTTGAGTCATGGAATGTTGTGGTCAGGTTGGTTTTGTGCATGAAGGGATACCTTTCTGTACAAATTCTATCCCTAGATGTTGTTTCCTCTTCGTATGTGTGCTGCAGAATGCAGCACACATACAAAGAGGAAATATTGACTAGAACTTAAGAAATTGCACCATTTTGGCACAACCCTCTCTTTACAAGTCTTTGTAAATAGAGGTTTGCATCAAAATACATGGGTGAATGCACAGGAACACCCATGCACAACCCA